>JAVGWX010000018.1:45933523-46296023 GCA_036924085.1 Ariolimax columbianus
GAATATACGATCGCCTATTTTTTAGACTTAACATAACTGAAGTTAATTTAACCTAACGTCTTTATAATTGTTTACAAGACTGCAGAGTCGGCACATAACCAGATTCTTCGAGAATAGTTAACCGATGTGCGAGGCCATCTTCATAAACTCAAACACTAGAACAAAAAAGACCCGCAGTCTGTTTGGCGCCATCTATGCTGCTAATAACAAACTACTTAATTACGGCCGTGGATTTGCCATGTCACACAGTTAGTCGCTTCTGTGGGGACAGTGGTGCTATTCTTGTCTTTGTCATACATAAAGACACCGGCAGACCACTCGGGCAAAGAATAAGAAAGAGGGCAAATCAGTAAATAAATCCCACATGGCTATTTTTAAAGAAAAACGCAAAATAAAACAACGAGATACGAACTAGAAAACCATTTATTATTGCACTTACATTGTCACATTTCTCAACATAATCTCCACCATTATTGATTCGCTGCTCCCTCTGTATTATCACTGTAACAAAACCTGACGCATACAAAAATTATATGTTTTTTTAGCTACGTTTGTACTTTACGTTCAACATCTCCGTCATTCGCGAAACATCTCCTACTAAGGTGGGTTTGTTAGTTCATTAAACAGTTGGAAATAGCTCCAATCACCTCCCCCACTCGCCATACAAATGCTTGTGTTGCAATCTGAACAATAGTGCTATCAGGTGCCCTCGAGACCCAGTTATGCACTGCTTTACGCAATAAACACTTATCCATCGTGAACAGGGTGCAGTTTCTTTAGAATTTGCTTGGAGCAGGCTCTTTTAGCATTCCCACCCCCCCTCCCCCCCCCCCCCCCCCCCCGGAGAGGAAGACTAACGTCTGGTCAAGCAAAATATACTGATCATACCGCTGAAGACGGATGTGTCGGACCGAAAGGTGCAAATATCGCAGTCAAGCTGTAAACAAGCGACACAACGCATTCCGTTCTCCGGAATACATTTTGCTACTTGCAAAGCCCTGTTCAGGGTTTGGTAGCGGGAGATTGAGAAAGAACGCAGAAGAAGATAAAGAATACTGATCATACATGTTAGTCAGGGTCAGGCAAAACATAATGGCCAAGACCCTCAGGACTAACGAGCTGTTTTCATGGCAGCCTGGCTAACAGGACGAGAGATCAATGAGAACCTCGTAGCAGATAAAGTCGGTATGTGAAGAAAGCTACTGCAACCCGCCAGTTAACGTCCTTTTTAAGGGCGCACAAAAGAGTAACCTACTCATTGTGTGCATTCACAAACATCAACAACAAGAATCCCCTCCACACACAAAAAAACAACAAAATAAAATAAAGTAAATAAAAGAAACAACAGCAGCACACTGTTCTTTTATTTGTGCACCCTTTTTTTTTTTTTTTTGCATAGATGTTTGCCCCACTAGTTTCTACTGGCGGAGGCGCGCCATTTTCCACCCCAGACCGTAGTCCATTGGGCGATATCAGGACGCATAAACCAGTGCTTGGATGCATGTATGCGTCTGTATGTACCTATGCTAGGTTTGTGCGCCCTCAGAAGCTAGCCCAACCAAAGTGCAATGGAAGGGCCTCACCATGAGGGCGCGTGTGAAAGTTGTGCAATAGTGACCGATGCCCCAAAGACGGGTCTCCGAAACGCGGATGGGAGAGAAAAAAACCAAGCGAGAGTAAAACTCTCACTAAGACGATAAAGCACCGCCCAATACATCTTTTGAAATGAAATGTGTCAAGACAGTTGTGGTTAAATTAAGGATACTATAGAAGCCAGAACGGTATAATGTAATTGTTCTGCGGACGTGCATGTGACACCTACCGCCTGCTACCTAAAGTAATCACAGAACTGGATGTTGCTGCCACATATTGACACCTCTAGAAGCTGCCAACTACACTTTTCAGCTATCCTATATCAGTTTATAACCTAGTTACTGACCAACCTTCGTTACAAAATAACTTTATTCTTCTAGCCACCAAGCACCAGGAACTGGCAATCGTCACTAGCATCGATAAAATAACAGGAACATAGCCCGCCCACCAGATATCTACATGTCTGAAGTGTACTCGATGCAACATGACCGAATCGTATCATCCACAAATAACTAGGTAACATCAGGTAGGTGCCTCTTGTTCGTACCTGCTGTATAATTATATAGGCGGATTTATGCGCGTGTACTCCGTATGTTTCACAGTAAAAGCTGACGGAACATTATCATTGGCAATAACATGTCTGCAACGTGTCTCTCAATTCAGAGCAACGCGTACAATCTATGATGTTTTTGCCATATGGAAAAGGTCTCCATCACAATAATATGTTATGGTTTCTGTTTTCGAGCTAAATCTTTCCTGTTTCTTATTTGGAGACAGCGTAGGGATACTGTAAGCCTTTCTATGTTTCTATCGCCCCTAGAATGACCATCGCTGTGTGTCAAGTTTACTGGTAAATGTTTCTATCGCCCCTAGAATGACCATCGCTGTGTGTCAAGTTTAGTGGTATTTGTTTCTATCGCCCCTAGAATGACCATTGCTGTGTGTCGAGTTTAGTGGTATATGTTTCTATCACCCCTAGAATGACCATCGCTGTGTGTCAAGTTTACTGGTATATGTTTATATCGCCCCTAGAATGACCATCGATGTGTGTCAAGTTTACTGGTAAATGTTTCTATCGCCCCTAGAATGACCATCGCTGTGTGTCAAGTTTACTGGTATATGTTTCTATCGCCCCTAGAATGACCATTGCTGTGTGTCAAGTTTAGTGGTATTTGTTTTTATCGCCCCTAGAATGACCATCGCTGTGTGTCAAGTTGACTGGTAGATGTTTCTATCGCCCCTAGAATGACCATCGCTGTGTGTCAAGTTTACTGGTATATGTTTCTATCGCCCCTAGAATAACCATCGCTGTGTGTCAAGTTTAGTGGTATTTGTTTTTATCGCCCCTAGAATGACTATCGTTATGTGTCGAGTTTAGTGGTATAGAAAAGGTATTTTTCTTCTTCTTTGTCGTCGTTCGTTTTCAAACTCCGGCTGGGGTCGGCGTGGGCTAGTGGTTACGTGACACGGCTCACAACTCGAAGGTGCTGGGTTCGATCCTCATCACAGCACCGGCCGTTACCCCGAGAAGCAAACCCTTAGAAAATGCAGGTGGGAACTAGACCCTACATAAATGCATGCTGAAGTCGGATGCACTGGGCCGACAGGTGCAAAATAAAAAAGGTCGCTTGAAACGGCTTCTATTGGACAAAGAGAAAGGAAGATGAAGCCTCGGAGTTCGTATAATTCAAATTCAAGTCACTGCGACATGTGTAGGTTTATGTTTCATTCTCAACAGGAAAGAAATCTATAACTTAGACGGGTTCAAACCGATGTCTCAAGATTAAGTTCAAAGCACCTCTGTCCTCATACCTGTATGCCTAGTGTTAGTTAGTTGTCCGTCTACTTGTGCCATTGAGCGGCGTGGGGAGCTTATATCATCTGTCCAGTGCTAGGGGTCAATCGACGAAAGCAGGATCAAACTTTTGGCGTCTATCCATCTGCTGTGCTGCTGTCCCCATGCATTGCAGTCAGATATACTTACGTTGTAAGCCATCAGTGAAAGTGTGTCAGAGTGTATTCGCATCAGATGGCCGACCCATTGGATTTTCTGTCTAGAAATGCACTCACTCAGCACAACGGGTTGGAACATGGCCTACTTTACTATCTATAGTAGGCTGTGGTTGGAACATGGCCTACTTTACTATCTATAGTAGGCTGTGGTTGGAACATGGCCTACTTTACTATCTATAGTAGGCTGTGGTTGGAACATCAATATTTCGAATGTCTTCATTTCGCATTCTATCTTGTTTACGCAGATGACCTTTCATAAACACTTAATTTTCCACTTAGAAAATGTACAATCACGCGACTTGAACTACGACCAGATTTGGTATCATAGATTTGAATTCCATAAATGGAAGCAAATATTAGACAGCCTCAGATATTATAATCCGTAGACATTTTCTAAGCAAATATTATACAGCTTCGGATAATAATCTTTGTGGACATTTTCTAAGTAAATAGACAGCTTCAGTTATTAAACACAGTGGACATTTTCCAAGTAAATAGACAGCTTCAGTTATTAAACTCAGTGGACATTTTCTAAGTACATATTACACAGCTTCAGATATTAATCTCCGTGGACATTTTCTAAGTACATATTACACAGCTTCAGATATTAATCTCCGTGGACATTTTCTAAGTACATATTACACAGCTTCAGATATTAATCTCCGTGGACATTTTCTAAGTACATATTACACAGCTTCAGTTATTAATGTTTGTGGACATTTTCTAAGTAAATAGACAGCTTCAGTTAAACTACGTTAGGATGTCACATGCTCTTTCAGTTCTGTCAAGAACCAACGTTCCTTTACAATGAAAGATTTTGCATGCCATGCAAGTGTTGCCGAGGTCCGGCAGGGGAGCACAGAATGGAAACACTGTAACCTTCAACACTAAGAAAAGACAAAGGAAGATTGAGCTCATTTCTGACTACCCCATTCAGTTGAAACTTTAGGCCACATTGATATATTTATTTTGGGCGGGTCAACATTTATTGACTTGTATATTCGTTGACAATATCTTCTCCACGGTGAACTGAAAAGGTTTCGATTGATTGATTGATTAACACAAGGCAAAGTCTGACGAATTGCAATTGACCTTCCGAGATTGAAAATAAACACTACACGACATATGCAGAAAAATTGATTCACTTCCTTGTCCAGTGAATCAGAAGGGGACATGATATCCGATCGTGTCGAACACATTTTCAAACACAAGCCTTGATAAACTAAGTGATGTAACAAAGCGAGTCGTAACAAACTAATGATGTAACAAAGCGAGCCGTAACAAACTAAATGATGTAACAGAGAAAACTGCAACAAACTAAATGATGGAACAGAGAAGACTGCAACAAACTAAATGATGGAACAGAGAAAACTGCAACAAACTAAATGATGGAACAGAGAAGACTGCAACAAACTAAATGATGGAACAGAAAAGAGTGGAACAAACTAAATAATGGAACAAAGAAGACTGCAACAAACTAAATGATGGAACAGAGAAAACTGCAAACAACTAATGATGTAACAAAGCGAGCCGTAACAAACTAAATGATGGAACAGAGAAGACTGCAAGAAACTAAATGATGGAACAAAGACGACTCCAACAAACGAAATTATGCAACTGAGAAGACTGCAACAAACTAAATAATGGAACCGAGAAGACTGCAACAAACTAAATAATGGAACAGAGATGACTCTAACAAACTAAATGATGTAACAGAAAACACTAATAAACTGAATGATTAAACAAAGCGGGCTGTAACAAACTCAATAATAGAACAGAGAAGACTGTAACAAACTAAATGATTGAACAAAGCGGGTTGTAACAAATGTAAAGATTGAACAAAGTGGACCGTAACAAACTAAATGATTGAACATAAAAAAGATTAAAATTAAATGATTGAACAAAGAGAACTATAACAAATGTAATGATGGAACAAAGAATACTGTAACAAACTTAATGATTTAACAAAGCGGACCATAACACACTTAATTATTTAACAAAACGGACCAACACAAAGTAATTGGTTGAACAAAACGGACCATAACAAACTAAATGATTGAACAAAGTAGACCATAACAAATTAAAATATTGAACAAAGTAGACCATAACAAACTATATGATTGAACAAAGCGGACCATAACTAACTAAACGATTGATCGCAATAGCTGCTTTCTAAGACATGAAGCAACAGATCTGATAACTACGCACACGGATCGCGACATAAGTAGTGTGACAAACTAAATGACTTTCCCTTATGGGTATGTTCCAATTTAATAATAACCCATAGTTGCAGAATCCATTTGATTCCCTATGCCCCTGACAAGACTTATTGTTTGTCAAGTATGCTGTCGGTGTGTGCCCAGGTAAAATTAAAAAAATTACCCATGTCCCATGTCTATACACATGATCTGAGACTTTAAGGAACAAACCTCATAAATAAATCACATTGTACGATATTCTTCACATATCTCATCATGGGAGAAAAAAACACACGCATGCACGCAAACACACACTAAACACACAGCAACCTGTACACACCCGTCTTCAGTAAGATCTTACTCCAGTCTAACACACGAGCGAGTGAGTATAGCCTGCGTGCTTGCTCACGCAAGTAAACAAACACAGCAGTCCCGAGCAATGGCCGGTAGCGATGTGTGAAGCCGATCGGCTCAATACAGCTACAGGGCTTTTCATACTGCGCTACCAGGATCGGTAACCGCAGTCAGGGACAAGAGAAGCGCGCTGACCAAGACACCCACCTCGTGCACATGAGATGGACTTGGAAACGGGTCGTGTTATAGCAGCCTGGCCAATGAGGTGGGGAGAGATTAAACACTGTGATCACCGGAATGGCGAACCTGCTGAGAAGATTTGTAATTACAATACAGTGTGACAGGGCCACATTATGTCACATGAGCATGAGTCAGGCTATCCATGTAAACAAGAATCAGAGAGTACTCCTACATAACTTTAGAAGCCTACCCACGAGCTACAGTTTAGAATAACCGTCAACCTGCGACAATGACCGTTTTAAGAGTGTACCCAGGTTTGCCTAGAGCAGCGTAGATGCGCCTAACAAGATGCGGGTCTGCTTTTCTCGGGTGTTTAAGCCAATTAAGATGAACTTGCACAATGGTTAACCACCTTTCGCAGCACTTATCCCAAAGCAGCGGAGTAATAAGCTGCTCAAGCTTAGCCCGCTAAACAGGAAATCCTCTCACCGGCTACATCCAGCTCATACCAGAGCTGGGACCTACACAGGGGCATCTGCCCATGCAGAAGTGCAGGTCGACTAAGAACTAAGAAGAAGAATTAATGTCATGTTCAGTTTGCTAAAGCAGAGGGGTAGTCCCACGACCTTAATGTCTGACAGAAAGTTCTTCTTCTTCTTCTTGTTCTTCTTGTTCTTCTTGTTCTTCTTCTTCTTCTTCTTCTTCGTACGCTGTCAGACGTCAACTTATATTTGTTCGAAGAAAGCAGCGGTCATCCTGAGGCTGTCGACACTGCCATAGAGCTTGTCTAGTGTTGCCACTGGTGATGGCCACATGTGCTTTATCTGGTCCTCGTAAGACAGAAAGTTCGAAGCAACAGATGTCTTCCGTTATCCAGTACTCGTGGGTCATAGAGAGAGAGAGAGAGAGAGAGAGAGAGAGAGAGAGAGAGAGAGAGAGTTTACTTGCCTAAAACTAGACAAAGCTAGAAGACCTTAAACCAAACAAGGAGAGTAGAGTTTTTAAGTTGGTGGATCGGTGTATTCAAGACAGACCATATAACAGAAGACAATAGAACAGATAGACCAGTAACTAGAATAGAACTAGAACATCAGCTAGGACAGTGCATAGAACAAATAGACTGTTGTCGATATTGTTTAACGTTCAACAATGAGTAAGTTTACTCTTTTGTGCACTGTGAAAAGGTCGTTAAGTGGCTGGTTGTAGCATTCTTTCCTCTAAGCGACATCTTGTCAGTATGTTGTGACTGATTGAACTAGCGTCTCAGTTCCACAGAGTAGATAGATAGAGCAGCAGAAAAATAAATGAGAAACACTGAAGCCGACTCAGTTACCGAGAGAGAAGATCTTGAATGAACACTTGGTTGAGTGACACAGATTGTGTCAACCTAAACTAGCATTTAAATTCGACCGTAAACATTTGTATGTGCGAGGGTGTGTCTGTGTGTGTGTGTGTGTTTATGTGTGTTATGTGTGTAAAGTCAGTGTTTTGCAAAGACCTCTCGATAGCCAAGGTTTGGCTCAGGTCTGTGGTCCAAAAGAAACTGAGATTTGTTGAAAAGTCTTTATTCCTCACCGAAGTCACACTGAGCGCATATGACAAAAGGTTACCAGATGAGCGAGGACAAAACGATTGACAGCGAATGAGAACAACATATTTAGTTAAATTGTGTCAGGAATGAAATGCAGCGGTCAGTGACCCAATGCTACCAAGATAACAAGACAACAAAAGCGAAGATTTGCTAAAGAGAAGGGGTCGAAGAGGGAATGCAACTCCAAAACGTGCAAATATCGCAATCAAGCTGCACCCTACGATACAACGCATTGCGTTCTCCGGACTACATCTTCCTACTTACAAAGCACTTTTCAGGGCTTAGTAACGGGTGTTTGAGAACGAACGACGAAGAAAAAGATTGTGTCAAGCTTTGACGGATAGGTTGTGGTTTTGGGTAAGAATTTACTAGTAAGACTTCGGATAGGAACCTTGGGCTCATTTACTACAATACCTGTGGTTTTTGTAAGCAAATCTTGAATATGAATAGATATAGGATCACGTGAAGATATGATGTCATGATACAATTGCATACTCACAAATAAAACTTTCATTGTTTTTGCTGTAATTCTAATAATCGTTTTAGTGTTGCTCCTTGATTCGTGAAGAGTGATACAAGTGAGAAAGAGAAAGAAGAAAGAAGAATATATATTTTTTTTTACTTGTGACGAACTCAAATCTATTATTTTGTACCAGTACGTAGTCAGTTAGTGACAAAAGTATGAACCTTATGTGTTCTACAAAGTGAGCATGTACCATTTGAGCTATTGTAGTCTAGAAATAATAATGTAATAAGAATACTAGATAGGAAATCAAATTGTTTTATGAGCTAGTTTACCCAGTTGTATATGTACGAGACTATCAGAGTTTGGAATAAGTAAAGAAACTAGTGACTCTACCTCATAAAAGTTCAGAATATCTTGAATATGAATATATAAATGATCACGTGTAGATATGCTGTCATGATACAATTGTATACTAACTAATAAAACTTTCATTGCTTTTGCTGCAATTCTAATAATCGTGTTGGTGTTGCTCCTTGAGTCGTGAAGAGTGATACAAGTGAGAATGAGAAAGAAGAAAGAGTAGAAGGAAAGAAAAGAAAGTAGGTGAAAATGGAGTGAAAGAATAATCAGTTAACATATACAAGTTAAAATTAAAAACAAATAATAATTGAAATAGGAAAATACGGGCACAGTCAACATTTTTGACTGACTGGTAAGTCGCCCTAAAATTTGCCAAGCCCCGTGTCTATATATATATATATATATATATACACACATACATATAGTTATTGTCCCTCGTGAAGCGATGATGGCCAGCCACAACATCAGTCAGTTAGTCTTAATAATGTGATGTGCGCTGTATTTGGATTATAGTGAAGAAGAATATACGCTGGTCATCAATCTCACTTTTATTCCGAGTTACCTTGGATCAGTGGTAAGGCTATTGGTCGAGATGACTGGAGGTAACTCGGGAGACCAAGCGTCGCTTGAAACTTGCGAAACGTTTCCATTTATCACTGTGAGAGGCGAGTGCCTTAACCTATTGACTACAACGATATTTATATATTTATACAACGATGAAGCTTCAACAAGTTCCTGAAATAGTCGACTCGTGTTTGAATGAAAGATGATATTATGGAGAAAATATCTTTATAAGTTGGTAGTGACCTTGACGAAATGACATGGCAGACGCGACCTTCACATATACTCTCGAACATAATTTACAGAGTTTTGTGTGTGTTGTGCTCGTTGCATCGTCAGAGTTGAAAATGTCCTTGATTGAACAACGTACACATGCCAAAGTCTGTGTTTTGCTTGAGAAGTCACACTCAGATACAGAAACATTGTTTAATAAAGCATATGGTGATACCGCAATAAAGAAATCACAAATATTGGAGTGGCACTATCGTTTCAGTGAAGGTCATGTTAGTGTCGATGATGATGCACGTAGTGGACGACCGTCAACCTCCATCAACAATGAAAATATTTTAGCAGGTTCGAAACGTTGTGTGGGCTAGCAGAAGACTTAGTCTCGAGAAAACAGCCTCAGCAGTTGGAATATCAGTTGGAAGTTGTGTGGGCTGACAGAAGAGTGTCGAGAAAACAGCCTCAGAAGTTGGAATATCAGTTGGAAGTTGTGTGGGCTGACAGAAGAGTGTCGAGAAAACAGCCTCAGCAGTTGGAATATCAGTTGGAAGTTGTGTGGGCTGACAGAAGAGTGTCGAGAAAACAGCTCCAGAAGTTGGAATATCAGTTGGAAGTTGTGTGGGCTGACAGAAGAGTGTCGAGAAAACAGCCTCAGCAGTTGGAATATCAGTTGGAAGTTGTGTAGGCTGACAGAAGAGTGTCGAGAAAACAGCTCCAGAAGTTGGAATATCAGTTGGAAGTTGTGTGGGCTGACAGAAGAGTGTCGAGAAAACAGCCTCGGAAGTTGGAATATCAATTGGAAATTGTGTGGGCTGACAGAAGAGTGTCGAGAAAACAGCTCCAGAAGTTGGAATATCAGTTGGAAGTTGTGTGGGCTGACAGAAGAGTGTCGAGAAAACAGCCTCAGAAGTTGGAATATCAGTTGGAATTTGTGTGGGCTGACAGAAGAGTGTCGAGAAAACAGCTCCAGAAGTTGGAATATCAGTTGGAAGTTGTGTGGGCTGACAGAAGAGTGTCGAGAAAACAGCCTCAGCAGTTGGAATATCAGTTGGAAGTTGTGTGGGCTGACAGAAGAGTGTCGAGAAAACAGCCTCAGCAGTTGGAATATCAGTTGGAAGTTGTGTGGGCTGACAGAAGAGTGTCGAGAAAACAGCCCCAGAAGTTGGAATATCAGTTGGAAGTTGTGTGGGCTGACAGAAGAGTGTCGAGAAAACAGCTCCAGAAGTTGGAATATCAGTTGGAAGTTGTGTGGGCTGACAGAAGAGTGTCGAGAAAACAGCTCCAGAAGTTGGAATATCAGTTGGAAGTTGTGTGGGCTGACAGAAGAGTGTCGAGAAAACAGCTCCAGAAGTTGGAATATCAGTTGGAAGTTGTGTGGGCTGACAGAAGAGTGTCGAGAAAACAGCTCCAGAAGTTGGAATATCAGTTGGAAGTTGTGTGGGCTGACAGAAGAGTGTCGAGAAAACAGCTCCAGAAGTTGGAATATCAGTTGGAAGTTGTGTGGGCTGACAGAAGAGTGTCGAGAAAACAGCTCCAGAAGTTGGAATATCAGTTGGAAGTTGCCACAGTATTCTCCATAATGAGCTGCACATGCACCGTTTATGTCAACACATGGTTCCCAAGGATGCTGAGGACGTTATCACCAATGCGAATGGACAACTGAGAGAGGTATCCAAGAATGGGTTCCACGATAGATATATATGTGAAACACAGGAAGTCGGTATTTTCGTTGTTTGACATGTTGCTCATTCTTGATACCATTTAAAGCAGTCTCACCGATTTGAACTAAATTTTGCATAATGAATTTTTAGAACCCTTTTGACCTTACTAGTGACTTCCAAAAGATATAAAATAACATTTTAAACAATTTTTCTAAACATTTAGAAAGGCAGTTTTATAAAAATGCAGATGATGGACTTCATTTGCCAATTTGCTTTGTTTGATGTAAAATACGCATGCGCAAAAGCCATTCTTTATCTACTAGTGAATTGTGGGTTGGACTTAGTTATATGTTATGTGTTGATTGGTTCAGAGTGGGCACGCCTAAACATTTACATACGAAGGGGCTTCAAATGAAAACTATAAAAGCAGGACAGACATTTTTTAAAAAATCATGTCTTTGTATTGAAACTTGTTCATATGATTGCTAAGGATGTCAAGAGTGCTCTGCACATGCAATCACGATACAGACCAACATAATAACAGTAAAAAGATGGCCGGCCCACTACTGACATGCATAACAAAGGCCAGGGTTATGTCATGCGTTTTTTAAGCAGCTAAGGGGTGAGGCCTATATAAATTCATCGGCGAAGGTCCAGTACGGTGATGCATGCCTTTCACTTTAGCAAGTGTACAAATATAGCAGGAAGTTCTAAAACGATGACAGTTCTGTAACAGACTGTTCACGACCAGGTATTACACACAAAGACGTGAACCCGGAGACGATTGCTGCTGTAGACCGCCTAGCTAAGAAATATAGCTGATTGACAGTGAGTGAAAGGCATACATCCCCGTACTGGACCTCTATTTGTCGATGAATTGTTATCGGCCTCACCACATCGCTGCTAAAAAATCGGATAACAGAGCGCTTCTCCTCGTCGGCTACCATTTAACATGCATTTTTGGGGTTATTTTTTTGTGTGGTTTTGTTCGCCTTATTTCTCTTATCTCCAAAGCGGTGTGCGTTACACAGTGGTTTTTATTTTGCGCCTGTCGGCCCAGTGCATCGAACTTCAGCATTCATTTTATGTAAGGGTCTGCTTCCTCCTGCATTTTCTAAGGGTTTGCTTCCCAGGGGTAGCGGCCGGTGTTGTGATGGAGATCGAACCCAGCCCATTTTAGTTGTGAGCCATGTCCCTTAACCACTAGCCATGTCCCCTAACTGCAGTTATGACGTCATGTTCTTCGTCTGCACCGTGATGGCACGTGCAGGACACTCTTGACATCCTTAGCAACCACATTAAGTTACAATAAAAAGGCATTGTTTAAAAAAAATTTATAGACCACTTTTACGGTTTTCATTTGAAGCCCTTTGTAGTTATGCACCCCAGGGGAAACACAAATTGTGTGTATCCAAAAGCACGCGATTAAAAAAAATGTATTTGCTTGAAATACTTTTAATCCTGGCGTTCAAAAAAGAATGACGCTGAAGGCCATCCGTAGTGCGTTCATTATTTTGCAATGCTTACTTGATGCGGATTACTAGGCTTGGGGGAAGATAGATTGCGTGTTATATAGGAATGTCATTACTTTTTATAATTTCGCCTTGACGGCGACTAACAACCAACTCGTATCGATTTTCAAGGGGTGAAACTCGCTCGGTTTTACAGTACCAACGCACCGGAACGAATTCAGCTGTGTCCAGTTTAGCAGACGCGGGTTTTTATCTTGGTATGATCATTTCTCCACGTATGGAAAGTAATGGCAACCTACCTACTGCACAGGGGAACTGAGACACTAGTCCAGTCAGGCACTGACCAGGACGTGGCGTCAGGGTCAGGCACAATACACTGAGTAAGAATACCATTTTTCTTCTATGCAGCGTTGCTTTGAAATAAGCTGTTTTAAAGACAGCTGACAAGATGTGAATCAATGTAATCCCCGTAATAGTGAGCGCCACGCATATGAAGTCAAGCATAGCCCACCCGCCCGTAGGACCACGGTCCACCTTCATCAGCACGCTTGGGATGTGAGGAAAGCTACTTCAACCCACCACTTAACGTCGTTTTAAGGGCGTACAAAAGGGTTGTTGGTGTTTCGAATACATCCAATGAGCAACTTTACTCTTGTGTGTGCCCTGAAGAGGACGTTAAGTGGCCGATTGCAGTAGTTTTCTTCACATCACTAGCGCGCTAATGTTGGACTTGGGTCCTCCAGGTGGTTGTGTAATGCTTGGCTGTATCTGCGTGTCGCTCACTACTACAGGGATCATGTCAATCTCTCACCGTGTTAGCCATGCTGCTATGAAAACAGCTCGTTTCCAGGGAAGGCTACTAGGAAGTCGAGGTTAGGGTCTTGGCCAGTATGTTTTGCCTGAATCTTCTTCTTCTTCTTCGAACGCAGTCAGACAGTAACCATTATTTTTTCGAAAAAAAGCGACGGTCATCCTGAGGCTGTCGCCACTGCCATAGAGCTTGTCTTGCAGTTCCACTGATTATGGCCACATCTGCTTTCTCTGATCCTCGTATGTCGGGCAGTTCTGCAGCAGATGTTCAGCGGTCATTTTACCAGTACCGCACGGGCATTCGTCGGTACCACCTATCTTCAATTTGTTGAATAGGTAGTACCTCAGTCTATTGTGGCCAGTGCGAAGTCTGAAGACAACGACCTGCTCTCTTCGGTTCAACTGGTAATAGGCATCGTTTTTGGTGTAACCAGTATGTTCGGTTTCCCATTTGGTCATGTATCTGGCTTTGATAAGCCGTTTTGACTCTTCGTACGTCATACTAGTATCTATTTGTGGTAGTCTTGCACCTTCTTTTGCCAGTCTGTCTGCCTCCTCGTTGCCTTGGATGTTGCAGTGTGATGGGACCCACTGTACCACTACCCTTTTTGGTGCGGACTGCTGGCACAGTTTGCAGAGTGCTGCTCTTAAGTCATTAAGCTCAGTGTTTTTCTGGCTTTTTAGCGCTGTGACTACGGAGAGAGCATCTGTAAGCAGGACTATATGGCTTTCATTTTCACTGTGTCTCACCATTTCTTCCACTGCCGCCCTCAGTGCCTCTGCCTCCGCTCTGAAATTGCTTGTGTACTTACCAGTAGCGAATGACAGTGTTTTTTGTTTTCCATTTGGTAGGTTCAAGAATGCTCCTGCCCCTCCGTTCTGTGTAGTGTTTGTTACAGAACCGTCGGTGTATGCATGGGTCCAGTCCATGCTTGGGTAGCTTTTCGATATGAAGCTTAGGGTAGTATCTCTCCTTTCTTTTTCAGTCTGGCAGTTTTTGTTTCCAATACCTGGTATATTTTCTACCACCTCTGGAAATATACCCTGCCTCCAGGTAGGTTTTCGTACAGTAGTGATGGATTTTGGTGTTGTTAGTGCGTTTATGGGATCTTCGTGCATCTTTGCTTTGGCTATTTCTGCAAAGTTTCTCCGCTTTAGTTTCCCATTTCCCAAATTGTTTAGTCTCTGGTGCATTGGATGGTCAGTCAGTCTTCGGAGTTTCTCTGACTGCAGCTGGGCTCTGCAGTCTCTTCTATCGGTCATGGGTTGCAGTTTTGTAAACTTTTCAAGTTCTACAATTGGCGTTGACTTCATGCCTCCTGTTATAATTCTCATGGCTTGGTTTTGAAGTTTGCTAACTTTATCGAAGTTCGCCTTTGCTGCTGTTGTCCATGCCGCAGTGCCATACTCGAGAACTGGTCTCACTCTTCCAGTGTACAGTTTCTTTAGTATGCCTTCGTCTGCTCCCCAGCTTGAGCCAGCAAGTTTCCTCATGATTGTCATTCTTTCTCTGGCTCTCATTCGGTTTCTCTCAATCTGACTTTTCCATGTCATGCGCCGATCAAATGTGATTGCCTGATTCTGACTAACATGTCTGATCAATATATTTTGCCTGACCAGACGCTAGACTTCCTCCCCGCATAGAAGGGTAAACTTACTCATAGTGGACATTAAACTTATTTATTTAAATTAAATTAAATCCCGTTACAGTCAAATACGTACAATAGGAACCCAGGGAACTCTGTTTTGGGTTAATTAAGACTTATTTAATAGTTACATACCTATCCTGCGCAACGCTGGCTACTACAGCTAGTTTAAAATAAGAACCGCCAAACAGAGAACACACGCAAGAAGGTTGCATCTCGCCGCGTCGCTTAATGACATAAGTGGACCGAGAGAATGATGAGGTTTCTAAGTCTAACGTCAATCTGAACGTGTCCAGGTGGCAACGATTAATGGCAGCTGTAGCTGTGTAGACAGAAAAGACAAATATATGTCGCTCTGCAACGATTAATGGCAGCTGTAGATGTATAGACAGAACAGACAAATATATGTCGCTCTGCAACGATTAGATATTAGGAAATATTTTTTCAAGTCGGAGAGTGGTGGATGCTTGGAATGCATTGCCAGAGGAGGTTGTGGAGGCAGGGACAGTTCATGTATTTAAGAATAAATTGGATGCGCATAGCTTTGAGAGCAAGGTGATGTAAATGAAACTGGTTGAATACAGACTCTGCAGGGTCTTCTAAACCAGTATAAAGACGTTAAGTTTAGTTAAGTTAATGGCAGCTGTAGCTGTATAGACAGGTACGACAAATATATGTCGCTCTCCCTCAGTGCCGGATTTATGTATGGAATTTCAGGGACCGCTGTCAGCTGAGGAGCATCCAAATTTTACTGAACCGTTCGCGAAAAAATTCACCTGGTGCATTTTCTGTGCATACTCACTGGAGTAGTCCTTGTGCAAACACCGGTTTTTGATGTAGAGACGGCTGAATCGAAAACGTGGCCCCTTCCTCTGATCTTAAAAACACGGTGGTTAAAAAAATATAAAACGATTTTTGCCAAGTTTCACATGGATTTGTTGGTCGTGATGAAGTTAAGTTTTTGCAACTGATTTTTTTTTAGGTAGGTTTGTTTAGGTGGAAAACGCAATTGGGCATTTTCATGATCTGTTCACAGCTATCAAAGACGAAAGATGTCTTGGTGTGGGCACGTCACGAGGTCCAACGGAATTACAAATTTGAAACTTTATGGATTCGTACCAGGAAAGGGAGGACGGGGACGTCCAAGGAAGAGATGGGTAGACAACATCATTGAGTGGTCAACCCTTCGTCCGGTGAGGCACGACTGGCGGCAGCGGACAGAAAGACATGGCGTGAGATAGTGGGAGTTTCTTCAAGTGTGCCCCAAGGACCTGATGGGTTACGGGATGAGCTGAACTGTTTAGTTTATTTATGTAGATGTTATAAATACGTTTGTAGTAGAAACTAACAGATATGCCGATCTTGTTAGGAGCACTATCAGTTCTATGTGACAAATTTATAGATTTCCTAGACAACTAGTGTACTTAAACTTGGGTAAGTCTAAACGTTTCTGATGTAATAAAAAACATTTTGAAACTTTAAAAATAAACGTTCCTTTTCTGCATTTTCATTAAAAAGTTTATGTTCAAGATATTATTTAGGCCACTATTATATATGTAGTCCAATGGTCTTGCGAGTATTAACCCGGCCAGGAAGAGGAAAAGAGAAAGAACAGTAACACTCTAACGTTCCAAATACATCGAAATAACCACAAAGAGGGTTGTTTATTGGGCTGGTTAACCCCGTAGACAATTTAAGCCACACAAACGTCAATATATATGTGCAGGTCAACATTTGATGACAGCGTATATTTGTTGAAGGCATATGCTCCACAGAGAACTGAAAAGATAATGAAGACGAAGAGCATTCCAGACGTTGCTCTAGTATTGATCACATTCTTCAATCACAGAATTATCTCCAACGTTAAACAGTTCAGTATTTTTATTCATTTCAAAAGACTTGATACGTAATTAACATTTCACAAAGTCTGATTTAAAAAAAGGATCCGGCCTTTGGCGGACAAAGAGACAAACGATTAACTACCTGTTTAGTTCAAAACCTAATCACCTTCAAAATGAAAATGGCCCCTTCTGAGTTGAGACTCTTCTCACAGGGTTGCTCGTACTTATGGAATCATTTATGGAAGTCACTTTTGGGGATCTCTATAGGACGCTTCGTTGTATTTGTCTTGATTTCCTTTATGTCCTGAAGTCTCATCCCCTTGGGTTATGTCCTGAAGTCTCATCCCTTTGAGTTATGTCCTGCAGTCTCATCCCTTTGAGTTATGTCCTGAAATCTCGTCTCTTTGAGTTATGTCCTGAAGTCTCATCCCTTTGAGTTATGTCCTGAAGTCTCGTCTCTTTGAGTTATTTCCTGGAGTCTGATCTCTTTGAGTTATGTCCTGGAGTCTCGTCTCTTTGAGTTATGTCCTGAAGTCTCATCTCTGAGTTATGTCCTGAAGTCTCAGTCCTTTGAGTTATGTCCTGAAGTCTCGTCTCTTTGAGTCATGTCCTGAAGTCTCATCGCTTTGAGTTATGTCCCGAAGTCCCATCCCTTTGAATTATGTCCTGAATTTCATCTCTTTGAGTTATGTCCTCGCATTACCGGGGTACCAACCTTTGGACATCAGAGCAGTTTCCGACCGTCTTATTGATGGATGCATATACTTATTCATTCCGACCAGTGAACACTTACACAAAATTAAATCCCAAACATAATTATACTACAGTGATCCCATTACAATGTCAATTGGAAAGGACTCATGACTACTTAAATTAACAATATTATTCAATTCAAGATTTGTTGATTTAAAAAACGACAATTACTATAAACTACTGCATGATGACCGGCTTGTACACGGCGTCCCCCTCGCAAACAGCTCCTGGTTTTTTCTTAATACTTTTAAACCAGTGAAAGCAATTCAATACAATTTGACATCGACATACCTTAGTGTGTGAAGCATACTGCACTAATAGCAAATGTTGAAAGTGGTTGCCATATGCATACAAAAATGCCTGTACACGCTTCTCCATGTTACGGAAGGTATTCAACAACACATATCACCAACACATATCACCAACACATATCACAAACAAATATCACCAACACACATCACAAACACATATCACCAACACATATCACAAACACATATCACCAACACATATCACCAACACATCAAGAGTCAACGACTTAATTTCCCGCCCAATGGTTTCTCACGATACAATCGTCACTTGTGTACCTCCGCTTTCATGCTTCTCCCAAAGCAAGGTATCTCCCTATCACATTTGATTTAATTACTTTCTTTGGTTGAAAAGTTGAATAGGAGAACAAGACTCCTTGCTGACTGCTAAACCGACTGCGCTACCTTCAAACCCTTCCAAAGACTAGTAGTACTACAAATACAGAGTGGTGTCCGCCAAACGGATCCCATTTTACCAAACCTTTTTCTGCTTGCCTGGAATCCTTCATCAGCCGATGCCATTAGGATACCTTTGGCATCAACTTAAATGGCAGCCGGCTAAATTACCTTCGCTTTGCGGATGATCCAGTACTCATCAAGAAGGCAACTACAGAAGTCAATGAAACCGAGAGGGGTAGAAAGCGGGACTCCAAGTGAACACGTCCGAGCTGAAAGTCAGGCGATATCGTTTTACTTTTTTACGTGTCCCAATTATCTTCGATGGAGAGAGAGACCAAATGACGCGGGCGAGTAGATCTGCCATGGATGTCTGCTCAACTTTCAGAACGACCTAAACACAGAATTGAGAAGACGGCGTGGTGCTGGTCCGACGGCTTTCTCCTAGATAAAGCAAGTACTGGAAAACATCCTTGGCCAGATTCTGCCTGTACTGGACAACATCCCTGACCAGATTCTGCCTGTACTGGACAACATCCTTGACCAGATTCTACTTGTACTGGACAACATCCCTGACCAGATTCTACCTGTACTGGACACCATCCCTGACCAGATTCTACCTGTACTGGACAACAACTCTGACCAGATTCTGCCTGTACTGGACAACATCCCTGACCAGATTCTACCTGTACTGGACAACATCCCTGACCAGATTCTGCCTATACTGGACAACATCCCTGACCAGATTCTGCCTGTACTGGACAACATCCCTGACTAGATTCTGCCTGTACTGGACAACATCTTTCACCAGATTCTGCCTGTACTGGACAACATCTCTCCATAGATTCTGCCTGTACTGGACAACATCTTTCACCAAATTCTGCCTGTACTGGACAACATCTTTCATCAGATTCTGCCTGTACTGGACAACATCCCTGACCAGATTCTGCCTGCACTGGACAACATCCCTGACCAGATTCTGCCTGTACTGGACAACATCTTTCACCAGATTCAGCCTGTACTGGACAACATCCCTAACCAGATTCTATCTGTACTGGACAACATCCCTGACCAGATTCTAGCTGTACTGGACAACATCCCTGACCAGATTCTACCTGTAGTGGACAACATCCCTGACCAGATTCTACCTGTACTGGACAACTTCCCTGGCCAAATTCTGCATGTACTTGACAATATCCCTGACCAAATTCTTCCTGTACTGGACAACATCCCTGACCAGATTCTTGCTGTACTGGACAACATCCCTGACCAGATTCTGCCTGTACTGGACAACATCCCTGACCAGATTCTGCCTGTACTGGACAACATCTCTGACCAGATTCTGCCTGTACTGGACAACATCTCTGACCAGATTCTGCCTGTACTGGACAATATCTATGCCAAGATTCTGCCTCTACTGGACATCTTTCACAAAATGCTGCCTGTACTGGACAACTTCTTTCATAAGATTCTGCCTGTACTGACAACATCCCTGACCAGATTCTGCCTGTACTGGACAACATCCCTGACCAGATTCTACCTGTACTGGACAACATCCCTGACAAGATTCTACCTGTACTGGACACCATCCCTGACCAGATTCTGCGAACAGCTGTATTCAACTCCACAGAACTACCTACAAAATGCAATATGGCGGAAATATGGTCACTCACGTAGGCGATGGACCCAAAACTCCATCGAGAGACGCTTCATAGCCAGTGCACAATTGGTCTATAAAAATTGTCCCATGTGGAAGATGCAGTTATTTATGCAGACAAAATCGAACATCGATGGACGGGCCACTTAATGAGAAGAGTGGACGCTCGATAGAGCACAGCGATAGCAATATGGTACCCCAGAGACAAGAAGCGACCTCGGGGACACCACCAACACGCTGATTCGACTCTCTTGAATCACACAACAACTTCACAATGATTCAGATGAGCGACTCATTATCAACCGGTCCACCGTGGTCCATGACAGAGACCATTGGAAGAGAAGTTTTGATCCACAACAGTGTGATCGTGGCTAAAGAACGGGTCGTCCAGAAATCTAGTATTGGGAAAACCAGTGGCTGGTACCGAGTGGGGAACCCTCTATATAACTCTGGAAGCCGTTTCCTTTCACCACATTCTCACATCCCGGAATTTTGCTAACAATACGGTAATAATAATAACAATAAACCCAATTTAAAACAGAAGCAAAGTATATCAGCCTGTCTAATGCATAACATAAGTTAGGTTCGTTAATGTTCAATTTTACGGTATTCTAGACACATACCGTCATCAGCGAGAAGCTGGTGAGCCTAAGCAGATGGCAGTAATTACCGTATGAACTATTCGATACGACAATGGCCGACAATTTGATCACATCCCTTTCATCGTCACATCATCCTTGGTTTGCTCATTGATGCATTATTACTGGTATTGGTTTTCTTTGTGAATTCTTCTTTTGTGTTTGCTTAATCTCCAGTGTTATTATGTGGCTTTATTTGCTTTGGGATTATTTGAGAGTTATATTCTTAGTGATAATATTAGCATTTTTTTAATAATTTGATAATTTGAGCGAGCTTCGTTTTCTTTGTAATTATTTTGGTTTTCTGTGTGTGATCATATTAGTTTGATTTTCTTTGTGATTATTTTAACTTGTTTTATGTATGTCATTAAGTTAGCTTCATTTTCAATGTGACTTTCTTGATTAGTGATTTTTAAGCTCTATTGTTATTTTAGCTTACGTTTTCTGTGATCCTTGTATATATGTTTTCTTCAAAAGCTCAGAGCATTTCTTTTGATTCTGTTGTTGTTTTTGAGTAAAAATATTTAATATATTTGATGGTCCACAC
This sequence comes from Ariolimax columbianus, assembly GCA_036924085.1. Taxonomy (NCBI): domain Eukaryota; kingdom Metazoa; phylum Mollusca; class Gastropoda; order Stylommatophora; family Arionidae; genus Ariolimax; species Ariolimax columbianus. The sequence goes on from JAVGWX010000018.1 coordinate 45,954,791, forward strand.
AGCTTTCACTTGATAAGAATACCAGCATTGATTGCCACCGAGGCATTTAAAGTCGGGCTCTTATGATAAGGATAGAATACAACACGAAGACAAACATTATTTGAGATTGTCTCCTCATGTCTAAATTCCTGCCTAAGGGGAATAACACGAAACACAGATAACAGCCTTTGCATCGATAACAGAGGTAGAATGTATCGATATTAACATCAGCGATTTATAAACGGCTTCAGAGTCCCTGAAGGGCATCCAGAATAGCGATTGACTTTCAGACAAGATTTCGGATATGTACATAGATTTGTTGTCGGTGTATTGTTCTTATCTTTTCTGTTCTATTAAGAATCGACGTCATTGCACTTTGAGCAGATCCATAGGTGTTGTCCCTCTTAGAAAGTGACAAAGACTGTAGATATTGATGGTTCATGTAGCTAGTTGGCTGTACACAATCCTGCTCCGTTCTCTTTCAAGCGCCAGTCACTAGTGGACCTACGCATGATTTCAAAATCCTGCAATCGGTGGGTTGGTGGTCCATCGATTGTAGTGTCTTCATCCAAAAGACGGTTCAAAATGTCACCTCTATCCATTGCAATGTCCCAATTGCAGGTGTCCCAAATGTCAGGATGTCAGCTTTGTCATTTCCTGCAAACTCCAGTATGGCCAGTACTGTAGGTCCGTCTAGTTACAGAACGTTCGAGGAGTCAAGGATCACTATCCACTCTTGCCACAGCCAGCTATTCTGCATATCAAGAAGCAAGGATTGAGATGCAGATACGATTATGGGAATAATAAAAGAGGTCTCAGAGAGCCACCTCAGAGCTGAAGTCATTTGCTGCAAAACTGCCCGACATACGAGAATCAGAGAGAGCAGATGTGGCCATCACCAGTGGCAACACTAGACAAGCTCTATGGCAGTGTCGACAGCCTCAGGATGACGGCTGCTTTTTTCGAAAAAAATAATGGTTACTGTCTGACTACGTACGATGAAGAAGAAGAAGAAGAATAAGAAGAGCCGAAGTCACAGTCTCAATCTACATTCTTATATTTGACTTTGTCGGTATATTGTCTGTCAGGTGGGGGATTCCGTGGCGAAGTGGTTGAGCCGTCGGCCTCATGATTAGGTGGTGTGGGTTCGACTCCGGACTATGCCATCTTTTTCACGGGTGCCTGATGCGGAGTCCCCTGCATCTCGTAGTCGCCCCCTAGTCGTCTTGTCCTTGACTTGCCACTGGGGTCTGGCGGCACGAGACGAGAGAGTGAGGATAAAAAGTAGCGCAGTTAATCCTTGCTAAAAATATCACTAGCAAAATTACTTATTTCATCATCGTTTAAGATGGACGGCGGCCTTTGCCTTGCTTTGCCTTTGTCAAGTTCAGTTGAGGTATCAAATTTTTCACTTGAGTGGTATCCGCAGTGGCATCTATTGGGACAGGAACAGACTGGGATTGGGGTTGTGCACAATCAGGGTAACTGCCCAGAGCCACACAATTGGGGGGGGGGGGTGCAGCAAAATTGGTAGAGAGAGAATTTTAAAATAAATACGTCCTTCTTTAAACATCGTTGTCCAGTTCATCACTGATGTCTGCGATACACTTTTGTCACCATATACTGCCTGTATTCTGCGATAAATGTCAACTGGTCGACACCCTTCAACTGTTAGAAACCGAATCATCGCTCGCTGATCAACTCTGGGCGGATTCCGTATCACACTTGGCATATTGTCAACGGTTTCCTGGGGAAACTATGAGTCTGAGGATAATGACATTTTGCAAACTTGACGGTTGTTATGTGCTGTTTACACCAGAAGTAACGTCATCCTGCGCATTGTACGTATTTTCACTTGGTGCAGTTAGGTTCGGTTTCATTCGTAGTTCATCAATGGCAAAGCGTTTATAATAAGTTTGAAGTCATTCATTTTATTTACACAGCAATTTTTTAAAATTAACATCGAATTAAATAACGTAAATTAATTTTCTTTTTGTTAATTTTTGCCTCATTGCGGTCGCATAGTTCAAGTAGAAACTAAAAAGTGGGAGTACAATAACAATTTTTTAAAATTAAATAGTTATGTTACAGTTTACTTGACTATTAAAAAAGGTAAGTATGTTTCACATTTTTATTTCTTTCAGGTCATGTGATCTCCGCATCGAAGGTCGGATGCAATGTATTTCCAATGTAATCTATCTCTTTCCGTAATGGTGCAATATGAGAGGCTTTTTCCAGTCCATCTCTTGAGGTTATCCACACACTTATAACGTTGTCTGCCTCTTGAAAGACTTTCTCTTTAAAGTATTACTTAATATAGTATTTAAGAAATCTTTCTTATCAATTGTGCCATGTGTTTAAATATAAAGGCAAAAATCATTTTTTCATCCAAAGTGTGGAAAAGCTGGATGGGATCCTGACTAGGAGAGAGAAAGGGGAGGAGGGGGAGGGGTGTGTGTGGTGGGGGCAGATTGCGCTGGGTGACATACATCTCCGTTCATAGCTGAATGACACTTCCCAAGTAAATCTGTCCTAATGTTTTCAATAAACATTTAATTATTTATCACGGTGTGTGTGTGTGTGCGTGTGTGCATTTGTGCGTGTGTGTGTGTGTGTAGTATCATGTGAGAAGAGATTTTTTTTTTCAAAGCTGAAACGTATAAAGAACAATTTGCGATCTAACATGGAACGGTCAATCAGTTGGACAGATCAGGTCATCCCGTAACCAGTGAGGTCGTTGGGGCACACATGAAGACATCCTCACCATCAGACGCCACCCCTATCTGTCAGCGGCCGCTGCCTGTATCTCTTCTCATCTGAGATTGGTCTATTCTTTTATGTTGTCCTCCCACCTGTTTTTGGTACGGCTTCTTCGTCGTCTGCCTTGCACCTTTCTGTGCAGGATCATATTTGCAAGACCATTTGATCTCGATATGTGACCGTGCCAAGCGAGTTTCATTCTTTTGACAGTTGCCAAGAGGTCTTCAAAAGGAACTATTGCTGTTGTAATTGTATCTCGTATTTCCTCATTTGTAACTGAATTTTGTACGTGACGTTTACAAGTCTTCGGAAACATCTCACCTCTAAGGCCTGTATCCTTCGCTGAAGGTCAGATGTGGTTGTCCATGTCTCACAACCATAGAGGAATATTGACCTGACCAATGTAAGCATTAATCTGATTTTCGTGCATAATGCTAACCGTTTATCGTGTGTGAGTCTCACACCAGGAGTTATTGCACTGGGTGACATCAACACCAGTAACGCCACTGGGCACCTAGGAAAAAATTTAATAAAGTAATCTGAGACTATGCACGAAAATCAGATTAATGCGTACACTGGTCCTGTCAAGATTCTTCTATGCTTGTGAGGCATGGACAACCACATCTGACCTTCAGCGAAGGATAATAATAATACATGCGTTGGAGATGAGATGTTTGAGACGACTTATAAACGTAACGTGCAAAGATCGAGTTACAAATGAGAAAAATACCAGATATAATTACAACAGCAATAAGGCCTTTCGAAGACCTGAACTCTTGGCAACTGCCAAACGAAGGAAACTCGCTTGGTACGGTCACATATTGAGATCAAATGGTCTTGCAAATACGATCCTCCACGGAAAAGTGCAAGGCAGACGACGAAGAAGCCGTCCCAAAAAGAGGTGGGAGGACAACATAAAAGAATGGACCAATCTCCAACCAGAAGAGGCACAGGCAGCAGTCGCTGACAGAGAAGGGTGGCGTGGTGTTGTGAGGATGTCTTCATGTGTGCCCCAACGACCTCACCGGTTACGGGATGACCTGACCTGAATCTGACAAGAATGCATCAAAGGGTAATTTAAGAGAGTTGTGAATGTGGCCAGTAATCTCATCATAAAAACCATTGCTATTAATACAACAACTGCAAATGTTCGTGGCAGGCTACCCGAATTTGGGATCAGCAGGAATGTCGGCCCTATAAGCAGATGGAGCTGAGAAGTAGAATAGATATACCAGCGAGGTCAAAGATGGGGATGGAATTAAGAGGGAGCTATCAATTCTGTCTAGGTCAATGAATCGCAATCGGTGTTCCGCCGGACACTAGCTTTTCACGAAAATATCTTCCCGAGAGACCATGACTGAATAGAATACAATAATTTGTAAAACATGGCTGCCATATGTTGGCAGACACCGAGCGTACGTGGGCGGGCAATTATTAAACATGTGTTTCTGGTGCTACTGTTTTTACATGATCTTTCTAGAAATATTATTTAATAAAGCAAATAAATGTGTGTTTATCTTTATATTAATTTTATGCACGTCTGTTTGTCCACTGAGCGAGGCGAGGATTTGATTGGACATACGAATTACGCGATGTCGCATGTAAAATAAGAAGCTCAGTACTGAATTACAGTTCTGAATCAGAAACACACATGGCTGAGTAATATAGGAGGAAGAGACGGGCAGTTTCAATGGGGGGGGGGGGGGGGATTTGAAGGAAAAGATGAACAGGGATGTGTTACTTGAATGGAGAATGGATTTGTGGTTTGGAAAGGGGAGCGTGCTGGAAAGAGAAGAAGCTAGGCAAGGTGACTAACCAGTTGAAGGAGGAAGGTACAGACAGGTTGAAGGAGTGGATGAGATGGTTGGGGGGTAACGAAACTGTGATGTTAAGGCAGGGAATGGGTGCGGGAATGAGGATTTTAAAATGAACGACAGGAAAGCGCCGTTTAAATTGTTAGTTGGTATGTTGCCGCTGGTCATGACATGAGGTGGGGTTTTTGGTCGGTATTTTGCACTGTACTGACGTGAGCTGGGGTCGTGATCGATATGTTACACCTGACCCTAACGAGAGCTAGGTTCTCGGTCAATTTGTTACACCTGACCCTGACATGAACTTGGATGTTTTGGTAAATATGTTACACCTGATCCTAACGAGAGTTGGGTTCTCGGTCAATTTGTTACACCTGACCCTGACATGAACTTGGGTGTTTTGGTCAATATGTTACAACTGACCCTAACGAGAGCTGGGTTCACGGTCAATATGTTACACGTGACCCTAACGTGAGCTGGTTAGTCGGTCAATATGTTACACCTGACCCTAACGTGAATTTAGTATTCTTGGACAATATGTTACACCTTACCCTGAAGCGAGCTTTAAAAAAATGGAAACCCTGCGAAGAATTGCCTCTGTTATTTTATTTTGTAAGGTAAGGGTAGTTCTATTGTAGGCAATGTTGTCGGCGATGAGGTGTAAGAGACAGAGCCGAAGATGCAGTGAGTGTGTTGTCAGCAGTCAACGACTCATAGATTCGTCATGGTCAGTGTACCAGAAATGTTCGAGACTCTATTCCACCTGCAATGGGCGGTCATGTAAACAGACAACATTAGCGCAGTCTGGCCGAGAGAGAGGATAGCGAAGACTGGTTCCAAACATGTGTTATGCAGAAACTGGTTGTATCGTGACGAAAGATACAAATATCGCAGCATCGCTGTAAACTTCGACAGTTGCACAATTTATTAGATGAAGGACTATAAAGTAGAATAATAATAAGAAAAAAAAATAATAAGAAAAAGACGAAGAAGAATAATAATAATAATAATAATAAGAAGAACAAGAAGAAAATATTACGGGCACCATTGCAACAGGCTTCATTCGTATATTAGGCTTGGTGGCCAGTTCCCTTAAACCATGCTTTTCCCACCCAACAGCAGACCAGTTGCCCATTTACAACTGGATCGGCTATATTATATGGCAAAAAGGAATCAAACCCGACACCTTTGCAGTGATTAACGACGGCTCTACTACTCTGCCACTCAAACTCTCATATTACATTGATATTCTCGCAAAGAACTCTGACCCTTTGCCCCGTACTAACTAGGACGGTATGCGATCTCACTTACATTCCGAATTAACGATCGCAGTGAGTAGATGTATCCAGGCCTGGTGACTGGAATGTGCACCCTGGCGTGCAGACAAGATTAACGCACGTCGATAATGGGATCTGGCACAAAATCGTTTTCTATCATGGACCATAACAACTCAGTTCAAGCAGTGGTAATGCTTGTTCGTTTAAACCAGACATGGGCAATCTATTTTATACTGTGGGCCATACATTATTGTGGTATATTCTGCGGATCACTTGCTGGTGTGTTGTATTCTGCAGACCACTTACATTAACTGCTCTTGGTGGAGACGGTGTGAGATAGTGATTAAGTGACAGGGCTCACAAGCTAAAGGTGCTGGGTTCGATGCCAAGCAGCCCCCAAGGAATGTGTACGATCTAGCACTATCAATGATCAGAAGTTGAAGTCGATGGACAGCGTTGTATACCTTGGCAGCACACTCTTAAGGGCAGTCCATATTGATGATGAAGTAAACTCGAAGATTGCAAAAGCAAGTGTATTATTTGGAAAACTGGGGAGAGGGTGGGGGAGGGGGGGGCAGCGTGGACTAGTGATTAAGTGACACGGCTCACAACCGAAGGAGCAGCGCATGAGCTGCAGTGGTCAGCGACCCATAGATGACTGCTAGCGTCAGGGCCAGCGAACCAGAGCTGACTGCTAGCGTTAGGGCCAGCGAACCAAAGCTGACTGCTATCGTCAGGGCCAGCGAACCAGAGCTGACTGCTAGCGTCAGGGCCAGCGAACCAGAGCTGACTGCTAGCGTCAGGGCCAGCGAACCAGAGCTGACTGCTAGCGTCAGGGCTAGCGAACCAGAGCTGACTGCTAGCGTCAGGGCCATCGAACCAGAGCTGACTGCTAGCGTCAGGGCCAGCGAACCAGAGCAAGCGTCAGGGCCAGCGAACCAGAGCTGACTGCTAGAGTCAGGGCCAGCGAACCAGAGCTGACTGCTAGCGTCAGGGCCAGCGAACCAGAGCTGACTGCTAGCGTCAGGGCCAGCGAACCAGAGCTGACTGCTAGCGTCAGGACCAGCGAACCAGAGCTGACTGCTAGCGTCAGGGCCAGCGAACCAGAGCTGACTGCTAGCGTCAGGGCCAGCGAACCAGAGCTGACTGCTAGCGTCAGGGCCAGCGAACCAGAGCTGACTGCTAGCGTCAGGGCCAGCGAACCAGAGCTGACTGCTAGCGTCAGGGCCAGCGAACCAGAGCTGCCAAGACCCTTTTACACCTCCACTCGGTGATCCTGGATAACAGGCTGCAACAGAGCAGACTGGCTAAGGAGAAGGGATCGAAGAGGGAATGCTAACCCGGTACTCACAAAATGATTGCTGAAGTCGGATGTGTTTGACCGACAGGTGCAAATTTCGCAGTCAAGCTGTAAACTACGACACAACGCATTCCGTTCTCTGGACTACATTCTGCTACTTAGGCCCGTGTTAGGGTTTGGTAGGGGGAGACTGAGAACGAGCCAAGCCAAGCAAAGCCAAGCCATCCAGCTATGAGTGGCTGGCTGCTGACAGCTGATTCAATTTACTGCATCTTTAGTACCCCCCCCCCCCCCCCATCCCCATTGTCCGACATAGGTACGTCCTGTTTCGGTAACACTGCAACTATCAGCGTTCAATCGGCAACCGAAACATGATAATGAGAATTAAATTGATTAAAGCTCGTGGCACTTAATGATGCTTCAGGGCAAACGTCTGGTAAGGTAAAGGAAGTTTCGCAGGAGTTACTTACCACTGGTCAGGATTTGATGTGTTGAGAATATTCCTGTACTAAGCCATACCATGTTTATGAGGTGAGGTGTCCAGTTATTTTTCTCGATGCTTTTTCTAAAGCTTTTTTTAAAACCGTTAGCATGGTACCAATTTAGATCAAGAGAGTAAACAGTAACTGGAGGTGAACTCCACACCTCTTCCGTGAAAAACGAGTGCTCTACCAATCGCTGATCAGACAGGAGTAAATGGAAGCAAAATTTAGCAGCTTGCCATTAGGCTCAAAATCGGAATAAGTATATACGTGTGATAGCAGTAAACTCAAATCAGTCAAGGATGAAATAAAAATACGTTTAAGCGGTTATTATTGTTGGCTAATATACATAATGAGACTACATTGATGTATAAGATGTTAGTTCCATATACGTGGTGGAACTAACATTGATGCATAAGATATTGGTTCTATGTACATAGTAGACTACATTGATGTATAGAATGTTAGTTCCATATACATACTGAGACTACATTGATGTATAAAATGTTAGTTCCATATACATACTGAGACTACATTGATGTATAAAATGTTAGTTCCATATAAATACTGAGACTACATTGATGTATAAAATGTTAGTTCCATATAAATACTGAGACTACATTGATGTATAAAATGTTAGTTCCACATACATACTGAGACTACATTGATGTATAAAATGTTAGTTCCACATACATACTGAGACTACATTGATGTATAAAATGTTAGTTCCACATACATACTGAGACTACATTGATGTATAAAATGTTAGTTCCACATACATACTGAGACTACATTGATGTATAAAATGTTAGTTCCACATACATACTGAGACTACATTGCTGTATAAAATGTTAGTTCCACATACATACTGAGACTACATTGATGTATTCAATTTTAGTTCCAAATACATACTGAGACTACATTGATGTATTCAATTTTAGTTCCATACAGGTACTAAGACTATATTGATGTATAAAATATTGGTTCTAGATACAAAATGATATTAGATTGATGGATAAGATTTTGGTTCCATGGACAAACAGATATTAGATTGATAGATAATATTTCGACTCCAGATATATACCGGCATTAGACTGATAAATAAGAATTTGTTTCTAGATATAAACTGAGCTTACTTAGATAGAAGACATTATCTCTGAAGCTAATATCGATACAATGCATGTCATGTTAACACGATGTTCATCGATATTTGTTCACACAACATGATAGACTCTGTTTGTGTGTTGCCGGAGCACGAGTTGGAAGCAAAGAACAGCATAACTGTAACCTGTCAGAAATGCTGGAGGAGGTGACACTAAGAAGAGAGAGAGAGAGAGAGAGAGAGAGAGAGAGGGAGAGAGAGAAAGAGAGAGAACGAAGACAGCTCCCTCACCATTAAACTCTATAAGCCACATACACTTAAACAGATGTAGAATGTTCAGGCCAGCTAAAAGCGGATAAGAAAGGAAATGGGAATGGATAGTGAAAGGCACAGACAGTAAGAAAGGTCTACTTTCTGATATAGACAGACTGAGAGAGAGAGATATAGAGAGAACGAGAGAGTGTAAGTGTGTGTGTGAGTGTATATGGATGCCATTGTGTATGATAACTTGGCGTATTTACTGACGAAATATAATCTGTTCATAGTTCGATATTTTGATAGTATTAGTAATTCAATAAAAAGAAATATAAAGAGAATAAACTCCAGGCCAAGCCCTGGAGAGGTATTTTTCTAAATAATTATAATTTCGATTTCTCATATATTTTTTGGAAAATGTTACAGTATATTTTCAGGAATAACATTTAGGTATTTGTCCCAAAGTATCGTAAGGGAATTGCTATGTTGAAAAATCGATTATGTTATCAACGATTATCGAGACGATAGTGGAGTAGAGAAGAAGAATCATATTATAATGGGACACATCTCGTAGAAAGGAAAGAAAAACAAATCAGGAAATCTTGGAGAAATTAAAGGTTTTAAGAAAATTGATGAACGAAATCAGAGTCAGATGGTTAAGATATGTTGGTTTAAGTAAAACACATAAGACCTTACAGAGTAGCTCGTGGTCTTACAGAGCAGACATGTACACCAATTGCAAGCTTAGTTTGTCATCCCAACATGCCGGGTTAGAAATAACTTCATGTCTAGTTTGACTGTGCGTGTCAGGGATTTGTCTCAGTAAGACCACTTCTGCGCGTACAGAAATGATTGGTAAAATTATTGTACTGCAAAACTGTCACAATGAAATACATTACAAACATATATATTACACATACACCACATCCACTGGCCAATACGTCCACACTACAAATAGAAAGACATAAGCATTCATATACTGACCAATACCTTCTCATATAGCCTAAACATTCAACTTAACGTAACGTCTTCATATTGGTTTAGAAGACTTTACAGAGTCTGTATATAACCCGTTTTATTTAAGGTGGTTAAACCCATGTGCGAAACCATCTTAATAGACTCAAACACTACAGCAAAGTAGACCGGCAGCCTGTTATGCGCCATCTATGCTGCTCTTAACAAACCACTGAACCATGCCCGGTGTTATGCCATGTCACACAGTTAGTCGCCTTTTACGACATATACTCTGTGGGGCATTGCTGCTGTTCTTGTCTTTGTCACACGCAAAGACCTGGCGGACCACTCGGGAGGTTGAAAGGAGTGTGTCTTCGCAAGTAGAATCCAGAAACGCAAACCTTCAGTCAAACATAAAAAATAATATCTTCCAGAAAACAATACTGGAAGGAAAAGTGAGGGGGCATACGTAGCAAAGGGAAACAACGCTATAAGTAGCAGGTCAATAAGGACAAATGAAAGTAGTAGATTCAAAGAAAGAACCAAGGGATGTTGAAAATCTGATCTATTAGAGTCGAACTTTTGATGTGAAGATGAATATGTTCCTTGTGCTAAACTTGACGGCTGGATATTTTTGTCGTTATCCCCTCTTTCTTAAATCATTCTGCATGTTTTCTGTCTCTTCTGCTTGTAGGATTTCATTTCGTAGTTTAACCACCTACCTTAATCATTTAACGAGAGGGCTTCAAATGAAAACCGTAAAAGTGGGATATAAGTTAGAAAAAAACAATATCTTTGTATTATAACTTGGTAATATGACTGTTAAGGATGTCAAGAGTGCCATGCATGTGCCATCAAGGGGCAGACGAACAACATGACGTCATAAATGCAGTTAATTTATGGCCGCCATCAGTCAAGTGGACATCAGTCAAGGTTCAGGACACCACAACATCCATGATGCGCAACAGTACCACAAAGTGTATGCGCAGTGGGTACCGCGGTAACTAACCACATAATTGGAACCACGACGCGCTGATGCCTGTCAGGAACTCCTGTGACGCTTTGAAGCAGAAGGTGGAGGCTTCCTAGAAAATAATTGTTACTGGAGATGCCTTGGCTTTGTTCGTCCTCAATCTCCTGCTACCAAACCCTGAAAGGGCTTAAGTAGCAGAATGTAGTCCAGAGAACGGAATGTGGTGTGTCGTAGTTTATAGCTTGACTGCGATATTTGCACCTTTCGGTCCAACACATCCGACTTCAACAAACATTTTTTGAGTACCGGGTTAGGATTCCCTCTTCGATCCCTTCTCCTTAGCCAGTCTGCCTTGCTGCAGTCTGTTATCCAGGATCACCACGTGGAGGTGTAGAAGGGTCTTGGCAGCTCTGGTTCGCTGGCCTTGACGCTTACAGTCAGCTATGGGTTACTGACCACTGCAGCGTATGCGCCGCTCAGCATCTTGATCCCGTTACTAGAGATGAAACCTGGGTTCACTGCCACGAGCCTGAAACGAAGGGAGCGAGCAAGGAATGGCCCCATATCTCCTCACCGAAATCAAAGAAGTTTCGCACGCAGAAATCTGACGGTTATGTCGACTCTCTTTAGAGATGACCAAGGCGTTATTTTACCGAACTGCGTGCCCAGACAGAACACTGTCACCAGTGCCACGTATACAGATCTTTACAGGAATCATCTTCGACGCGCAATCAAATCCAAACGACGTGGAATTCTAAGCAAACGTGTCAGTTTGAAGCATCACAATTTTCGACCCATACTGTCCGTGCAACGACTGCAACCATCGAGGATCTCCATCGTCAGTGTCTACAACATCCGCCGTACTCATCAGACCTAGCTACTCGTGATGTCCACGTCTTTGGACGACTAAAAGAGGAATTGGGGGAAAGACTTTCAGGTCCAATAAAGAAGTTCAGCAGGTGGTTGGTTACACACGGGGTCAAAATAATTATTTTTCTAGGCTATTCCATTTGTTGTTGTTGCTTAGATGTTTGCCTCACTAGTTTCCAACCCAGACCGTAGTCCATTGGGCGATATCAGGACGCATAAACCAGTGCTTGGATGAATGTCTACTTCTGTATGTACCTATGCAAGGTTTGTGCGCCCTCAGAAGCTAGCCCAACCAAAGTGCAATGAAAGGGCCTCACCCCGAGGGCGCGTGTAAAAGTAGTGGAAGAGTGTGACTGTAGGACAGAGCTAAATGAAACAAAGTGAGCTAAGAAGAGTTCTACACTATTCCATGCACTTTAAAGGCTTTGGGTGACTTGCATCGAACGAAATGGTGACTACGTCGAAAAATGATACAGTTGTGTTTCACTATTTCAGGATAAATTTACCAAAACAATACACTTAAGGTTTTTATTTGAAGCCCCCTCGTATTTCTTTCATTTTCCACATTCTTAAAGGATTTCATTTTTATTTCCCCTACCTACTTTAATCATAATATATCTTTCTTTTTTCTTTCAGGATTTAGTTTCGAATATCTTATACCAACTTTAATCATATCATTTTTCTATCTTCCTGTAGGATTCCACGTACATTCATTATTATTTGTATGTTCGTGTCGGATTTTGTTACTCAGTTCACCTAACTGCCCACGTAATTATGTTTATTTTCCTGTCACTCTTAGTAATGGTGAGTATGCGTGGGTGTGTATGTGTGCAAGTGTGGGTGTGTGTGTTGGTGAGTGATTGTATTGGTGAGTGGGTGTGTGTGCTTGTCTATGTTTGCGTGCGGGTGTGTGTGTATGGGTGTGTGTGTAACACTTTAGAGATCTTTTAAGAAAGTCAAATGCTGTCGCAAGGGGGACGGCAAGGCCTAGTGGTTAAGTGGCATGACTCATAACCGGAAGGTGCTGGGTTCGATCCCCATCACAGCACCGGCCGTTACCCCGGGGAAGCAAACCCTTAGAAAATGCAGGAGGAAGCAGATCCTTACATAAAATGCATGCTGAAGTCGGATGCACTGGGCCGACAGGCGCAAAATAAAAACCACAGTGCAACGCACACCGCCTTAGGGATTAGAGAAATAAGGCGAACAAAAACAAAAACCAAAAAAAACAAAAAAATGCTGCGGCAGTTCTATGTTTTTATTTTCTATGGGAAAATAAAATGAAAAAAAAATGAAAAAGTTGATCGAGGTTGAGTTTAATCAAAATTTAAAACTGGATATGGTCAGATACCGCACCGAGACGAGAACACAAACAAAACCTACGTTACGACCAATAGGCCTTCATTTTGGTAGCGGGAGATTGAGAACGAACGCAGAAGAAGAAGAAGAAGAAGACACTTAAGAATTCCATTATATACACTCGGAGCACAGTCTACTGTAGAAACAGGCCTTTCAACTCACGGATAAACCCCCTTGAAAAACTGTCGATTAAATTACGAAACTTTCATATGTCAACTAGAGTCCGTTTCACAATGGTTGCCGTCAATTGCCGTCTAATACCTCAATAACCCTTTCACCAATACACATGATTTTGATCTTTGTTAGCAAAGAAATAACTTTGTCCCTGCAGAAAATAATTTACCGTAAATTTGTAAAAAAAATGTCTTTTTTTAGGCATAGGCGTCTCTCCGATTCGATTGGAATTTTCTACATTAGGTTCCCCATAATGCCATTTTAAAGCAGTTCATGTGTTTTAGGAACTTTAATACGCAACTGAGCATTTCGTAGAAAAAAATGTGTGAAAATGTAAAAGCACATGATATATAGAACATAGAAAGTATACACTTAGATGGATTAGTAGGTCATACTCGGAGTTTCCTAATAGACACTATGAGTTTTATAATAGACACACGGAATTTCTTAATAGATACAGTCGTGGGGAGTAAGTATTTATGACAAAACTGTACGCAGTCTCAGCGTCTTGTCAAGTGGGAATAGCCATTTCATTTCCTAGCTGTTGAGGTCCAAAATGTTCTGGTTTCCTTAACTTTACGTAAAGTCCCAACTTTTAGTTGGGTTGACTGTTGCATATCGTGACCAGAGAGTGAATAGTATCCCTGTGCTCTATTATTATTATTGCTATATTTCTAGATTACATTTTTTTCAATTGTTCAGACAAGCTCGCTGTGTTGTGACGATCGACAAAGAAGAAATCCGATTGCAAATATTTCATGACGGACACAGCGTAACGTATTCTAGAAATGTCTGTCGAAATTTGATGCAGACAGATCGATAGTAGCTGATCTAACGATGTAGATCATAGAAAGGAGATGCAGCAAATTAACAAAATGTGTATCGTGAAACCTTCAAACGTGGACAATGAATAGCAAGTTGGAAAAGAGTATTGAAGCCTTCAAAATGTAGGTATATAGAAGATTGGGTCGCATTTCTTGGAAAGAGAAGAAAACAAATTTGGAGGAATTGGAAAAGTTGGGGTGAAAAGAGAATTTATGATCAACATAAGGGTTAGATAGTTACGTTATTTCGGTCATATAACAATACACACATCCTTGTTTGAGACCATACGGGAGGGTAGGATGGAAGACAGTCGCAAGAGGCAGACAACGTTTTTAAGTGGGTGGATAACATCAGGAGATGGACTGGAAAAAGCCTCTCAGATTGCACAATTACGGAAAAAGATAAGAGTACACTAGAGAGCCATTGCAGCCGATCTTCGATGCGGAGATGGCATTTAACTGAACTGAAACCTTCAACCGCTTTGATCTACTGCCGTAGATGGGAAACTGTGTTGTTGTTTGTACATCGTTCCCGAAGAGGACCACATTGTCATCTGTCAATCCTGGAGTGGGTTCGTATATGACTGATCAAACCATTCCGGTATAAAGATGCTGAGCAGCGTCTAAGCTGCAGCGGCCAGCGACCCATAGCTGACTGCTAGCGTCAGGGCCAGCAAATCACAGCTGCCAAGACTCTTCTATACCTCCACTCGGTGATCTTAGATAACAGGCTGCAACAGAGCAGACTGGCTAAGGAGAAGTGATCGAAGAGGGAATGCTAACTCGGTACTCAAAAAATGATTGCTGATGTCTGATGTGTTGGACCAAAAGGTGCAAATATCGCAGACAAGCTGTAAACTACGACACAACGCATTCCGTTCTCTGGACTACATTCTGCTACTTATGCCCGTGTCAGGGTTTGGTAGCGGGAGATTGAGAATGAACGAAGCCAAGCCAAACCAATCCGAGCCTGAAAGCGTATGTCACACTGAGGGCAGAGAAACACTGTCTGACCGTCAGACGGAGGCAACTCGTCTCTTGTCTTTGATGTCGCTCGTCTTTATGTAGCTTCTTTGAATTTTGTCTGCTGTATATATATATGGTGCCAGAAGAAATTTTACTAACCCAGCCAGAGCGATCAGCAGCAATGCTCTCCCAGTTATTAGGGCCAATGTTGCAGTTCTTCGGTGAGGCTTTCAGTGTGTCTTTGTAACGTTATATTTGGCCAACTCGAGCTCTCTTGCCTGACTCAAGCTCGCCATAGGATATTTTTAGGGGAAGTCGCTCATCTGACATGCGGACAACACGGCCAGTCCATCTAAGCTACGATTTGCACGGAGTTGTGTGGAGGCTTGTCATGCCAGCCAGCGAAAGAACTTCTACATATATGAGCATGGCAGCCCAGATGAAAGTGGTCAAGCTTCTTCGCATGTCGACTGTACAAGTCCAAGTTTCACAGCCGTACAGAGTTAGTAGGACGACCGTCGCATGAACCTTCAATTTGGTTATAAGCTTAATTCGTCTTCGATTCCAAACCGAGGATCTCAGTTTTGAAAATTGTGTTTTTGTTTTGCTTTCGCCTTATTTATCTATTCCCCAAGGCGGTGTGCGTTGCACTGTGGTTTTTATTTTGCGCATGTCGGTCCAGTGCATCCGATTTCAGCATGGATTTTATGTAAGCGTCTGCATCCTCCGGAATTTTCTAAGGGTGTGCTTCCCTGAGGTAACGGCCGGTGTTGTAATAGGGATCGAACCCAGCACCTTCGGTTGTGAGCCGTGTCACTTAATCACTTGTCCACGCTGTTTCTCCAGTTTTCAAAATGACACACTTGATTTTGCAATTCTCGAGTTTACTTCATCATCAATATGGACTGCTCTTAAGAATGTGCTGCCAAGGTATACAAAGCGTTCCATCGACTCCAACATCTGACCATTGATAATGCTAGATCACTCACTGTGCACATTCCTTGGGGGCTGCTTGATGCAGCACTTCAGTCTTAGCAGTAGTAATGGTAAGATCAAAGTTATCACTAGTCGCTGCAAACATGTCAACAGTAGAAGGTACCGTAATCTGATGCAGACAAATCGATAGTAGTTGATCTAGCAACATAGATCATAGGAAGGAGATGGCGATAATAAACACAATTGATATCGTGAAACCTTCCGCCGGTAGATGGGGAACTGTGATGATAATCAGTTCAGATACAATATACTGACCAGAACATCGCGTCAAGGTCAGGCGAAATATACTGACCAACACCACACTTCTCAAGCATGTTGCGTTCCATGGAAACAGGTTGTTTTCAAGGAAGTCCGAACAAATTGAAGTAGATCGACTTGATCCCCGTAGTAGTAAGCATCACACAAATGGAGCCAAGCATAGCGCAACAGGTTGGAGTACACCGTTCCACGCTCGGGATGTGAGGGAAACTACTGCAGCCTGTCAACCCTAGTACAGGCTTTAGAACTGACAGTTAGGAAAATGCATTGCATTTATAAAGGCTAAGAGTGAATTAGTTGATTAGTTATGACGTTTTTAAAATATAAGCTTTCCTTAGTATCCTGGAGTCCATATTTGAAACAAATTTGCTTACAAAAGAAGAAGAAGAAGAAGAAGAAGAAGAAAAAGAAGAAGAAGAGGTTAAAGTTGCGGAACAGAAGATGCAGCAGTGAATCTGCAGACAGCAGTCAACAACCCATTGTCGGTTGCTTGAATCAGGGTAAATTATCCATAATTAACTAATACCATATTTCATCTTCAAGTGACGGTCCTGGAATCAAACTGCAACCGTGCAGCCCGGTTTTATACAGTTGGTGCCGAATAGGGAAACCAAACTCGGTCCCCAAAAAAGTTGCGCGCAGATATTGCTGCCTCGCTTTAAAGTCCATCCCAACGTCACAAACACAGAAGAAGAAGCAAAACATAAATTTCAAGTTTTACAGAAACCTAACTTCGACGTTAATGAGCAAGTTGATGGAAATGGGTCTGACATTCTGTCAACTACGCACGCACGCCCGCCCGCATGCACACACACACACACACACACACACACACACACACACACACACACACACACACACACACACACACACACATGATAAAATCCCACAATAAAATACGCCATAACAAACACAAGAAGTCATCATTAACCTAGAATATCTCAAACCCATCTTTTGCAACAACGGAACTATAAATACTTGTATAGTGTGGTTAAATGTAAATTAGGCAGTTACTAAGCCTTGAATCTATACATTAAGGTTGTTTGATCTAGATATACGATAATATTCTATATTAGAAATAAATGAGGAGTGAGATGGTATACTTTTTTATTGTTCCTTGTTTCTCATGTGTAGCTTGGTGATTCTGGTAAATTGTGTGTTTCTTCCAGCAAAGCATCAGCGTCTCCACCAATGTAAATGTGTTTTGTGCTGTAGTGTTAACTTTTCTGCTGCATGCCAGCGAAACATGGACAATGTATATCAGACAGGCCAGACAGATAAGTCGTTTCAGATTAATTAAAGAAAAGCCCAGGTTAGATATTAGGAAACATTTATTTAGTAAGAGTGGTGAATGGCTAAAACAGGCTACCAACATGATCCGGAACAACAATTATGTTTGTCACCAAGTAGTCACCTTCACAGAAGCATTATCAGTACTGCAAGCTCTTAAGGTGGTAAACTCTCGCTTCTGAGAAGTGAACTGGGTAGGGTAGCTGCTGGAAAGCGAACTATGCTCCAGTGGCTGCCATCCCACTGTGGCGTGCCTGGAAATGAGAGGGCAGATTGGCTTGCAGGGAGGGGAGGAGAATGTGAACAAGAAGACAGTGAAATCTCATTCTTGGAGAAAAAGGTAGTTGTCTAGGCTGTCAGAAGATAACAGAACCAACCCAACAATGACTACCACACCCTTGACCGGCAAAAACAGACTATCATTCTTCACCTCAGGACTGGACACACTAGACTGAATAAACACATGAACAGGCTTCCTCTGTCTGCTTCCCCGCTGGGTACATGTGGGACAGGCGAACAAACTTCCGAGCATGTTTTGCAGGACTGCCCTCTGTATGGTCAGTTAAAGAGGATACACTGACCGAATAATTCGACAATTCAAGCAAAGCTGTATGGAGCTAAAGAGCAACAGTAGTCAATGGTCAAGTTTATCTCGGAAACTCTCCTGCTGATGTAAACATCTATGATGTGATCAAAAGAAGAAGAAGACGATACAGCCTCTGGTCTGGAATCTACAAGGCAAAACAAGTAGAGGTAGATTGGATGCGTACAGCTTCTAGATGAAGGTGTTGTAAATGGAACTGGTTGTATACAGACTCTGCAGAGTCTTCTAAACCAGTATAAAGACGTTAAGTTAAGTTAAGTTAAGTTAAGACAACCATATATGGAGAAGAGAGATCAACAAAATCAAAAGAAACACAGAAGTCATGGACGGAACTGGAACGAAGTCCATGACAGGTTGACTTCACTTGAATTTGTTGAACACCGGTGCTCCATAGGGAGCCGATAGGATTTATAAGATGAAATACAATCAAAAGTACACGGATTCTCCGTCCATATTCGATCGCAGCGGTCCTTAAGCTTCAGGCGTCTAGTAACCGGTTTAGTAGTACGGTATTAATGTTTAATCATTCCATCCCTGTCATAAACCCTGCAGAATCTAGTGTGGGAACCTTCGAACTACGTGACAATGCAACATGTATCACAAATACGCATAAGCAGACTGACACATGGCGATGCAGAGGTCGGCGCACTCAGTCCCCCAAACGGTTGTTGCGAGCATTCAAAGACCATCTCGTATCAACGATAGCTCCACAGACTGGTAATGATCATTTACCCGAGAGAGACAAATAAACGCAGACAACGGGAGAGGAAGATCAAGTCAGAGTGTACTGCAACTACGAGGATTTGAACCCGTGAATTCACGTACACCATTTGCTTTTTATGTCATTGGTAATTGGTTCAACTCCGTTTTCCGGCTCGTTCCAGTCGACCCGGGTGTAAATGGGTACTTAGTTTACTAATAAGGGCGGAAAAGCAGCGAGGAACTCTATTGACCCTCCAACTAGTAAACAATTTGTGTCATCGTCCAATAGAGTCTCAAACACCGTATCCCCGACAGCAGTGTCTGCTATGGGACTGCCTTTAACTTTACATGGAAGAAAGTATGGAGTAGACTATGAGTATGAAACCAGCTGCAGTGTTGACTTGACCTGACTCGACTTGATCTGATTTGACTTCACTCGACTTTACTCGACCTGATCTGATTTGATTCGACTTGTCTTGACCGGACTAGACTTGATCTGACTCGAGTTGACTTGCATAGAATTGACTTGACTCGGCTTGACTTGACTTAACTCGAGACTTCACTCAGTCGCTTCTTTTCTATCAAGCGATGTAGAGTTTCTTCTTTATATGTTCTTGTGACATAATGTCTACATGATGAGACAAACATGCCTTAGTCATCTGCGAACAAAACAAATTAAATGAGAATAAATACCAAACAAAGCCACCCCATAAGATAAATTCTCAGATAATTGAAGAAGTGCAATATTGTACACCTCTGGTAAGTAACATTGATAAAGACGGAGGGACGAACGAAGAGGTTAGAGCCAGGATTAACAAGGGCAAATCTACAAGATGTCCAGATATGTTCGCTAGAAAAATAATGTGGTAGGATTCTTCATGGAAAAATACGATTAGCTGAACAGATGACCATGGGAAGCACGGAGAGGGAGGTCTAAAGACATATGGCAAGCCCAAAATCCAAATGACAATCAACTCACAAGGAAGCATCAGAGCACAGTTTTTCCGACTGAAGAACCCAACATATTCCACTTAACAAGCACATGAAGAGAATCAAAATTAGTCATCATTTCTTTGAAAGCGCATCGCTCAACGATGTTAGTAAATACGTCTTCCTCCGAAACCAGATTAATGGAACACTTTTTATGCTACCATACAACAACTGATAAAAACGTGCAGATTCCATTACATGGCATTGGGCCGAAGGGCGAAATCCTGGATGCTGTTGGGGCCGTAACAACAACACGAATGTAAAGTCGGTCCAGCTGTATGACTCGAAGACATGGCACGTGACGAAGAGTAGCACATCTCGACCGAGGGAACGGCATGGTCTAATGGTTAAGTGGCATGGCTCACAACCGAAGGTGCTGGGTTCGATCCCCATCAAAGCACCCGCCGTTTCCCGCGGAAGCAAATTCTTAATAAATGCAGCAGGAAGCAGACCCTTACATACATGCTTAAGTCAGTAGGGGCCGACAGGCGCAAAATAAAAACCACAGTGCAACGGACACCGCCTTGGGGATTCGAGAAATAAAGCGAACGCAATTAAAATAATTTAAAAAAAAAAACTTTTGACCGTAGACCTTCATGAACATGTGTCTTCGTGGCATATTTCGTCTTAGTTTGCAATACGTAATGTCAAATACAGTTCTGTGCGTTAGAGCTACGTAGCAGCCCATACATCTGGAAATTGAGGAGAGAAAGTGGAGACGGATTGGACACACTCCCAAAAGAATCTGAACAGCATTACCAGACATGGGCTGAATTAGAACTCACAAAGAAAAAGACGATTAGGCTGGCAAAGAAATACCCGACGAGCAACAGTTGAAGAACAAGGCGGTTCTATCGGAACGTCGTATGTAAAACCCAAACGGTCAGTTCGGAATAGAAACAGATGGGAAGCTTCTGTTGTGCTCCTATGCTTCAAGGGGGACGAATTACATACATGATGATGACTCAGCTTTGTTCGAATGCCAGTTACACACCAGGCATATGTAGGATTACTTTCCTACATATGAGAAAATGAGTATGTAAGCATGTCAGCAGTAAGTTAATGGACTGCTTAAAAATAGTGGCATAAACGCACAATGTAATACTCGTAGATCTATGTCATGTAAAAACTTTAAATACAACAATAAGTGATGCACAAGCAGATCTAGGCCTAACCTCTGCCTGTCAGGAACAATAGCAGTTCAACAAAATAAGTTATCAACCTTTCCACACTCCTCAATCGTCTCACATCCTCATTTCACCCTTTCCAGGGACTCCAAGTCCTTCCTATTTTCTTATCTCTTTCAGTCCAGTTCCTCTCCATGCATACTTGCACGTCTCTTCCTCCTTCAATCGGCATATCTTCTCCCCTCTTCAACCCGCCCACCTCTCGATCTCTTGATCTGCCCATCACTTTCCCATCTAAATCGCTAATACCGTCAACCCGCTCCATACCCTTTAGGTCAATCTTTTAATCCCTTTCAACCTAAACTCCCACCTCTCAACCCGTCCAACTGTTTCTCCTCTCCTTAAACCGGTACAGCATCATGTCTATCTACTCCAATTTTCAAAAGTAACTTGCCCTCCTCGAACTTTTCATCCCATCTACCTTCAATCCGCCCACCTCGATCAACAAGTATCCGCTACCATAATCCTCCCCCCCCCCCCCCCACCCACACACACACATCTCAGTTTTTTAAATTAAAATATGACTTTCATGATTATCCTTGGCAGCGCCTCGTATTGTAACAGCGCGATTTTGTATTGACTGCACACGATTACCACCAGTAGAAAACTTTAGACAAAAGAATATAGACAACATACACAACATACAACAGAAACGGTCCAAACGAGACAGCAGCTAAGATCAGATATAACGATAGTTATTGATAGGTGTTGGTCAATGAATGTTATAGGACATACCCACGTAAGTCTTGGGTTTGATCAGCTTTGGATTATTTAGGCTCCACTACCTGATAGGTGATAGGATACACTGAATCGAACCATGCAAACACAGGACAGATAAGATGCCACAGAATGAACTAGAATTGCTGGAGGGCGCTGATTGAGTTACACTTGTCATCTATGGTATCATAAACATATAATGAAGGGCGCTGATTGAGTTACACTTGTTTGTCATCTATGTGATCATTAAACAAATAATGGAGGACACTGATTGAGTTACACATTGTCATCTATGGTATCATTAAAAAAATAACGAAGGGCGCTGATTGAGTTACACTTGTCATCTATGGTATCATAAAAAAATGATGATGAGCGCGGATTGAGTTACACTTGTCATCTATGGTATCATAAAAAATAATGGAGGGCGCTGATTTGAGTTACACTTGTCATCTATGCTATCATAAACATTTAATGAAGGGCGCTGATTGAGTTACACTTGTTTGTCATCTATGTAATCATTTAACAAAATAGTGGAGGGCGCTGATTTAACTACACTCTCTATGTCGCTCATAGCAATTCTACTTTTACGACACTCGTTGCAAAACACTATTTGTGGCGTTAATTGCGTAGATGAACATAGACATTAAGGACACCCTAAAAATGAACATAGTACAGGCGGGTAGACTGACTGCTCTTGATCAAGATTCCTATCGAGTGGCTGTGAGGAGAAAGACGTTTTACCAAAAACATACTATGATGATAATGATGAAGGTGCTTTTTACTTGCAACGCGAGTACACAGTATCTCATTGTTTTTCCGTGAATCTACAATATGAACAGACACTCGTCTCACCTTCCAGTGAAAACAAGAAACTTTTGGGATTCGTAACTTCACCGCTCCGCTTTATCGTTTCTTGAGTGACAAGCGCCTTTTCATCTCAGCCATAGCTAACTCTCCCCCGTACAACAACTTTCCTATTTTCATTTGTACAATTTTCAGTTGTACAATATCTGATAACGATTTTGTTAAGGCCGAACCTTTGATACACATCTGATATTGTTCTCCCATAAGGCAGCTGTTATTTCAGACTATTATCTGCAAAAGATGGATCGTCCGTCCCCGCCTGGTAGCGTGGATAAACCCAGGCAAAATCTTATCGCAAAACCCGGTCAGGTGTTGGCAGCAACCAACAAGAATTGTGCAAACAATTGGCAAAACGGAAATAGTTTGTGACGCACGTGCATTCAAATTTAGACCTCGCTTCCATTGCTCTTATGATAATCCAACAGGTGTGAATTTGGTTCTTCCTTTTTCAATTTACTGAATTAACAGTCTGGAAACGAGTATATCGGCGAGTAATGATCAAGACCACTGAAACATTCCGTGCATGTTGTAGAAGGAAAAAAGACGTCCTGGATGGATTTAAAACACATCTACTGCTGAATATTTAAGAGAACTGGACAAGTTGATTTTCTAATTTACAACTTCCGGAAGAAAATATAAGTACATTAATACATTCTGGAGAAGGTATTGTTGAGAAACGTTCAAATATTTGTATGGCAATAGTTCAAACCAATATATCGATTATGTAGCATTATAAGAAAGTTTACAGGCCGAAATATCGATTATGTAGCATTATAAGAAAGTTTACAGGCCGATATATCGATTATGTATCATTATAAGAAAGTTTACAGCCCGATATATCGATTATGTAGCATTATAAGCAGGTTTACAGGCCGATATATCGATAATGTAGCATTATTAGAAAGTTTACATGCCGATATATCGATTATGTAGCATTATAAGAAAGTTTACAGGCCGATATATCGATTACGTAGCATTATAAGAGAGTTTACAGGCCGATATATCGATTATGTAGCATTATAAGAAAGTTTACAGGCCGATATATCGATTATGTAGCATTATAAGAAAGTTTACAGGCCGATATATCGGCTCTGATTGAAGCAGTTCATATTTAGCTTATAAACAATTATTGTTTGTTGAATTTTGTAGGGTCCGCCCAAGGATTTTTAGGACAGAGGAGGGGAGAGGAGACTGGCTTCTGGTCAGGTAAAACGTACCAACCAGTCTATGTTAGTTAGGGTCAAATGTACCAATCTGATCAGACTGTTTTCAAGACAATCTGACTGACGAGATGTTGTTCGACGTGATCCCTGTAGTAGTGAGCGTCACGCTCATGGAACCAAGCATAGCACAATCGCCTGGAGGACCGCAGTCCACCTTCATCAGCCTACTAGGGATGTGAAGAAAGTTACTACAACCAGCTGCTTAACTTCCTTTTCAGGGCGTACAAGAGTAAACTTACTCATTGTGAGCATTCAACAACAGCGACAACAAAGAGGAAAAACACTGAAAATGTTAGCGACATCTTTCTAAAAAAACATTTTTTCTTATTAAAAACCTCCAAAATAACGCTCTTCAACCTGGGCGTAAACGCCCACTACTGGGTGATTTTAGCTTTCATGTGGGCGGTAGAAGAATAATTACATGCTGCATTTAAAACACAACCTGAAGAAACTTTCGCAGAATACCACCAAACAAATAAAAGTGCACATTTTGAGAACCTGTATTTTTCCTGTGGTAACATAGGGCTGTGAAACATAGACAGTTACCCAATCCTTGAGTCCTTCCAGTCGAAATGTTATAAAAAGGTCTATAGAATACCGTAGACTGAAAAAAAGGCAGACGTTCGACAAGAGTTGGTCATAGAGGAGAACTGGTTTATAAATTCTATCATGAACAGAAAATTGAAATACTTTTGCCACATCAAAAGACATAACGGTCTTAAGAAAATGGGTAATTGATGATTAGGTGTCCCGCAAGAGAGGCAGATCACGAAAGCTATGGCCCAAATATGTCAAGGAATGCTTGGGCGATTCTCTGGAGCAGGCTATACATTTAGAAGAGATCGAGTTTATTTCAGACGAGCTGTAATGAGAGCGACGTTCTGCAAATGGCATGCTGCATGATGATTGAAAACATCCAAAACACACAAACTCAGCAAACGATCGTTGAGTTTTCTTTAGTTTAGATTGCAGTGGACCCTGTGGTACAGGGAAAATGACCGCTGAACATCTGCTGCAAAATTGCCCGACATACGAGGACCAGAGAAAGCACATGTGGCCATCACCAGTGCCAACACTAGACAAGCTCTATGGCAGTGTCGACAGCCTCAAGAAGACTGCTGCTTTTTTCGAACAAATTCAAGTTGACGCCTGACAGCGTACGAAGAAGAAGAAGAAGAAGAAGATTGCAGTGGCCGGTAAGGAAAATTTACACTCACGAAAGTTATAAAAGTGGACGCCAGGTAGATCCAATATAGAACATAATTACATAATGGGCGAGAACAATATTAGAATGATAGATAAGAAAAGGGACATAGGGGTTATAATAAAGCATACACTAAAATGAATAAGCAAGTTCAGGTAGCAGTGAATAAGGCAAATGCAATGTTAGGTATGATAAAAATAAATAGTAAACATAGGAGTAAAGAGGTGCTTTTTAAACCGTATAAAGCATTGGTTAGACCTAGATTGGAGTACTGTGTACATGTGAGTCCTTTTCATAGAGAAGATATAAACATGCTGGAAAGGATATAGAGAAGAGCGGCAAAATTGATAGTGGAATTCCAGAATTACAGTTAGGAGAAAAGACTCAGAAAAACCAATGTCTAGAAAAGAGAAGAATTCGAGGTGACAATACAGGTTTATAAGATAATCACAGGAAAGGTCAAATTAGACTATAACAAGTTTGTTTTCAAAATTCAACCACCAACGCGAACTAGAGGGCACAAATACAAATTAACTAAAGAAAGGTCCAGATTGGATATTAGGAAATATTTATTTAGTCAGATAGTGATGAATGCTTGGAATGCATTACCCCAGGTGGAGGTGGAGGCAGAGACAGTTGATGCATTTAAGAATAGATTGGATGTGCAGAATGTTTAGAGCAGGGTAATGCAAATCTGACTGGTTGTCTACAGACTCTGATAAGTCTTTTAAACCGGTATAAAAACGTTAAGTTAATTTAAGGTAAGTATAACAAAGGTTACAGAGCACTGCTCCATACCGTTACCAATTTATAATTTAAAAAACAAAAATACAAAGACCATCAATACATGACAAGTGCAAGAATGACACCAAATTGAAAGTTCCCCATTCCGCCCCACATTTATCATTGAATTCATTCAACAGACATAATCTTCTTCTATTGTTATTGTTACACCGCAGAGGGACAGAAGGCCTGCAGCTCTTGTATATTAGTTTATTGTTTGTGCTCTACTATGATGACTTCCAAACGTTGTTCCAGCAAGGCTATTCTGGCTTTGTTTATTCTGCTTTTCATGTCTGTGTTGATCTGCCGTCTGGTGTAATTGTACTCCCGAGGTACGAGGTGTGTTCAAATTAAACCGGACCTAACTGCTCAAAGGGAGCAAACGTGCGTTGTGCATGATGACGTCACTTCTGATATAGACAACACATACCAACCGTCAAGTTTACAACATTAAATTAACCTTCGACTCATAGTTTCCTCAGCAGACCGTTGAAAACAACCGAGGAAGGGTGAAGGGGGTGGGGGGTGGGGGGGGGGGGGGGAAGGGAGGATATGGAATCCGTCCAGAGTTGATCAGCGAGCGATGATTCGATTTCTACTAGATGAAGGATGACAACCAGTTGGCAATCATCGCAGAATACAGGCAGTGTATGATGACAAAAGTGTGTCGAAGACAACAGTGAAGATCTGGACAACGATGTTTCAAGAAAGACGAGAGTTAACGAAACATTTTCCGAGACCAGGTCAGGGGAATATTGTTGCGTCAGAAGATATCATTGCCAAAATTGATCCAGCAATTCAGGTGGACAGTCGTCGGAGCTTACGTTCGCCACACTTTTGTCACCATACACTTCCTGCATTCTGCGATGAATGCCAACTGGTCAACATACTTCAGCTGTTAGAAACCGAATCACGGCTTGCTAAACAACTCTGGACGGATTCTGTATCCCACCCGCCATGTTTTCAACGCTCTTCTTAAGAAACTATGAGTCAGATGATAATTACATTTTGGAAACTTGACGGTTGATAAGTGCTATTTGTTTCAGAAGTGACGTCATCATGTGCATGGTACGTATGTTCACTTGGTGCAGTTAGGTCCGGTTTCATTTGATCACGCCTGTTATGTAAGTGTTTTCCTAGTCAATAATTCTTCCTTTCTTGTTTTATTTGGCGTGAGATTAAGAAAATTATATGTAATGACTTCTTTCTTTTTAAAATTAATATTTAGTCCAGTCTGTTGACTATACATACTCAGTCTAGTCTGTTGACTATACATACTCAGTCCAGTCTGTTGACTATACATACTCAGTCCAGTCTGTTGACTATACATACTCAGTCCAGTCTGTTGACTATACATACTTTGTCCAGTTTGTTGACTATACATACTTTGTCCAGTCTGTTGACTATACATACTTTGTCCAGTCTGTTGACTATACATACTCAGTCCAGTCTGTTGACTATACATACTCAGACCGGTGTGTCCACTATACATACTCAGTCCTTCTTTTTTTTCTCCCAGGAATGTGTTGATATTAGTTTGCATATAGTGAAAAGTCATCTGCAGATTTAGGATCTTCGTGTTTCCAGTATTCAGCCATATGGATTGCCTTGTCTTTCCAATTAAACATGAAATCCATACTGCATGATTTTATTAGACACTAGGACTCTTTTTGTAGTCAGAGAGTGGTGAATGATTGGAACGCATTGCCACACGAAATAGTGGAGGTCGGGTCAATTAATGCATTCCAGAATAAATTGGATGCGCATAGTTATTTTTAGAACAAATAAAGTAAAAGAAACTGGTTTTATACAGATTATGCAGAGTCTTCCAACCAGTATAATGACGTTGTTGTTCTTTCAAATGCCCACAATCAGTAGGTTTACTCTTTTTTTTAGCCCTCACTACTATGGGGATCATGTCGATCCGTCACCTCGATAGCCAGTCTGCCATGAGAACAACCAGTTTACAGTTAGACTTCTAGGAAATCAAAGTGATGGTCTTGATCAGTATATTTTGCTAGACCCTGACTAACATGTCTGATCGGTAAATGTTGTCTAACCAGACGTTAGTCTTCCTTTCCAGACGTTAAGTTCAATGGTCTGGGCAGATCACCAGGTGGTCTGGATCTTGTGCTGTGCCGTTTATCAGAGTCCTTGTCTACGGCTACGAAACCTTGACATTACTCAAATACGTTATACCAAGACTAGTGACCTTCCACGTGTGCAGCCAGCGGCACATCCTGGGCATCATGTGGCATGACTATATCCGCAACCATGAGGTCTCTGCTAAAACAGGCCTCCACCCAAACTCGGAAACACTGGACCGTCGTCGAATCTCTTTGTTCGGCCATGTCGTACGGCTTGACCAGAATACGCCGGCTTACAAGATACTTTAGAGATCGATCAACAGCGCTAAAAGACTTCCCCCGCACCCCCCCCCCCCGACCGGAGGTGCAGAAGAGACTGCCCCCGCACAGTATCGCTCCAACAGATAGCAGCTCCCGCCTCTGCTCTGGAGCCATGCCGCAGCGGGGGGTCATATTTGTGGTCAATCGATGAAACGGGCCTCAGACGCTAAGCTAACTTATTATTATTATTATTGTTATTATTAGGACGATTAGGCTGACGTCTGGTCAGGCAAAACACACTGATCAGACAATGTTAGGTAGAGTCAAGAGAAATATATTGGCCAAGACCCTCACCTGACCTTCTCGTTGATCGTCCTGGAAACGGGCTGTTGTAGAGGACACCCGTCTGGTTAACAAGGTAAGGTTCAACATGATCCCTATAGTAGTGAGCGACACGCAGATGACGCCACGCATAGCACAACCGCCTGAAAGGCCCTGGTCCACCTTCATCAGTACACTCGGGATGTGAGGAAAGCTACTGCAACCCGCCACTTAATGTTCTTTTCAGGGCGCACTAAAGAGTAACCTACTCATTGTGGGCATTCGCAAACAACAACATTATTATTATATTATTATTATTATTGACGTCTGGTCAGGTAAGACATACTAATCAGTCATGTTAGTCAGAGTCAGGCAGAATATACCAACACCCCCATCTCGGCTTCCTCGTAGGCCTCCCTAGAAATGGGCTGTTTTCATGGCAGCCTGGCTAACGAGGTGAGAGATCGACGTGCTCACCGTAGTAGCGATCGAGACGCAAATATAGCCAAGAATATCGCAACTAGCCTGGAAAACCCCGGTACGCCTTCATCAGCACGCTCGGGTTGTGAGAAAAGCTGTACAACCCGTCACTTAACGTCCTTATTGGAGGGGGGGGGGGGGGCATAAAAGAGTAAACTACTCATTGTAGGCATTCAACAAAACTTTATAATTATTTCAGTTTTCCAGCACTCCGACAAACCAATTCAGAGTCTATTTGCGTTAGGCAAGTCATAGCTGACGGTTTGAGTCAGGGTAAACAAACCAGACCATGTTAGACATTCCATTTCCAAGAAGCGTCCCTGGAAACTGGCTGCATCTGTGCAGTCTTGTTGATAGAATAGGAGTTCGACTAGGAAAGGCAACCGCGGTCCAGAAATACCGCATTGACGACACAATATGTGCCGTGCTGAAGGGCGAAAAGATTGCAGGTTCGTTGTAGAATACCAGACAATGTAAGAACGGGCGAATGAAGAGTAGAAGGAGAAGAAGAAGAAGACGAAGGAAAAGAAGAAAGAGAAGATGATGAAGAAGAAGATGAGAAAAGACAAAAAAATAATAATAAGAAAAAAAAACAAGGCAAGAAAGATAAGAACAGGAATAAGAAAAGAAGAAAATAAAAGAAGTAGAATAATAATAATAATAATAATAATAAGAAGAAGAAACAATAAAAAGAAGATGAAGCAGAAAAATGAAAACAAAGAAGAAAAATAAGAAGAAGACGTAATTAATAAGGGGAAGAACAGGAAAAACAATAATAATAAGAAGAAAAAAGAAGTAGAAGAAGAATCAAAATAATAATTATAAGAAGAAGAAGAAGAAAAGGAGGAGAAAAAATAAGAAGAAAAATAAGAAGAACAAATAAGTAGAATAATAATAATACAAATAACAATAAAAAGACGAAGATAAAGAAGAAAAAGAAAAAAACAGACGAAGAAAAATATAAAAATAAGAAGTAAATAAGAAGAAGTGAAGAAGAATAAGAAAAATAATAATAACAATAATAATAAGAAGAAGAAGAGGAAAATGAAAAAGAAGAAGAAAAAGATAATTGTAATAATACTAAGAAGAAGAAAAATAAAAGTAATAATAAGATGAAGAAGAAGAAGGAGAAGAAAAAGAAGAAGAGACAACGGTCATCTACCTGGCATGGACCTGTTCACGCTAAAGTAACACAGATCACCCACACATAATACACACGGAGCTGGCTAGATTACTATGTTTGGAATCTTCCTAAAGGTGGCTATGCACATTGGAATCTACACGGTAAATGATACATCCTCTGGGTACTGTCCTGTGATACCGATTGTCTGGTTCGCCTGACTAGGTGAGCTATGGAGGCGCAGTTACGTGATGCGGTGATCAGTGCATGCGGAGGCTGTTAGCGCTGTTGGTTTGGGCCATGGAGGATGAGTCTGTGGTGTTGGAGAGGTGGGTGGGTATGGGAGAGGTGGGTGTGATATGGGGAATGGTTGTGGGGTGTGGGAGAAACGGAAGGTGTGGAATTGGAGGAGGTGGTGGAGCGCGAAGGAGGTCTGTGTGGTGTAAGAGAGGTTGGTGGGGTTTTGGGGGAGAGCTTGACTTCGTGCGGAAGAGGTTGGTGTGGTATAGGAGAGGTGGGAGGGGTATGGGAGAGGTTGGAGGGGTATGGGAGAGATTGGTGGGGGTTAAGGGAGAGGATGGATGGGAATGGGAGAGGTGGGAGGGGTATGGGAGTGGTTGGAAGGGTATGGGAGAGGTTGGAGGGGTATGGGAGATATTGGTGGGGGTTAAGGGAGAGGATGGATGGGAATGGGAGAGGTGAGAGGAGTATGGGAGAGGTTGGAGGGGTATGGGAGAGGTTGGAGGGGTATGGGAGAGGTTGGAGGGGTATGGGAGAGATTGGTGGGGGTTAAGGGAGAGGATGGATGGGAATGGGAGAGGTGGGAGGGGTATGGGAGAGGTTGGAAGGGTATGGGAGAGGTTGGAGGGGTATGGGAGAGATTGGTGGGGGTTAAGGGAGAGGATGGATGGGAATGGGAGAGGTGAGAGGAGTATGGGAGAGGTTGGAGGGGTATAGGAGAGATTGGTGGGGGTTAAGGGAGAGGATGGATGGGAATGGGAGAGGTGAGAGGAGTATGGGAGAGGTTGGAGGGGTATGGGAGAGGTTGGAGGGGTATGGGAGTGGTTGGAGGGGTATGGGAGAGGTTGGAGTGGTATGGGAGAGGTTGGAAGATTGTGGGAGAGGTTGGAGCGGTATGGTAGAGGGAGGGGTATGGGAGAGGTTGGAAAGTTAGGTGAGAGGTTGGTGGGAGTATGGGAGGGGCTGGTGGGGTATCAGAGATGTTGAAGGGTGTGTGGGAGAGACTGGTAGGGTATGGCAGAGGTTGGAAAGGTATGGGAGAGGTTGGTGGGAGTATGGGAGGGACTGGTGGGGTATGGGAGATGTTGAAGGGGGTGTGGGAGGGGCTGGTGTGGTATGAGAGATATTGAATGGAGTGTGGGAGGGACTGGTGGGGTATAGGAGATGTTGAAGAGGGTGTGGGAGGGGCTGGTGGGGTATAGGAGATGTTGAAGTGGGTGTGGGAGGGGCTGGTGGGGTATGGGAGAGGCTGAAATGGGGGTGGGAGGGGCTGGTGGGGTATGGGAGATGTTAAAGGGAGTGTGGGAGGGGCTGGTGGGGGTATGGGAGATGTTAAAGGGACTCTGGGAGGGGCTGGTGGGGGTATGGGAGATGTTAAAGGGAGTGTGGGAGGGGCTGTTGGTGAATGAGAGATGTTGAATGGGGTGTGGGGGGGGGGGCTGGTGTGATATGGGAGATGTTGAATGGGGTGTGGGATAGGCTGGTGGGCTATGGGAGATGTTGAAGGGGGTGTTTCTGTTTCTGTTTATAAGAATAGACGTCACTGCACTCCGGGCTTACCGATAGGTGCTCAGTCTCTGTCATCAAATGGCGTAAGGTATGAATGCTGATGGTCCCTGAAGCTCGCTGGTTGTTCAATCTCCTGCGCCGCCCTCTCATGCGCCCCACTCCACTATAACCTCGTTTAATGTCGAAACTTTGCAGTCTGTGGATCGCTGCATCATCTATTGCGGTGTCCTCTTCCAGCACGCGGTCATTGATTGATTTCAAAATGTCATATATATCCATCACTAACGTGCCCATGATGGAAGCTTGTGAAGCCAAGATGTCAGCTCTTTCATTGTCCTGAACCCCGGCAGCATGAGGAGGACAGTAGATCCAGGTCAACGCCTGGAGTTTTCAGGCCTAAACAGCTGCAATCTACTCGTACCTAAGCCATCCCTTCTGTACTTTCTGATGTACGGCTTGTGCGTCTGTTACGATGACTGCCTATGTTATAGAAGTCTCAGAAGGGGATGTGAAAGAGGCTGGTGGGGAATGGGGGGAGGGAGATGTTTAAGTGAGTGTGGGAGGGGCTGGTGGGGTATTGGAGAGATTAGTGGAGGCATGAAAGAGGTTGTGGGGGTGTGGGAGGGGGCTGGTGAGGTATGGGAGAGGTTAGTGTTAAGGAAAATGGGATAAGTTAGTGTGTTTTTGGAGATGTTGTAGGGGTACATGAGATGTTGTGGGGGTATAGGAGATGTTGTGGGGGTATAGGAGATGTTGTAGGGGTACATTAGATGTTGTAGGGGTACATGAGATGTTGTGGGGGTATAGGAGATGTTGCTAGGGTACTAGAGAGGTTGTTAAGGCATGATAGATCTTGGTGAGTAAAGAGTAAGTTTCGCGTTGAATGGAAGAGATTGATAGGGGATTGAAGAGGTTGGAGTGGCATGGGAGACAAGGGAAGGATATGGAATAGGAGTTTTGAGTTTGGCAGAGGAGGGTGTGGGTACTGAAGAGGACAGTGGCATAGGAAAGAAGATAGGTATATGAGAAGGGTGGGAGTTGTGGGTGGGTGGTATTGGAGGGATGAAAATGTGTGAAATTGGAGAGAAATGTGGAATAGGACGGGAGGGCGTAGTATTGGAGGGATGAAAATGTGTGAAATTGGAGAGAAATGTGGAATAGGACGGGAGGGCGTAGTATTGGAGAGGTGAAATGCGTGGAATGGGAGAGGAGGGTAGTAAAGACAGGAAGGTATATCATCAGTGAAGTGGTGTACGCGGGTGGAAGGTGTGAGGTAGGCAGTAAAGAAGGTTTAGGTACGGCAGAGAGAAGATTTGACATGGGAGGGAGATGAGAATGTGATCTGGGACGGGGAGGAGAATCTACCATGGGAGGGATATAAGAACGTGGCATAGGACGTTGAGGAAGAAGAATGTGACATGGGAGATAAAGAAGAGTGTGAAATGGGAGGTAGAGGAGAGTGTGACACGGATGATTGAGGAGAGTGTGACATGGATGATTGAGGAGAGTGTGACAGGGGAGGTAGAGAAGAGTGTGACACGGGAGATTGAGGAGAAAGGGAAATGAGAAGTAGAGAAGAAAAGTGGCATGAGAGGTAGAGGACAGTGTGACATGGAGGTATAGGAGAATATGACATGGTGGTAAAGGAGAATGTGACATGTGATGTAGAGAAGAATGTGACATGGATGTATAGTAAAATGTGACATTATAGGAGGATGTGACATTAGGTATAGGAGAATGTGACATGGAAGTATAGGAGAATGTGACATGGAAGTATAGGAGAATATGATATGCGAGGTATAGAAGAATGTGCCATGGGGGTAGAGGAGAGAGTGACATGCGAGGTATAGGAAATTGTGACATGCCGGGTAGAGGAGAGTATAACATAATAAGAGGGTGTGCCATGGGAGTAGAGGAGGGTGTACCATGGGGGGGGGGGAGAGGAGAGTGTGACATGGGAGTAGAGGAGGGTGTGACATGGGGGTAGAGGAGAGCGTTATATGGGGGTAGAGGAGGGTGTACCATGGAGGTAGAGGAGGGTGTGACATGGGAGTAGAGAAGGGTGTGCCATGGTAGTAGAGGACGGTGTGATATGGTGACAGAGGAGAGTGTGCCATGGGGGTAGAGGAGGGTGTGACATCGGGGTAGAGGAGAGTGTGACATGGGGGTAGAGGAGGGTGTGACTTGGGGGTAGAGAAAGGTGTGACATGGGTGTAGAGGAAGGTGTGACATGGGGGTAGAGGAGAGTCTAACATGGGGGTAGAGGAGGGTGTGACATTGGGGTAGAGGAGGGTGTGCTATGGGGGTAGAGGAGGGTGTGACCTGTTAGGGAGTGGAGGATGTGATATTGCAATTTCAGAAACTGTGAATGCAGGACAAGTGTGACTAAGAAACTCGTCACCAAATTGGCTTATCCCTGTTACCGAACTTCCCAGAGCGATAAGCTCATTGTGAATTTAGACACTAACGCTGGGGATACTCTGGCTCTCCTTCCTGAGCCCGTGTTGAACCCATAATGTATCTGGCTCTTTCCCCATCACAGGGAAAATAAAAAGCTCGTTAGACAAGATTGATGGACGGAAGTGAGGTCAGAACTAGAATTTCCGTATGACTGGACTCTTTAAAATAACTGAATGCATTGGAGCAGTGTCTCCCAAACTTGTCAGTTAGACAGATCGGTGGCAATTTATCTATTCCAGCAAAGATTTGTACAGAATTTATTGGTTATTTAGTCTTTCTAGATAATCTGAAATGTATATGTATATTTAAATGTGTTTAAAATGGATGCGTTGAAAGAAGTAAGATGGCCGCGCTTTAATGGCTGCGCTTTCGAGTCGCTCCGGTGTTTGTGTTGTTTTTCTGATGTTTGATGGTTCCTGTTCGTATTATAATTCACAACTTCTTCACCAGGTGGCTTCAGGGTGTTTGTTCTGTGGAATTGATGTACTTTTGTTCGGTTATCCTGTTTTTTATGCTGCATTTCGCTTCGTTTTCATGCTTGGCTTAAACCACAGGAAACCAGCCCTTGACGGAGTTCAACGTTCCTCTTAACTGCACACCAGAATCCAGTCCATGTTATCACTACTCAAGGATATTCCTGCTGGGAAGCCACCTTCTATCCTGCAGCCCGTCCCTCCAGCGGAGGTTACACGATACTTCTCCCAACCTCGTATTCTCAGAACAGCAATGGCCACACTGACTAAATGGTGGACACAATCATAAGCCTCCGCGGCGGTACACGAAAAAACAGGGACTTTGACAAGGACAGACACGGGAGGCCTGACATAAACATTGGTGTAACACACTCCTCGGCTCCACATGGGGAGTCTGTAGGGATTTTCGTCCACACGCTACGCACGAACACAGCCTCAGCAGTTGGACATGGTAGTGGTCGATCAACGCAACAGGCCTTGGATGCCTACGCAAGCATGATTAGTATCCAATTCTATGAATCAGTCGAGTTTCCTTAGACGACACGATCCTACTTGGATAACTGTTGCAGTTTAAGAACTAAGGCATGCGTAACAGGTTCCGCTATTGTCTGTGCAATATTCCTCTATGCTTGTGAGACATGGACAGTTACAGATGACCTTCAGTGAAGGATACAGGCCTTGGCGATGAGATGTTTCCGAAGACTTGTAAACGTCACGTATAAAGATCGAGTTACAAATGAGGAAATACGAGATACAATTACAACAGCAATAGGGCCTTTTGAAGACCTCTTGGCAACTGTCAAAAGAAGGAAACTCGCTTGGTATGGTCACATATCGAGATCGGGAGGTCTTGTAAATACGATGCTCCGGGGAAAGGTGCAATGCTGACGACGAAGAGGCCGTCCCAACAATCTCCGACAAGAAGAGGCACAGGCAGCGGCCGCTGACAGAGAAGGGTGGCGTGGGTTTATAAGGGTGTTTTCATGTGTGCCTCAACGACCTCACCGGTTACGGGATGACCTGGCCTGAACATGTTCCGGACCGCGCTGAACGTATGTATGGAAAGAAGGCAGAAATGCGGCATAACTAAGTAGTACAGAGTGGTGTGAGGTAAAAAAATGGAGTGCCACAGGGTTACGGATACCAATGTCACCGATGTAGAAACTTCTCTGCAATTGTTCAAGTGAAACCAACATAGTCTCTGCCTCGCATTACACAACGTAAATGGAATATATCTAAATATAACACTTGTTAACCTTTGATGACTGGTCCGTCCGTCTATCGAGCAGGACACAAATCCCGAGTGTCTGATCACCATGACGCCATCAAATGTTGCTGTGGCGTCAAACATGTCCATACCAGTGTCATATCTTCTTGCGGCAGCGCATGAGTTGCAGCGGTCAGCGATCCATATCTGACTGCTAGCATCAGGGCCAGTGAGCAAGAGCTGCCAAGACCCTTCTACACCTCCACGCAGTGATCCTGGATAACAGGCTGCAGCAGAGCAGACTGGCTAAGGAGAAGGGATAGAAGAGGAAATGCTAACCCGGTACTCAAAAAATGATTGCTGAAGTCGGATGTGTTGGACCGATAGGTGCATATATCGCAGTCAAGCTGTAAACTACGATACAACGCATTCCGTTCTCTGGACTACATTCTGCTACTTAAGCCCTTTCAGGGTTTGGTAGTGGGAGATTGAGAACGAACGAAGCCAAGCCAAGCCATATCTTCTTGCACAACACCCCCCATCGCTGTATGTCCTTTTAGTCCAATACTGTGCATGAGTCCTGCTTTTTTTTTACATTCTTCCTAAATCGTAGACACATTTGTAACTATCTACTGGGTTAGAATATCCAAGTACTGTGTTCTGAAAGTGGGCAAAATAATAAATAATTAAACTAAAGATTAAATAGAGAACGTGTTTATTAAAGGATATGGCCTCACGAAACAATCATTCTTCCTCCTTTTAACTGAACATAAAGTCTGTATTCTGGTTTAGAAGACTTTGCAGAGTGTGTATATAACCAGCTGATTTTGCTTCTTGAGCTAAAAATAATTATGCGTATCCAATTTATTATTGAATGCATTTATGTTAAATTTAAAAAAAATAAAAAAAAATAAAAATTCGATTCCTAATTTATGTACTGACCAAGGCGGTGTGCGTTGCACTGTGTTTTTATTTTGCGTCTGTCGGCCCAGTGCAACCGACTTCGGCATTTATTTTATGTAAGGGTCTGCTTTCTCCTGCACCATAAGCTCACGCCGGCCCTGAATGCATTAATTGCCCTGCCTCCACTATTTCCTTTGACAATGTATTCCAAGCTTCTACCACTCTCTGACTATAAAAAATGTTTTCTATTATCTAATCGGAACCTTTGTTTAATTAATTTGTAGCTGCGCCTTCTTGTTCTAAAAGGCGACTGGAATGTGATTTTAAAAAACTTGTTAAAGTCTAATTTTTCTTTTTTTTCTCTCAAATATTTGGTATGCTGGTACTCAAACAGGTATGTTAATGTACGTTGCTAGGTTATTCTCTTCATCCTCCTCCTTATCCTTCTCCTCCTTCTTCTCCTTCTTCTGCTTTTTCTTGTCCTTCTTCTTCTCATTCTCCCTCTTCTCCTTTTTCTTCTCCTCCTTCTTCTTTTT
This sequence comes from Ariolimax columbianus, assembly GCA_036924085.1. NCBI lineage: Eukaryota > Metazoa > Mollusca > Gastropoda > Stylommatophora > Arionidae > Ariolimax > Ariolimax columbianus. The sequence continues at coordinate 45,992,292 of JAVGWX010000018.1, forward strand.
CTTCTTCTCCTTTTTCTTCTACATCTTCTTCTTCTTGTTCATCGTCTTCTTATTCTTCTTCTTCGTGTCCTTCTTCCTCTTCTTTCTTTTTCTTCTTTTACGTCTTGTTCTTCTTCTTATTCTTATTCTTATTCTTCTACATCTTCTTCATCTTCTTAATCTTCTCCTTCTTCTTCTTTTTCTTTTTCTACTACTTCTTGTTTTTCTTCTACGGGTTCATTTCTCACTTTAGCCGAACTATAAGTGTCTTTTTCTCTTTCTTCTTCTTCTTGTCTTCTTTTTCTTCTTCTTCTACATATACATCTTCTTCTTCTTCCTCTTCTTCTTCTTCTACATCTTCTTCATCTTCTTCTTCTTCTTAATCTTCTTTTTCTTTTTCTTTGTCTTCTACCTCTTCTTTTTCTTCTTCCTGTTCATTTCTCAATTTAGCCGAAGTATAAGTGTATTTATCTTCTTCTTCCTTTTCTGCTTGTTCTTCTTCTTCTTCTTCTTCTTCGATAAAGTGATGCTATGCTTCTAGTCCGGTGAGGTTCGCGAAGGAGACTGCGTTTTAGGTCTTGCTGGGATCCCACAGGTGGTCGCAGGTGGTCAAAGACGGTCGCTCCTCTGCTCCAGACTGTCTCTCTTTGGTCTGCAAATGTAACGCAGTCATGCAGAATATGTTTGCTCGGGTGCTCCACAATCATGCGTGGAGGTGTTTCTGAGATCCATTCTGTAGAGGTTGGCCTTGAGTCTGCAATGTCCCGTTCTGAGTTTGAAGATGTGTGTCAGCCCTTCTGAACGTATCTGCTAAATGTGTATACGCTGTCATTTTTTGGCTTGTATTTTTTGTGCCGGTCTCTCCATTCCGCTCTCATGGATAGTTTGATGAGTGTCACTGCTTCTTTATACCTCTGTGGATGGCGAGTCTGCGTGCAGCCACTTTCGGTTTTTACGAGCTCATCTCCTTTCTTGTTTCCAAGAATCGTACAGTGGACCAGAATCCACTGTAGGACGAAATATGTTTTTCTAAACATTAAACCGATGTTTCATTTCATTTCGTATGACAGTCTATCTTGTTTGGGGCTTGAGATGGCTTAGAGTACGCTCCTGGAGTGTGTTAGAATGACCGTTTTTCTTGTATTTTGGCTGATAAGATTCTGAGTTGCTGCATGGACAGCTCTTGCTTCAGCTCTGAGATCGGTACAAGTCTTCCCTGGTGATATGGAGTGATCTTCTATTTCGTCGTTGGAGTGTGCCATGCAGATTCCACTGCCTCCCCTTATTGTCTCTCAGCCAGGCCGATCCATCTATGTACACATGTGACTGCCACCATTAAAGTATGCTCCCTTCAGGAAGCCTGTATCGAAGAACTTCGTGTTTTTGTTTATATAGCAATTTGTATTAATCGACGAGGTCGCTAGCCCCATGCACACCTCTCTTCATTCGCCTTTTACAACAAGAATGGCGGTGCATTGGTATTATTCTGTTCTCTCTAGTAAGGGGCTCCGGTACCTCTCGACAATGTCTTTCCTTAAATTTAATCGGGTTCACATTTTCAGCTGGGTAGACATAAGCGTAAGCGGGTCGGGAATTGAACCTGGCACCGCAGCCGCACGGACCAAGCTCTCTAACCACTAAGTTATTCATACACTCACGAAGAAAAGCCTACAGATAAATGACTCATTGACATAAACTACAGAACAATAAACATGAGCCTCTAGATGCCGATGTCCAACAAAGGCAATATAATTGATCCCAGCTCAATTCAACACTCAACATCGATTTTGAACTGAGCAAATGTAAATACAGAACAGTTAAGTAGGACGAGAAACGAACGAAAGGAAAGGGAGTGACAGAGAAGGCAGCTAGCACGTTCAGCCTCGCTTCATTCATGCACTATGCCTCTACATTGGGATGTAAGAGAAAGACTCGATCGATAGCTGTGACAAATATGCCTGCACAGCTTGTGTGAGCGAGAATAATTTCACTAGGTTCGAATAGAAGTAACGTTAGAGAAGATTGATGGATGGGAAGCGAGGCCAAGACTAGAGCTTTTATATTTTAAAATAACTCAAGTTAGAGATTTATAAAATTTAAAAAACGCTTGTAATTTAAATTGCACGCATCAACGTCATCTGTTTGAACAGTACTGCGACTGGCTGTAAGGTTGTCTGAGTAGGTCTCTTCATTTGCTGATTGTAAGGTTGTCTGAGTAGGTCTCTTCATTTGCTAATTGTAAGGTTGTCTGAGTAGGTCTCCCCATTTGCTGATTGTAAGGTTGTCTGAGTAGGTCTCTCCATTTGCTGATTGTAATGTCTGAGTAAGTCTCTTCATTTGCTGATTATAATGTTGTCTGAGTAGGTCTCTCCATTTGACCCTATACTCTGTTTGATCAGTCATAAGACTGGTTGTAATGTTGTCTGAGCATGTCCCTCCATTTGACAATATCCTATGGTTTATCAGTCCTGAAACTGGTTGTAAGGTTGTCTTCGTATGTCTCTCTATTTGACCCTATCCTATGGTTAATCAGTCCTGAGACTGGTTGTAAGGTCGTCTGAATGCGTCTTTCAATTTAACCATATCGCCTGCAGATCTCTACATTTCAGAATGGTTGTACTTTAACGGCTCTGCATGCTTGAGATGTAAAGGTTAATCTTGGTCGTCACCTTCATCTATTCTCCTGAATCGTACTCTCTTGTATCTTCTTTTTAAGACGTCAATGTTCAAGACAACTCAATCTTCGTTTCTGTATTTTGTCAATATTTGTCTTTGTGCGCCAACCAAAGACGAGCCACATGGAGATGTTTATTGAAGGGGCACCTCACTCTTGGTGAAGAGAAGCTCTTGCAACACGAGAAGTGGAAAGACAATATCGCAAGGAGAAAAAAAAACAAGAAAAGCTAAGTATATATTTTTGTTCACAACTTCAAGACGCATCATCCTTTAACACGTCATGACTGAAAGGGGCTACTTTTACATCGTCAGTAATGACTAAAAAAGGCTAATAATACTACAACAACTACTACTACTAAGTCAGTAACTAGGTCACAAACTCATATGAGATAGCTGAAAAATGTAGTTGTGAGTTCTTAAAGGTGGCAGCAACACCCAGGTTCGTGATTACTGTAGGTTGCAGAGACTATGATTAAATCTAGCATTTACTAGATTTGCTTTAACTATTACATCTCTGTTGTCTTCCATCCCCGTGTATCTTCTTCATTGTCGACCATTCTCAAACGCCTACTACTAAGCCCTGAAAAGGGATTACAAGTAGCAGGATGAGGTCCGGAAAACGGAAAGCGTTGTGTCGTAGATTACAGCTTTACTGCGGTCCGACACATCCTTCTGTTTTTTTTAGTTCATTTTTTCGTTCGCCTTATTTCTATTCCCCAAGGCGGTGTGCGTTGCATAATCTTTTATTATGCGCCTATCGGCCCAGTAAATCCGATTTCGGCATGCACTTTATGGAAGGCTCTGCTTCCTCCTGCATTTTCTAAGGGTTTGCTACCCTGTGGTAACGAGCGGGGAGATGTGCTGAGATGGGGAGCGAAACAACATCTTCAGATTGTGAGCCGTGTCACTTAACCACTAGGCCACGTCGTCCTCTACATTTCCTAGACTTAAAACAAATTATTACATCTCTTTTGTCTTCCATCATCCTAAGATATGATTCAATCTCGCCTTTTCTAGATTGTTAAACAAATTATTACATCTCTTTTGTCTTCTATCATCCTCTATGAGTTATTTGTAACTTTCCCATGGTGGTTTATTAAGTACAGCTATAGATGGCGCCTAACTGGCTGCGGGTCTACTTAGCTCTAATGCTTGAGTCTAGTAAGATGGACTCACACATCGGTTAAATCACCCTCCAAGAAACTGGTTATATACAGACTCGGTAGAGTCTTCTAAACTAGTATAAAGACGTTAAGTTAAGTAAAGTTATCACTAAATCTCGTCTTTCCTAGACTTTAACAAAATTGTTACATTTCTTTTGTTTTCCAACCTAAAAATTGACTCAATCTAGACTTTCCAAGACTTTAAAAAAAATTATTAGATTTCTTTTGTCTTTCATTCTAAGAATTGATTCAACCTCGCCTTTCCTAGATTTTCTTTCATTATTTTATCTCGTTTTGTGTTCCATCCTCCCGTATTTCCTAAACTTGCTTTAATTATCTTATTTAAGTTCTCCTCCATCCTGCATGCATCAATCTCGAATTTCCTAGACTTCCTGTAATTATTATATCTCTTCTCAATCTCCTGTTGGATTTCATTTCGCATTCTCCCTATCTTCTGACAGAACTGTGTCTATTTTCCTGTCCGCCTTATTTGTTCTGTGTGTGCTAACGACATTGCAAGATTGCAGTGGTCCTAGTTAATACTAACGGGGATCTACAAAGAGATAATCGTTGGCAAAGATACAGTACCAAATGGAATATAAATATATACTTTTAAAACAACGATCCATACACATTCTTCAAGTCTACACTACATATAGGTAACATCAGGCGGTTACCATAGCAGCGGAGACTTGCAGAGTTCCAGCTGGTCTGTCACTGGGGAGATTTGACCCAGTTTTGAGGATCGTTACCTGTCTGACACAACATGGCTTCATGCCTTTCTGATTAAATTTTGTCGTTTCTCTGTCTGATTTTTTCTTTCGTTATTGCCTTTTTATCTAACCACTTTCCTTAACTCTGTATTTTCTTTCACATTTCTTCACTTCGATCTTTCTTGTGACTTTCTAGGCTTGTTTATTCTTAGTTCTTTAAAATGATACTTGTTTTTATTTTATTCCTTTTTTATATCAATTTTGTTTCTCTATCTTTCACATAATATTTCTTTCTTTATTATTTCGCATTAGTTGTTTATTTGGTTTCTTTCCTTAATAGTATCGGTCTTTCCTTACGGTTACTGATTTTGTATAATTGTCTTTCTTTTATACAAGTTTCACACACGTTTTCTTTAGTTTGAGAGTGGTGAATGCTTGGAATGCATTGTCACAGAAAGTAGTGTAGGCAGGAACAATTAATGCATTTAAGAATAAATTGATGCGCATAGCTTTTAGAACAAGGTAATGTAAATGAAACTGGTTGTATACAGACTCTTCGGAATCTTTTAAACCAGTATAAAGACATTAAGTTAAGTTAAGATACCGTTTTTAAATCTGTAATTTCATCTAAATGGGATAGAAGATACAGCAGAATGAAAGAGCTGACATCAGCTAGAGACTCGTTGTTGGCTTCTTGCACCAGGGCCAGCAAGGTAGAGCTCATCAGGACCAATTTCCATCTCTAAGTAGGGGCCCTGGAAACAGACTGCCCTAGCGTAATCTGTCTAAGGTGTAATCTGTAATGGTGCGCAATGGAAAGACAAACACGATATCCCCAAAAAGCTGAAAGCAGATATGTCAGCCAGAAGTAGCAAACATCGCAGCCTTACAGTAATCTACGCCACACCGTTACAATGTCCTCCTCGAGAGGAACGCAGAAGAAGAAGCAAAAGAAGAAGAAGAAGAAACAGAATAAGAATATACCGGAGAATACGAATATCATCTGTAATTATGTTCTATTTCTTTCAATTTACCTGTATATCTTGATCTAGCCGTCTTTTTTATTTCTTTCACAGACAATCTCACTTTCTGTGGAATTTAAAATGACGTCACACGGCCTTGTGCTCCCATTTCTTCTCTCTTTTTGTGCTTATTTTATGGCATTTTTCTGTCATCTTATTTTTAAGCAACATTTTTTTTTAAAGGGAGAACGAGTTATAAAATAATTCTTTCTTTCTTTCTTTCTTAATTATATCTTTCATTCTTTTTCCTTTCTCTCTTTTTTATCGCTTTCCTACTCTCTCTTTCTTGTTCTCTTTCTTTATTTTTTCTTTCAATTCTATTTCTCTCTCTCTCTTTATTTTTTCTCTCTCTTTTTCTCTTTCTTTCTTAAGTTCTTTCTTTCTTTGTTTATCTCACTCTCTCTTTCTTTCTCTTTTTTCTTTCTTTCTTTCTTTATCTATTTTGGTCTTTCATTCTTACTTTATCTCTGTTTTTCTTAATTCATTCATATTATTTATGTTTTCGTTTTTTATTAAAACTCCTCCAAAATCTACCATGCATCATTCAAACTTGGTTTCTTATTTCAGTATTTTCATACCAGCATACAAGCATACCAGCTCTTACAAACAAATGGTAATGTTGAAACAAGTTGAATTCACATTTTTATTTTAAAACGAGAAAAAAAATGGCATTGCAGTGTCTGTTTCCAATCGTATGATCCACAATGAGAAATAATAGGGTGGAGGAATAAAAGCCGTTTTCTTTATCCTCCCCACGAACTGTGCAGGATAAGCGTTTATTTTACCCCGGAGAGGAAAAGAAAACCTTAGCCTAATCGGGGTTTTGAACCTGCATGTTCTGGGCGACAAGACACGTGTCAGGGTCAAGAGCAACATACGTCACGTCTGGAGATCATCATGTAGCATTTCCTTTTGCAGTACGTCTCTCTCGCAACAGCCAGTTTGTAAGACTATCGATCTCTAACCAGAACTCCCGCCTTTATCACTGTCATCTTCAGGACCTCCGTGATGTCTTGTGTCCTTCTATCTCCTCAGTCAGCCTCTGTCCCACTTTCCAGGCACCACACCCTCTAGTATCATCCATTATGTCGTTTGATGTGGCCAAAATATTTTAACTTTCTAGACAAGACATTGTGAACTAGCCAATTGTTCTCGACATCCAGTACTTCTATGATACCTGCATGTTTCTTTTTTCGCTATCCATTGTATTTTGAGCACTTTCGTGTAGCTTTTAGTTCAAGAGGTTCAATCTTTTTCTGAAGTCCGTATAATGCTCATGAAAACATTGAAATGGCAGCAAAAGAACATCTGATAAACCAGTGCTTCCTAAACAGTTTTGGTCTACGGCACCCTTAGTGAAACAGAGTTTGGCCACGGTAGCCCAAGTTAAAAAATACACCTACTTAACAGTTGCAGTGCGCAGTTGATAAACCTATTAGACTTTTGCGGCAGCCATGTAAGCCAGCCACGGCGCCTAAGAGTGCCACGGCACACAGTTTGGGAACCACTGCGATAAACAACATATGTATGCCAGCTTTGTGCTGCGAATGTTAAAAATTAATCCTTTTCCAAGGCACAGGAGATGAAAATTAGATCGCGTGTAATGAAATGGCTAGGACAAGCAGTACGTATTACCAGGAGAGATACAATTGGTTGGTTAGTTGGTTGGTTGGTTGATCCAGCGGCCTATCTACTCCTGCACTTTGGCCCAATGCCATATAGTGGTATTTGCAAGTGTTTGTAAGCTGTTGTTTAGTTTCGTACAAAGTGTTCCACTTGTTTGGCCTCGGAGGAAGAAACTCTTTCCTAGCATTGGCAAGCGCCGGACATTCAAAAAGATGATGTTCAACAGTTTCATAGAGATGCGTGCACAGCCGGCACTCTGGAGTATGTTCTGGTTGGATTCTGTTTAAGTGACTGTTAAGTTGTATGTTCTGGTTGGATTCTGTTTAAGTGACTGCTAAGTTGTATGTTCTGGTTGGATTCTGTTTAAGTGACTGTTAAGTTGTATGTTCTGGTTGGATTCTGTTTAAGTGACTGTTATATGTTCTGGTTGGATTATGTTTAAGTGACTGTTTAGTTGTATGTTCTGGTTGGATTATGTTTAAGTGGCTGTTAAGTTGTATGTTCTGGTTGGATTATGTTTAAGTGGCTGTTAAGTTGTATGTTCTGGTTGAATTATGTTTAGTGACTGTAAAGTTTTATGTGTTGAGTGCGAAGTCAGAAAATGGTGCTTTGGTCTCTTCTTTTCAGGAGGTTGATGTTGTCTTTGGGATTTGGAAATACCATAATTAGAAATAATGACCTTAGAAATGTGGTCAGAATACCCATAGAAATACGATAATTTTATCATCGGAAGTGAAAGCAACCCGATTAACTACCACTGCACGCTTACAACAAGATGATCATGCTACAACGCACGATAAAGACCATATGGTTGATGGATAGATCAAATAAGAGAAAGAAATCATACAACAACATTGGATTAAGATACTGAACAGTGTATGAGCTCCAGCGGTCAGCGACATATAGCTGAGTGCTAGCGTCAAGTCCAGGGAGCCAGAGATTCCAAGACCTTTCCACACCTTCACACAGTGACCCTGAATGATAGGCTGCAACAGAGCAGACTGACTACGGAAATGGGATCGAAAAGGGAAGGCTAACTTGGTACTCGAAAATGCCTGCTGAAGTCGGATGTGTAGGACCGAAAGGTGGAAATATTACAGTCGAGCTGTAAACTACGACACAATGCATTCCGTTCTCCGGACAACATCCTGCTTCTTGCAAAGTCTTTTTCGTGGCTTGGTAGCGGGAGAATGAGAACGAACGAAGAAGAAAAAAAAGAAGAAGAAGAAGAAGAAGAAGGAGAAGAGGAAGGAGTTACAACAACATCAGCTTCTTACAACTGATATAATACACTTGGCACAAAAGAGACAACTTTAGCTTCCCACAGCGTCACTTAATTGGAAAGTAAGTAAGTAAATAGTGTCAGATAGCCAGAGCCAACAGCAAACACAGAAGTGTAATGAATAGGGGAGGAATAAAATTAGCTAGAACATATGTAGAATAAGTTTGTATGGTTAGGACATTACATTACTTCAAGCAGAAAATGGACAATATAACTAGACACTGTTGTTGTTGTTTGTCCATCGTTTGCAAAGAGGACCACAATGTCATCTCTCAATCCTGGAGTTTGTAGGTTCCCTGCAGCTTCCTTGATTATTGTACGCTCCATATGCACCGTGCCATCATAGATTTGGCTACGCATAGCAGAGCGATGGGCAGCAATGTTTTCCCAGTTATTAGGGTCAATGCCGCAGTTCTTCAGTGAGACTTTTTGAGTGTCTTTGTAACGTTTAATTTGGCCACCGCGAGTTTGCTTGCCTGACTCAAGCTTGCCATATAATATTTTCTTTGAAAGCTGCTCATCTGACATGCGGACAACATGGCCAGTCGATCTAAGTTGCGATTCGCACAGAATTGTGTGGATGCTTCTTACGCCAATCCGCGAAATGACTTCTACATCTATGATCCTACTTGCAAGTTAATGTTCAACAGTTTCCTTAGGCAGACCAGATGAAAGTGGTCACACGTCTTCGCATGTCGACTGTACACAGTCCAGATTTCATAGGCATACAGTAGAGTTGGTAGGACGAATGTACACAGTCCAGATTTGATAGGCGTACAGAAAAGTTGGTAGGACGACTGTACACAGTCCAGGTCTCACAGGCCTACAGAAAAGTTGGTAGGACGGCTGCTGCATAAATCTTCAATTTGGTTTTAAGTTTCATTCCGCTCCGGTCCCAAACTGAGGATCTTAGTTTCCCAAAGGCTACACTTGCTTTTGCAATTCTCGAGTTAACTTCATCATCAATATGGACTGCTCTGGAGAGTGAGCTGTCAAGGTATACCAAGCGTTCCATCGACTTTAACTTGTGGCCCTTGATAGTGACAGATGGCAAAATGTGCTCAGTTTCTGGGGCTGCTTGGTGTAGCACTTCAGTCTTACCGGTAGAAATTGTGAACCGCTGTAAACAGGTCAACAGTACATTGCATTTCAGTCTCTGAATGGGTGGTGAGGGCGCAGCCATCATTAAAGAGAAGTTAACATATGGTCTCAATGTGTACGCTTGTTCTTGCCCGCAACAACATGTGCCTGACCTGGTCTCAGAAAATCTTTCATTAACTCACGTCCTTCTTTAAATATCGTTGTCCAGTTCTTCACTGTTGTCTTCGACACAATTTTGTCACAATGCATTGCCTACATTCTGTGATGCATGTCAACTGGTCGAAATCTTTCCGCTGTTAGAAACCGAATCCCCGCTTGCTGATCAACCATGATTCCGAATCACACCCGCCATGTTTTTAACGGTGTGCCGAGGAAACAATGAGTCGGAGGATAATGCAATTTTAGAAATTTGACGGTTGGTATGTGTTGTTTACACCAGAAGTGACGCCACCATGCGCATCGTACATATGTTCCCTTGTTGCAGTTTGTTCCGGTTTCATTTGAACACGCCTCGTACTAACAAGAGACACGTCAACTTTATATACACAACCAAACTTTTTTCCTGCTGTTTTCCTGCTGTTTTTTAAATAAAAGGATGGCGCACGAGTTACTTTTTATTTCTCTTTATTTAATATTAGTCTTCTCATTTCCGTTCAAGATCCTTTGGTCACGCTGTATCTGCAAGTCAGTCGCCAAGATGAAGTATGTAGTCTTCGCCTAGTCGGAACGGCCGCCCCACAGATATTGTCTCAGCTCCACACCCAATGGTCAGGTGTGGCATATAATTCCGATAAAAATGGGAATATTGCAGATCATTTAAAAAAAAATTACTTTCCCAACAATGTTAGTACAAATTGTTTTGGTGAAGATCATGGTTTCATTTTCAAGAAATCCGGGTCAGTCTGTTTTCGTTACTACTTGGAGAAATCGCGCGCGCGTGTGTGCGTGTGTGATGATGATGTATTTATGTATATATGTATGTATGTATGCATGTATATATGTATGTGTGTATGTATGTATGTATGTATATATGTATGTATGTATATATGTATGTATGTATATATGCATGTATATATGTATGTATGTATGTATGTGTGTATGTATGTATGCATGCATATATGTATGTATGTATGTATGTATATATGTATGTATATATGTATGTGTATATGTATGTATGTATATATGTATGTATGTATATATGTATGTATGTATGTATGCATGTATATATGTATATATGTATGTATGTATATATGTATGTATGTATGTATGTATGTATGTATGTATATATGTATGTATGTATATATGTATGTATGTATGTATGTATGTATGCATGTATATCAGTTCAGTTCAAGTGCCATCTCCGCATCGAGGGTCGGTTGCAATGGATCTCCAGTGTACTCTTATTTCATGCTGTAATGGTGCAATCTGTCAGGCTCTATCCAGTCCCTTTCCTGATGTAATCCACCCACTTATATAGTTGTCTGTCTCTTGAACGACTTACTTCCACCTTACTCTCTAGTGTGGCCTGCAACAAGAAGGTATGTCTTGTTAAATAGCCTTGATTTCGGGAATTAATTCTCTTTTCATCCCAAGCATTTTCAACACTTCCAAATGTGTTTCCTTCTCTTTCTAAGAAATGCGACCCAATCTACTATATAACCACATTTCAAAGGCTTCGATACTCTTATCCAACGTATTATTCAGTGTCCATGTTTCTGCACTATAAAGTAGTGATGAGTATATCCATTATATTATTCACAATGTCGAGTCTGCACATTTCGTCAAAAACAGCTTGGCTAGTGTCATGCATAATGTACATGCTAATGGACTCCTGCCATGTAACTTGTCAGGCTGGCTGACAGCAGCCCCTGAGGAAAAAATGGCAATAACGTTGCTACTGCGCAAGCGCCGAAACTTAGTCATGTAGACACACAGACCTAGCCCGTTCAGTTAGCTCTGATCCAGCTGATGATTCACATACAGTGAATGGATGCCAATTTGATTTCGTCTATTCTTCGTTCGAGCAGTTCTCATTCTGTGTAGAGAGGCGTCGTTACTAAGTGTTGTTTCGAATAGCCTTGGTGATGAATTCCTTCCATAACCATCTGCCATTTAGTACTTCAGCACTTAAGATGTTTGTTTTCTCTGTCACTTTTATTGTTTACGATTTCAGCACTTCGGATGTTACTTGTTTTCCCGTCCAGTTTCCTAGATACTTCAGATACTTTCTTTTGGTTATTGCCTAGTTCTTTTTGACACTTCAGCACTTCATCTACTTCTTGTTTTGTCACCTAGTTCTTTTTGACACTTCAGCACTTCATCTACTTCTTGTTTTGTCACCTAGTTCTTTTTGACACTTCAGCACTTCATCTACTTCTTGTTTTGTCACTTAGTTCTTTTTGACACTTCAGCACTTCATCTACTTCTTGTTTTGTCACTTAGTTCTTTTTGACACTTCAGCACTTCATCTACTTCTTGTTTTGTCACTTAGTTCTTTTTGACACTTCAGCACTTCATCTACTTCTTGTTTTGTCACTTAGTTCTTTTTGACACTTCAGCACTTCATCTACTTCTTGTTTTGTCACTTAGTTCATTTTGACATTTCCACACTTCATCTACTTCTTCTTTTGTCGCTTAGTTCATTTTGACACTTCATCAATTCATCTACTTCTTCTTTTGTCGCTTAGTTCATTTTGACACTTCATCAATTCATCTACTTCTTCTTTTGTCGCTTAGTTCATTTTGACTCTTCATTACTTAAGATACTTCTTCTATTGTCACCTAGTTATTTTATCCTTTCATCACTTCAGATGCTACTTTTGTCGCCTAGTTATTTTATCATTTCATCCCTTTAGATGCTTGATGTTTTATCGCCTAGTTTTTTATCATTTCATCGCTTCAGATTCTTGGTGTTTTGTCGCCTAGTTATTTGATCTTTTTATCACTTCAGATACTTGTTTTGCCACCTAGTTATTTTATCCTTTCATCACTTCAGATACTTGTTTTTTAGCCTAGTTATTTTATCTTTTCATCACTTCAGATACTTGTTTTGTAGCCTAGTTATTTTAGCATTTCATCACTTCAGATGCTTGGTGTTTTATCGGATAGTTATTTCATCATTTCGTCACTTCAGATGCTTGGTGTATTATCGCATAGTTATTTTATCATTTCATCACTTCAGATGCTTGGTGCTTTATCGCATAGTTATTTCATCACTATAATTACTACATATACTTGGTGTTTTGTTGCCTAGTTATTTTATCGTTTTATCACTTTAGATACTTTTTCTTTTGTCGCCTAGCTATTTTAACCTTGCACCTCTTCAGATTCGTGTTACTTTATCGGCTGGTTATTTCAGAATTTCATATGATTCTTGTTTTCTTTTCGAGGCAATTCAACATTTTCAGCATTTCAGATGGTATTTTTCTCGTCCAGTCCTTTTAACTTGTAAGCAATGCAGACGAGTGTTCTCTCCCGCAGTACTTTGAGGATTTATTTATTTCAAATGTTTGTTTTCTAATCCAGTTCCTTGAACTCTTCATAAGCAAAAGTGTGCCCTATTCTCTTTGAACTTGTCAGCATTGCAGATGCGTGTTATTTCATCCAATCCTTTGAGCATTTAAGCATTAGAGATACATGTTCTTTCAGCAAATTTGTAGAGCATTTGAGCATTTAAGCATAACAGATGCGTGTTCTTTCAGCCAATTTGTTGAGCATTAAAGCGTTACAGATGCGTGTTCTTTCAGTCAATTCTTTGAGCATTTAAGCATTAGAGATACGTGTTCTTTCAGCCAATTTGTTGAGCATTTAAGCATTACAGATGCGTGTTTCTCATCCAGTCCTTTAATCAATTCATAGACGTTTCTTGTTTTCGTATTCAGTCCCTTTAGCCCTTCATAAGTTCAGATATTCCGTTTTTTTAATGATGTACTTTGAGAAGTTTCTTGTTTTTTTTTTTATCCAGCTGTTTGAGCACTACATAAATTCAGATGTTTCTTACTTTTTAAAATCCATTTCTTTGTACACTTAATCAGTTCAGATGTCTCTTGTTTTCTTATTCAGTGGCTTGAGAATGTTGGTTTTTCACATCAATTTTATCATTTCATGTCTGATCTCTCTTATCTTTTTCCCCTGCCTCCCTTATTTTTATTCCCTGTCTCTCTTATCTGTTTTCCATGCCTCTCTTATCTGTTTCCCCTGCCTCTCTTATCTGTTTTCCCCTGCCTCTCTTATCTGTTTCTCCTGCCTCTCTTATCTGTTTCCCCCTGCCTCTCTTATCTGTTTTCCACTGCCTCTCTTATCTGTTTTACCTTGCCTCTCTTATCTGTTTCCCCTGCCTCTCTTGAATGTTTCACTCACGTTAGTTCCTATAAGCTTACACTCGCTTCGTGCCTCGCTCTCGTTAGCTTGGAGGCTGTTATGTGTGCTACTCATGGTCTGACTTGGAGACTAGCAGAGCTCTGGTGTTTGCAGCTATGGTTCTGATCAGGACATTGTAGCGGGGGAAAAGAAAGAGTCGAGATTAAGAAGGATAGGTGTAGTGAGATAAAAAGAGGAGGACGATAGAAAGAATGTGTGTGTGTGTGTGTGTGTTTGTGTGTGTGAGAGAGAGAGAGAGAGAGAGAGAGAATGAGTACAGATAGAGAGGAAGTGTATGCCACTGTGAATTACAGGGTTGTAGTCAAGCGAGTTGGGTTTAATAAAAAAAGGTATAGAAACTAGTGGGCGAGTGACGATAGCGGGGATAAAAGAATGAATTGCTGGTTGTTAAAACTAAGAGGAAGTAGCAAAACGCAGAAAGACAAGCAGAAGAATGTAGTACATGTGGAAACGGAGGGGGGAAATTAAATAGCAAAAAAGGAGACGACTACCAAGAAGGATAGGAGAAAGACGACGAATAAGAAGAAGAAAGCGCCCTTAAAGAATAAATAGAAAATGGAAAAGAGAGAAAAGGAAAAAGAAGAACAAGTAGAAGAAAAAGATAATATACGATTGAGGAAAAGACGATGAAAGGCAAATGCATTACAAATTAAGATAGCACAGAAGAAGAGAAAGAAAAAGTCGGTGGAGTAGATGAATAATCACAAGAAATGGCAGAAGAAATAATAAAATACGAAGTAAATATAAAGGCTCATTTTCAAAAATGTAATATTCATCATAGAATATGGACACACTAATACTGTCTACAATAACGATACATTTAAAATTAGGGGAGGCTGCAGAGGCTCTGTGGATGTATATAATGGGAAAAAAACATGAAAACAAATGTAAAAGTTGATTACGGGCGAGTTTAATCAAAATTGTTTAATGGGTATGGTCAGATACCGCACCGAGACGAGAACACAAACAAAACCTGCGTTACGACCAATGGACAACATGCCAAATCAAAATACAATTTTTCAGTCAAGCATCTGGCCCAACCAGTCGCTTAGACAGACTGGGTCTACTGTCAGATAGGTTGACCCTTTTAGCCTTATATGTTGATTTGTTAGTTCAGTATTGTTGTCCCTGATGAAGGCCTATTGGAGATAACGTAGGTTTTGTTTGTGTTCTCGTCTCGTTGTGGTATCTGACCATACACATTTTAAAATTGTGACTAAACTCAACCTTAATCAACCTTTACATTTTTTAAAATGTTTTTTGCCCAATAACGATACATGTAACGACATGTCGCAGCCGGTAGTGGGCACTGATATTACAACAGCGCCCACAGTACCCGCTAAACGAATCGATTAAATTCCGACGTCTAGTGATTTCAACCTAGGCGAGATGGGGAGGAAAGTGATGTCATCACTCGTGTTCGTTCTTACAAGCTTACACTCGCTTCGTGTCTTGTTCTCGTTAGCTGGTAAGTTCGTGGTGGTAAGAGCTGAAAAACAGCGCGGAACTCTGACGTGTTCAGCTGTAGTTCTGATCCTGAAAAGTTGTAACGGATAAAATCAAAGAGAGATTGAGAGAGAGAGAGAGAGAGAGAGAGAGAGAGAGAGAGAGAGAGAGTTAGAGATAGAGAGTAGGCGGAGAGAAACATATCTGTGAGCGAATAGATAGAGGAAAATAGAAAGACATCGATAATAAGGAAAAACGGAGAGGAACAGACTGGCGTACTGGATTGAAGAGTTGGGGAGAAGCGAACTGGTTTGCATAAAAGGTCAAATGATAATACTAATAAAAAAAAAAGGAAATAATAATTTGTTTTCTGGTGACTCTGTCAAAGAATAATAAAGCTACACATTTACAGCTGGGTGTACTGGAGGAGCGGACCACGACCGGATTTGTTGTTTCTACCCGTCCGTGGTTTATAACCCTGTCGTGGTGTAATCCCCGTCTCAGCAGGCCAGCTTGCTGTCCACTAGGCTACACGCTCCATATGTAAACATTAAGAAAGTTTATAGAAAGTTGCAAGGTAGAGATGTCAATGTGGGCAAGCACGATAGGGTTGACAGAATACGTGTTTATTGATTAGTCGCTAAATGCAGATGGAGACCACAAATATATGTCAACAGCAATGGTTCAAACAAATCGTAGCTGCGACGATACAGAAGACCAAGCGGATAGATCGCAGAAAAAAAGATGGATATAACGATTTTAATGGGGGACCGAAATGTAAAGGTTGGAAATGCTAGTTCGGGTTTGAAGAGATCATGGACAAATACGTAATTGGGTCTAAGGATGGGAACGGTGAGTTACTGATGGACGTATGGGACGATAAGGCTAACTTCTGGTCAGACAAAACACGCTGCTCAGACAATGCTAGCCAGGCGCAGGAGAAATATACTGGCCAAGACCCTCAATTGACATCCTTGTTGGTCGTCCTGGAAACGGGTTGTTGTCGAGGACAACAGTCTGGCTAACAAGGTGAGATTCGGTGTGATCCCCGTTGTAGTGAGCTACACGCAGATGAAGCCAAGCATAGCACAACTGCCTGGAGGACTCCGGTCCACCTTAATCAGCAGGCTCGGAATGTGAGGAAAGCTACTGCAACCTGCCACTTAACGTCCTTTTCAGGGAGCGCAAAAGAGTAACCTACTCATTGTGGGAATTGGGGACCGCGTGGGCTAGTGGTTAAGTGACACGGCTCAAAATCGAAGGTGCTGGTTCGATTCCAATCACAGCACCTGCCGTTGCCCCGGGGAAGGAACCTCCTTAGACAATGAAGGAGGAAGCAGACTCTTACATAAAATGCATGCTGAAGTCGGATGCACTGGGCCGACATGCGCACACTAAAAACCACAGCGCAACGCACACCACCTTAGGGAATTGATAAAAAAGGTGAACGCAAAAAAAAAATTAATTGTGGGCGTACGCAAACAAACTGATGGACGAATGTGCTTTAAATTGACTGGTGATTGGATGAAGTATGTTCCTTCAAAAAAGAAGACACAAAGTAACGTGGGTTTCACCAGACCATACGACGGTTTACGAGATTGGCCATTCATGCATCAACAGGAAGTTCAGATCATCATTACAAGACAGGACGTAAATGTACACAGTGACCCAGACATGGCGTCGGCTCATCATTACAAGACAAGACGTAAAGGTACACAGTGACCCAGACATGGCGTCGGCTCATCATTACAAGACAAGACGTAAAGGTACACAGTGACCCAGACATGGCGTCAGGTCATCATTACAAGACAAGACGTAAAGGTACACAGTGACCCAGACATGGCGTCAGATCATCATTACAAGACAGGACGTAAAGGTACACAGTGACCCAGACATGGCGTCAGGTCATCATTACAAGACAAGACGTAAAGGTACACAGTGACCCAGACATGGCGTCAGATCATCATTACAAGACAAGACATACAAGTTACACAGTGACCCAGACATGGCATCAGATCACCATCTTGTGATAGCCAAAATAAAGATGACAACAACATTTAGTCATGGAAAACAATCCAGTGTGAGGTTGCTCAAGAACAATTCATACAAGATACATTTAAAGTCGCAAAATCATATAGGTATAATGTGCTACAACAATTAGGAAAAATAGAAGAGATGGAATGTAACTGGCGATTCAAATGTATCGAACGAGACTTGTCAGGATGTTCTGGGGAAGAAGAGCGCCATTCTAATGGATAGATAACGACTAAAACTATAGTAAATTGAAGGAACGAAAAATTAAGGTTTATGTAAACGGCTGCAAGCATTGAAATGCTCAAGCTTTGTCTCAGGAAAGAAGCGCTGAAGCCAACAAAGAAGTAAAGAAAGGCATCAGAAGTGACAAGAGAAATATATTGATGAACTGGTGCGAGAGGCAGAGGAAGCTGCTGCAAAAGGAAATATGAAAGACCTGCACAACAACACAAAGAAACTAACAGGCAAATATAAGCATGAAGATGGATATATCAAAGATAAGACAGGACAGTTGATTAGCAACACCAATGAGCAAACGATGAGATGGTCTGATCCATTTTGCAGAACTTTTAAACAGCCCAGCTCCACAAGATTCTCCTGACTTTCAGTCAGTGGATTCAGAACTACAAGTAAATCGCCAGAGGCCAACCGCAGAAGAAATTAAGGAAACGATACAGCTTCTGAAAGAAGGCAAGAAGACCGGTCCACATGATATCTTCACTGAAATGATCAAAGTGGACACAGACTTCAACAACGCTGTTATACAAGCTACTTGAGAAAGTCTAGGAGAGGCTGGGAAAGTCTAGGAGAGTCTGGGAAAGTCTGGTAAAGTCTGGTAAAGTCTGGAAAAGTCTGGGAAAGGGAAGAAATACTGTAAAATTGGAAAGAAAGCTTTATAATAAAGTTGCCAAAACAGAGAGACCTGCAGCAGTGTACAAATTATAGAAGAAGAATATTATTATCTGTACCGGATCAAGTTTTGAAAATGGAACATTCTAGAGAGATTAAAAAGGTCATACATGATCAATTGAGGGATGAGCAGGCCATACATGACCAGTTGAGGGATGAGTAGGCCGGCTTTCGATAAAATAGGTCATTTACAGACCAGATAGCAACACTGAGAATAATAATTGAACAAAGTGTGAGATGACCCTCACCGCTCATTATTGGATTTGTGCACTACGAGAAAGCTATTGATAGCTTGGACAGTGTGTCACTATTAATGCTGATAAGACAATATGGAGTGCCTCCAAAGTTGTCTAATGCTATTGACGCTGCTAAGATCATATGGCGTGCCTCAGATGTTGTCTAATATAATCCAGAAAACATATGAAGCAGCGAGATGTCAAGGGCTACATGAAGATCGGCATTCTGAATCCTTTGAAATAAGAACGGGGTTTCGGCAAGGCTGTTGACTATCGCTATTGCTCTTCCTGTTGGCCATTATCTGGATTATAAAGTCGTAATTATCGTCAAGCAACAACGGCATTAAAAAGACATTGGCGAGACAAGATGCTGATGATTTGGATTTTCTGTCCCATACCCACATCCAGATGAGAAATAAGATACTTATATTCGAAGAGAGATCACTACCATACAATATACAATACAATGCAGTATACTCGTCTTCAGTCCGGCGGGTGTGCCTAATGCGAGGTAGCCAACAATGTCCTATATGCAGTCCGATCTTTCGACGTGTCGTACAATTTCGGATCAAAGTTTCTCAGAAGACCTTCTTCTTCTTCTTCATCGTACGCAGTCAGACAGTGACCATTATTTTTTCGAAAAAAGCGGCGGTCATTCTGAGGCTGTCGACACTGCCATACAGCTTGTCTTGTGTTGCCACTGGTGATGGCCACATCTGCTCTCTCTGATCCTCGTATGTCGGGCAGTTCTGCAGCAGATGCTCAGCGGTAATTTTCCCGGTACCACACGGGCATTCGTCGGTACCACCTATCTTCAATTTGTTGAATATGTGGTACCTCAGTCTATTGTGGCCAGTGCGAAGTCTGAAGACAACGACCTGCTCTCTTCTGTTCAACTGGTAATAGGCATCGTTTTTGGTGTAGCCGGTATGTTCAGTTTCCCATTTGGTCATGTATCTGGCTTTAATAAGCCGTTTTGACTCTTCGTACGTCACACTAGTATCTGTTTGTGGTAGTCTTGCACCTTCTTTTGCCAGTCTGTCTGCCTCTTCGTTGCCTTGGATGTTGCAGTGTGATGGGACCCACTGTACCACTACACTTTTTGGTGCGGACTGCTGGAATAGTTGACAGAGCACTGCTCTTAAGTCATTAAGCTCAGTGTTTTTCTGGCTTATTAGCGCTGTGACTACGGCCAGAGCATTTGTAAGCAGGACTGTATGGCTTTCATTTTCTTTATGTGTCACCATTTCTTCCACTGCCGCCCTCAGTGTCTCTGCCTCCGCTCTGAAATTGCTTGTGTACTTACCAGTAGCAAATGACAGTGTTATTTTTCTGCCATTTGGTAGGTTCAGGAATGCTCCTGCCCCTCCGTTCTGTGTAGTGTTTGTTACAGAACCGTCGGTGTATGCATGGGTCCAGTCCATGCTTGTGTAGTTTTTCGATATAAAGCTTAGGGTAAAATCTCTCCTTTCTTTTTCAGTCTGGCAGTTTTTGTTTGCAATACCTGGTATATTTTCTACCATCTCTGGAAATATATCCTGCCTCCAGTTAGGTTGTCGTACAGTAGTGATGGGCTTTGGTGTTGTTAATGCGTTTATGGGATCTTCGTGCATCTTTGCTTTGGCTATTTCTGCAAAGTTTCTCCGCTTTAGTTTCCCATTTCCCAAATTGTTTAGTCTCTGGTGCATTGGATGGTCAGTCAGTCTTCGGAGTTTCTCTGACTGCAGCTGGGCTCTGCATTCTCTTCTATCGGTCATAAATTGCAGTTTTGTAATCTTTTCAAGTTCTACAATTGGCGTTGACTTCATGCCTCCTGTTATAACTCTCGTGGCTTGGCTTTGAAGTTTGCTAACTTTATCGAAGTTCGCCTTTGCTGCTGTTGTCCATGCCGCAAAGCCATACTCGAGAACTGGTCTCACTCTTCCAGTGTACAGTTTCTTTAGTATACTTTCGTCTGCTCCCCAGCTTGTGCCAGCAAGTTTCCTCATGATTGCCATTCTCCTCTGGCTCTCATTCGGTTTCTCTCGATCTGACTTTTCCATGTCATGCGCCAATCAAATGTGACTCACATATAGTTTGGGTTGTCGTTTGGCTGCAGGAATTTGCCATTTAGACTTAATTTGGTGTTTTGGGGTTTGATTGAAAGCGAGAATATTGTACATGTGGTTTTCTCCTCGTTTATTTTGACCAGCCATGAGTTCGCCCACTCTTCCAGCGATGTTAGGGCCTGCTGCATCCGATTTCTTGCTATGGTGAGATTATTTTCAGAGGTCCACATAGCCACATCGTCTGCAAACATTGAGCTATGGATTCTTCTTGGTATATTCTCTGTAATGTCGTTTATATACACCAGGAAGAGTGTGGGTGACAGTACTCCCCCTTGGGGTACTCCCTGCTCGAGTGTCACCTTTTTGCTCATCTGCCTTTGTACTTGGACTCTGGCCGTTCTTTTTATGAGGTAGTGATTGATCCACTTGTACATTCTCCCACAAACATCACTTCTTCTTAGCTTGACTCTAAGTCCGTCTTTCCAGACTTTGTCAAATGCCTTTTCCAGGTCCACCCAAACCGCTACTGTGTGTTTCTGTGCCTGGTATTCATCTTCTATTTCCTGGGCTATGAGGATGACCTGGTCCTCAGTGGATCTGTGCTGTCTAAAGCCGGCTTGCTGTGCAATTAGTATTCTTTTTTCTTCCAGATGCCACATCAGTCTGGTGTTTATCTGGTGTTTATCTTAGAAGACCATCTCGGCATCGTATGGGTAAGCGGAAGCGTGGTCCTGTACACTCACATGACCACCAGAATGTCGTTCTGAGTGTCAATCTGTTATCTGGCATGCGCACAACGTGGACAGCCTAATGGTATTTGCGAGACAACGCAGCCTCCACGACGTCTAGAAATAGGATGCGTTCTCCTATTTCAGTATTGTGGATTCGATCTCTGATCGAGATCCCAAGGACGCGTTTTTCCATGACTCGCTGGGTAACTAGTAGTTTCTCTGCATCCGCTTTGCGGATGATCATTACCATTGGGGGTAAAATACACAGAAACAAAACACAGGCTTTAAAAATAAATACAACTAGTATTGTGGAGTCTTTCACATACCTTAGCAGCAATATAGCCATTTTAGGAGGTACAGAAAATGATGCTCAGTTAAGAATACAGATAAGGAGAACTTTCATTGCTTTGGAGCCTTTCTGGAAGTCAAAAGAAATGAAAACCACCACCAAAATAAAAGTCTTCAAGTCCGACGTAAAATCCTTTTTATTATACGGCTGTGAAACACGGAGGACATCACAGGTACTTATAAAAAAAGGTACAGACTTTCGTAAATGGTTGCCTGCGCGGAACACAAGGGTGGAAATGGTACGACAACATCACCAACGTAGAACTGATAGGAAACACGGGGAAAATACCAGTGGAGCATGAAATACGGAGGATGAGATGGAAAGGCCACATCCACACATTACGGAAACCAGTGGATAACATTACCAGACAATCTCTGTTCTGGAATACACAGGACTGGTGAAATAGAGGAAGACCAAGAATCTCATGAAAATGGGGCTGGATGCAAATGTCAAGGTAACAGGCATGACGTGAGCAGAATCGCTCCAGATGTCTCAAGATAGGAAGACCTATACTCCGCAAGAAGCTGACAGGTTTTTGAATTGATTGATTGGATACTATCCATGCGACTTCTGATTGTCAATAATATTTCCCATTGTTTGTAAGACTTCTCAATGCCCATAATACTTCTCATTCTTTATCACGCTCATTGCCCATCTTATTTCTCATTGTCCAACAGATTTCTCATTGCCCATCATATTTCACATTGCCCATCATATTTCTCATTGTCCATGTTATTTCTCATTGTCCATCAGATTTCTCATTGTCCATCAGATTTCTAATTTGTCATCAGAATTATAATTGTCTATCAGCTTTCTCATTGTACATCATAATTCGGACTGTTCACCAGTCTTATAAATGTGCACTGGATTTCACGTCTATCAAACTTTTAATTGTCCATCACACTTTCTTATTGTCCATCCAACGTCCTATTGTCCATTAGCCTTATGATTGTCCATTAGACTTATGATTGTCCATTAGACTTATGATTGTCCATTAGACTTATGTTTGTCCATTAGACTTATGTTTGTCCATTAGACTTATGATTGTCCATTAGACTTATGTTTGTCCATTAGACTTATGTTTACCCACTGAATATCTCGTCCATCAGATTTCAAACAGTCGTTCAGACTTGGCATTGATCATTCGACTTCTCATTATTTATCAGACTTTTCAGTACTTATCAGGCATCTCAGTGTCAATAAGACTTCTCATTGTCCATCAGAATTCCGATTGTCCACTGGATTTCTTGACCATCAGAATTCCCATTGTACACTGGATTTCTCGACCATCAGAATTCCCATTGTCCACTGGATTTCTCGACCATCAGAATTCCCATTGTAAACTGGATTTCTCGGCCATCAGAATTCCCATTCTACACTGGATTTCTCGACCATCAGAATTCCCATTGTCCACTGGATTTCTCGACCATCAGAATACCCATTGTCCATCAATCATCTAATTGCCATTCAGATTTCACATTGCCCATCAGCTTTCTCATTGTCCATCAGCTTTCGCATTGCCCATCAGACCTCCTATTATCCATTTAACTTTTCCTTATACATCAGACTTCTCATTGCCCATCAGGTTTCTCATTGCCCATCAGATCTCCTAATGTCCATTTAACTTTTCCTTATATTTCAGACTTCTCATTGCCCATCAGCTTTCTCATTGTCCATCAGACCTCCTATTGTCCATTTAACTTTCCCTTATACATCAGACTTCTCATTGTCCATCACAGGTCTCATTATTAACTACAGTACTACTAACCATTAGGGGGTCGAGGATCACGTCAGGGCAATGTGTAACATACTGATCAAGACCCCACGTCATGGCATTGATGTGTATCTGGGAACATTCACTACGACAGCAGCCTGGTCAGCGAGGTGAGGATCGACATTAATCCCCTTATTGTTGAAGCTAGTGTAAAGCATCGCATTGCAAGTTTAATAAAGTTAGTTGCCCACCGCAGGCGATGATGACGACATGAAACGCCTTTATCTTAGTGTAACTTGCACTGTATTTAGATTATAGTGAGGAAGAAGCTGAGCTGGTCATCAGCCTCACTCTCTGGTCCCGAGCTACCTTGAGCCAGTGGCAAAACATAAGTCAAGACGACTGGAGGTAATTCAGCATGCACTACAGCAAACATAACACTTGGCCACATATTTCAGAACGCCTTATGATATAAAAAAAGATCAACTGAAACCGGTTATTGTTGTTGTTGTTGTTGTTTAATGCCCATAATGAGTAAGTTCACTCTTTTTGTGTGCACTGTAAAAGGTGTTAAGTGTCCGGTCGTGGAAGCTTTCCTCACATCCCGAGCGTGCTGATGGTGGGTTGCAGTAGCTTTTCTCACATCCCCAGCATGATGATGAAAGTGGACTCCGGGTGGTTGTGCTATGCTTGGCTTCATCTGCGTGCCACTCACTACTACGGGGATCACATCGATCCACATCTTGCCAGCCAAGCTGTCTTGAAAACAGCCTGTTTCCAGGGAACGCTAGATGGAAGAGAAATGGTGGTCTTGGTCAGTGCATTCACCCTGAAGCGACGTCCTGGTCAGTGCATTCCCCCTGAAGCGACGTACTGGTCAGTGCATTCACCCTGAAGCGACGTACTGGTCAGTATGTTGTGCCTGACACTGACTCGACGTCCTGGTCAGTATGTTGTGCCTGACCCTGACTCGACGTCCTGGTCAGTATGTTGTGCCTGACTGAACTAGCGTCTCAGTTCCCCTGACTCGACGTCCTGGACAGTATGTTGTGCCTGACTCTGACTCGACGTCCTGGTCAGTATGTTGTGCCTGACTAAACTAGCGTCTCAGTTCCCCTACTGAAACAAGTAGCCAGATAACATTCACAACCACAAACTCTTACCTACCTGGTTCGTCCCATGGGAATATCCAGATTATTGCTCCTGCTAACCTTGGCTGCTAGTCAGATAGATTTCATGGTTATATTCCAAGGAAAACTACGACAGGTATGTTTGTGATCGTATTGTTCATCAAATCAATCCTCGAAACACAATATACGCATCTTGTAAAGTCTTGCGACTGGCCTAAGGTAGATCGAGACCAGAGAGTGAGGTTGATGACCAGCGCAGCTCTTTCCTCACTATAATCCAAAGGCAGCGCAAGTTACATCAAGATAAAACCGTCTTATGATGTCGTCATCCTCGCTTGCGACGGGAAACTAAGTTTTTAAAGAGTGCAATGTACACCGTAGTGATGAATAGGAGTGACATTTTGAAATCAATCAATGACCACCTGTTAGATGAGGACACCGGAATAGATGAAGCAGCAATCCACAGACTGCAAAGCTTTGACATTAAGCGAGCTTCGAGTGAAGTATGGAGAATGAGAGGATGGAGCAGGAGAGCGTATAATCAGCGAGCTGCAGGGACCATCAGCATTCATACCCTACGCCATACCCTCTGATGAGAGAGACTGAGTACCTATGGGTATACCCGGAGTGCAGTGACGTCGATTCTTAGAAACAGAAGTATAGTCAACTAGTATGTCAACTTTAGAAGACAGGAAATGCAGTAGATCCAAACATGCACAATAGTTTCACTGCAAAGGCAAAGCATTCGAATTCATCTGGAGTAGAGACCTTGGACACTCATTCTAACAACAAGTCAATGTACATAAACTAAGTTTATCGCTACAATAAAAGATATCAAACTGAGTCCTGTTTATTGTTTTGGGGACAAGGGGAGTGTAATATTTTTTTTTACTTTGGTGTTACTTTCGTGAATTGATGTATTGCCGTTTTTTAAATTACTTTTTGGTTGTTTTTTTTTTAATGACAAACGTTAAATATTAGAAATATAAGTAGTAATCTTTGGGGTATTGAGACATATTTGGGGTGACAAAGTAATTTGAGGCGTTTTGAGACAAATTTGGGGCGCATAAAGTAATTTGGGGAGTATTGAGATACATTGGGGACGTAAAAAGTAATTGTGGGTGTATTGAAATATATTTGGGGCGCATAAAGTAATTTGAAGAGTATTGAGATACATTTGGGGCGCAGAAGATAATTTGGGGCGTTTAAGACATATTTGGAGCGCATAAAGTAATTTGGGGCGTATTGAGATACATTTGGGACGCAGAAAGTAATTTGGGGCGTTTTAAGACATATTTGGGGCGCATAAAGTAATTTAGGGCGTATTGAGATACATTTGGGGCGCATAAAGTAATTTGGGGTGTATTGAGATACATTTGGAGCGTAGAAAGTAATTTGGGGCGTTTTGAGACATTTTTGGGGAGCATAAAGTAATTTGGGGGGTATTGAGATATTTTTGGGGCGCAGAAAGTAATTTTCACTTTCACTTTTTCACTAATTTCAACTTTCCCTATTTTAATAGCTACATTGAAGATCAGGTCCGTATAGCATGAAACAAACTGATCGACTGATTATTTTGTCAATAAAGCATGCTTCTAAACGACACGTCTCCTGCTATTTATGAGCTCGATGTTGTTGCCGGCACTTTGACAATCATCTCACGCTGCTACAAAGAAATCAGTGACAATCACTGAGTCAAATAGCCGAGAATACATTCTGGATTCAATATAAATGTGGCTACATGCTTGGAGTAGCGTAGCGCAGTGGTTAGCGCGCTGGCTTCGCATCTGAGTGGTCCTGTGTTCATTCCCCAGTTGAGGCGGTAATGTTTCTTCAGACTGCAATGGCTCCTGGGTCGACCTAGCCTTAAATGGGTACCGGTTCAGTCCGGGAAGTAAAAGCGGCGAGGGAGAGGAGATGGCTACCGCCCTCATATAGCCGAGCCTTTGAAATGTGAGATCGCTAACACCTCACACCCCTACGGCAGTAATACTATTGGTTACTTTACATGCTTGGACTTAGGAATTGTGACTGAACAATAGAAATATAAAGAAATTACATTTTTTAGGTACAAGCTTTTGGGATGACCTGGCAAAGATCCGTCAAAGGTTTGATAGATTAATAGGTCGCACTAGTAGAGGTAAAGTGTTCGCCTCGGGTGAGAAAATGTGCGGGTTCAAATCCCGGTGGAGGCACCTGGTTTTTTTCACGTGGATCATCCGTTGAAATCGCGTTAAAAATACCTTACCAGTTGGAAATCGAAAAGAGCAGGCCTAAAGGCCGTAGCTCGGGCAAAATTCAAGTTAAAAATCTACTTAAATAATTCTATGGATTCTCGCCCGACAGAGAATATGTCGCAAAAACGAGGACTGTGTGACCATAACAACAGGTCTTGGTTATGTGGTTAGCGGAGCTGCTTAGATGTCGTTTGACAGGCCTGCGGGTCTACCTTGCTCTAATTTACGCTTTCACCTTCACCAGTCTCAAAAGTAGACTAAGACTAAGACAAAGATTAAGATTAAGATTAAGACTAAGACTAAGATTAAGACTAAGATTAAGGATAAGATTAAGATTAAGATTAAGATAAGATAAGATAAGATAAGATAAGATAAGATAAGATAAGATAAGATAAGATAAGATAAGATAAGATAATATAAGATAAGATAAGATAAGATAAGATAAGATAAGATAAGATTAGGTAGATAGATAGATAGATAGATAGATAGATAGATAGATAGATAGATAGATAGATAGATAGATAGATAGATAGATAGATAGATAGATAGATAGATAGATAGATAGATAGATAGATAGATAGATAGATAGATAGATAGATAGATAGATAGATAGATAGATAGATAGATAGATAGATAGATAGATAGATAGATAGATAGATAGATAGATAGATAGATAGATAGATAGATAGATAGATAGATAGATAGATAGATAGATAGATAGATAGATAGATAGATAGATAGATAGATAGATAGATAGATAGATAGATAGATAGATAGATAGATAGATAGATAGATAGATAGATAGATAGATAATATATAGATATAGTTCAGAGAATGTGTAAAAAATATCACATGTATAAGTTATGAGTAAATTGGTTAAAATAGGAGAAATAAAAATTTACGCACACGGGCAAAAGTATTATCAAGTTAAATAAACGCTTATTATAAGTTATGCACATTTCACATGATATTGAAGAGCTTTATCTACCATAGATTTCAGATTGGTACTTCAGATGTGTAACTGTAGCATGGGGCGTATCATAGCTAAACAGCTGTCACAGACTCGCCCAGCATATAGCGGACAAAGGAGTAACACTTGTCCGCAGCCAACTTGCTTCCATGACAAACTATATGAAGGTATCCGGAATCTCGAGTAAACTGCTGCCTTTTAGAGGGTAAAAAATGTCCAAATTTGTAGACGAATTAAGAAAAAGACTATAACAATAGTGATGTGATCATGCTACACTGTTTTCAATGACAGCGTGCAAGCTAATAATAGATGCGCGCTACGGAATCTTCCTCGAAAGATACATTTTCTAATTATTTCGAATACAAAAAATGGACACAGCAAATATATTTTTAACCTTACAGACTACCAACTGTCACAGCCCAAACGGCTTTCTGCTCTCATCACGTATTCCCAATGAAAATGAAAAGTCCAACAATGTACATGAGCGTTTTTATTCAAATTATAACTGTGTTATCAAATGTGAATAGTCACTGCTTTATCAACTAAAGTTAAAAAATAACATCCAATCGTACCGGTATATGTATACGTTTTACTAAGCCCTCCCATGCAAATCTTACACGGACGCAAACGTTGCAAATACTACCAAAAATAACACCCAACGTGTGCTCTATCAGGTTTGTGAGTATTCTGTGAATTTTTGTCGAATCTTGATGTCATAGAAAGCTCTGGTTAAAGTGTTGCCAAGTTGCACTGTAAGAATTACCCGATTTCAAAACAAACAATTTGGCTCACGAAAGAATACAAAGCCAAAAACAATTCCATAAAAATGAAAAACTTACTTTCTAGAAAATGAGTTTGGAACTATAAACACAAGGGAGCTTAACGATGTTTGCCAGGCTACCGTACACTCATAGCAAGGGTTTCAAGCAGAAACAAACCTGAGGGCCGCAGCAAATGTAGTTGTTGGCACAACAGACGCATACAAGCGATCAAGAACGTTCAAGGTCTATACGAGGTCAAATTAATGAACGGAAAGTCGAATGAACATTATGATTGTCTAATCGCCACACTATATCAAGTTAATGGACATGAGGGAGAGGCGGGGTAGACATAAACACACTTGTGATAGTTCAATAACCACAAGATGAAAAGTTAATAGCTCGAGGGCCGCATAAACCTACTTTAGAAGATCCAAAGGCAGCATTATGTCAAGTTAATGGACCGAGAGACGCAGAAACACAATTATGATGGCCTAAAGG
This sequence comes from Ariolimax columbianus, assembly GCA_036924085.1. Lineage (NCBI taxonomy): Eukaryota > Metazoa > Mollusca > Gastropoda > Stylommatophora > Arionidae > Ariolimax > Ariolimax columbianus. The sequence goes on from JAVGWX010000018.1 coordinate 46,021,297, forward strand.
CCTCATGATGACAAGTTAATGGTCCTAGGACCGTATACACCCAATTTGTATGGTCCAAAACCCTCAAAGAGACAATTTAATGGACCGTGGACCATACTTACCCAATTTTGATGACCTCAGAGCTCCCACGGTGACAAACTAATAGACGACAGCGGAATGAATCCCACTTTTTAAAGACCAAAGCTCTTATATGTAACAAGTTAATGGACCGAGAGCTGAATAAACCAAGATTTGATTACCCAAAGTCATCATAATGCCAAATTAATGGACAGAGTGCCAGATATAGACAATTATGATGGCACAAAGACCTCATGAACTTTGATGATCAGTAAAACATGCATACGTATTTGATAAAGTCAGTTTGGTAGAAACGTAGATTTATGTTTCTTTACCTATGTAAATCTGTTCAGCAACTGATACATTTACCATTCACGCCTGGATCATTTTTATTTCTTAAAATATACATCTGTCTACCTTGATTCCTATGTTACCTGCGTTTTCCTTCTTTTACTACGGTCTTTGTTTTTCTTCTGAAAATAATAAGATTTGTGTCTTTCATGACATAATGCTCTCGTTAAAGAAAGATGGAAGTAGGTATAACTTTCGAAGAAACAAAGAGGTATACAACATGTAGATATGAGAGGGACAGATAAGCAGAACATAAAGGCCACGTAAAAACAGCATGAGTCGTGGTGAAGACAAGGTGAACAAGTGTGATTCCAGTTCAGGCAAATCAAAAATAGAAACCATCTTTTCAACAAATTACAGATTTAAATGAGTTATTAATGTGATAACACTGGACAACATAAAAAACATATCCGAGGCATACGTAGCTATTTTTAACTAATTTGGACATCTGATCACGTGTTTGAACCTTACAATCACGAATTAGTTCAAATTTTCCAGATCAGGGGAAGGGGGTGGGGGAAGTGGGTGTTGGTTCAATAAGGTGATGGCTTCCCTTTCAAGACTTAAATGACCTAGTCCTCTTTTCTAGAGCATGACATGTGATTTTCCGCGAGGCGGATAGCCTAAACCGCTAATTGGATGACACAATTTGTAGCAGTCATTGCAGCCACATCTCCTTGTCATCATTTGTGTTGTCGATTCTGTGTGGATCAAGATGCCTCGTTAATGTGTGAACATTATGTTTGCTATATTTGCGGACAAATAACTTTACTATGACAAAGGTGACATATTATACCGATGATAAAGACAGTTTCCGGAGTTAACTTTCGTTGTGAGATCGATGACCAAGACCGGTACTATGCCCCTTATATATGTTGCAATCCTGTGTCAAAGAATTTGTGTTGCTGGATGAATATGGTGGAGTTAGACACCGCGTTGTCAAACGAGCGATGGACCGAAGCACATCGAAAATCTGATTTCGAGACCAAATTGACAAACGTAGAAATCAGAGATCGAAGTTCCTGCATAGAGATCATAGATGGTGAGCTGTTACGAAAATGCACATAGGACAAACTTGTGGTGCGCGTGTCGGGTAACATATTGGCACTTAGAGTAACATCGTGATGGCCCTACAATTTCAGACGCCCTCGCGAACGGCCGAAGTTGTGGTGGAGAGATGGCACAAAGCAGACCATGGGCCCAACAAGGTACACCACGGCAAAAGAGCTAAATGAGTTTACTCAACATTTGGCTACATTGCATCAGACCCGTGCATGATATAATACCAGGATTTCGAGATTTAGAGAGGTTGAATCGAAAAGAACGATCGATGAGTTGTGTGGTTACAATGGTATTGAGGGAACCAACAAGTTATCTTAACCCTTTACATTCCAAATTGTCCTTTGCATTAAACTAGAGTAGCACCACTTACAGTCCATTTGATCTGAAGCCACATGTCACATAGGAACAGAGCGAAGGCCGCCGTCCATCTTAGACGATGATGGCATCATTTATTTTGCAAGCGCTATTTTTAGTAAGGATTAACTGCGCTACTTTTTATCCTCACTCTCTCGTCTCGTGCCACCCGACCCCATACGCAAGTCAAGGACAAGACGACTAGGGGACGACTATGAGATGCAGGGGACTCCACATCAAACACCCGTGAAAAAGACGGCCAAGTCCGGAGTCGAACCCACACCACCTGATCACGAAGCCGACGGCTTAACCAGTTCGCCACGGAATCATAAGAACCATATTTTGTTATGTAGTTAAACTTGATATATATCTTATTTACTATTTGAGTTGTATCTTTACATTTTAAAATCAGAATTTTAGTTTTAATTTTTATAAAATTTGTTTGTTAACCATGAAACACATACAATGACTGTTCTTATCTTGCCCATTAAAACTAATAATAAAAATAATGTTCGTTCAGGCGTCAAAGGCCCGTTGCATCGATCCTTACATACTTCCCTGGTGGAGCCGAGTTTCCGCTGCCTTGGGATGAGGGCCGCGAGGAGTGTGTTAGACCAATGTTTGTGTCAGGCTTTCTGTGTCTGTCCGTGTCAAACTCCCTGTTTTCCGTGTTCCGTCCCTGCAGCATCTAGACTGTGTCCACTTTTTGGTCAGCTTGACCCTTGCTGGTCTGAAAATACGAGGTTGGGAGAGGTATCGTGTAACCTCGGTGGAGGAAAGGGGCGGGCAGAAGGATGGCGGCTTCGAGTATTGATTACGTGAAGTGAACTCTGGTGTGCAGCCAAGCGGAACGTTGAACTCTATCGTGGACTGGTTTCCCACGGTTCAAGCCAAGTGGAACGTTGAACTCCATCATGAACTGGTTTCCCACGGCTTGAGCCAGGCAAAAAAAGCAACGACATGTAGCAAAACAAACAGGACACTCGATGGAAGGCGCATCAATTCCACAGAACAAAGTCCCTGATACCACCTAGTGAAGGAGTTGTGAATTACAATCCGAACAGGAACTATCAAACATCAGAAAACGACACAAACACGTGAGCTAGTCGAGAGCGCTTCCGTTAAGGCGCGACCATCTTACTAGACTAACATTAAGACTAACATTTTGTAAATTACGAGAGCTGTTAAGCTTTAATGATTATAACTTTTGCACGACTCCTCCAATTCGACATGATATTTTTAAAGCGACATAAGGAAGAAAAAAAAGTAAAGAGCCCGTCACGCCAAGCGGCGCATATGAAATATTGTGTTTTATATTAATTTGTAACCCACGACAAATAATGGCCGATGTTGTCAGCATCACGCCGGCCGCCTTTACTTCCCAGATTTTTATGGTACCCATTTTCTGGGTTGACCACAGGAGCGGGTTTGCAATCAGAAAAAAAAAAAACCCACTGCGCTACCGTGGCCTCCATTCGACATTCGACCTTCCTGAATATTTACTCTGCAAAGCGGCCAGTGCTCCGGATCCATCAGCATCTTATATCATGAAAAATCAAGAAGAAAATAAAGCAAGTGGACAACCGTCACCCGTGAAAGCATCTACATCAAGAGATCTAGATTTCGTGCCTATTGTATAATCTGCACAGCCTCATAAAATTACCCAGAGTGAATTGAATTATGTAGTAAGAAATCTGAAACTGCCAAAAAGTACAGCCCAGCTGTTAGGGTCAAGACTGCAGCAATGGAATCTTCTAGAATAGAATAGACATGTTTCTGTGTTTTGTGCTCGGAAAACAGATCTGGTTCCATATTTCAAAATGGCAGATAATCTCGTTGCTTGCCTTGATATTGTAGGTCTGATGGCGGCAATCAACCACACAGATGACGATTGGATACTGTTCATTGATTCGTCCAAGTTGAGCTTCGAAGCTGTGCTGTCCTATAATGGTAACGGTTTACCATCTGTTCTAATCGAGTATGCAGTCCACATGAAAGAAATATACGACAACGTGAAACTACTGTTACATAACATCAACTATGACAACTATAAGTGGCAGGTTTGTGGTGACCTAATGATCAGCGCCATCTTGATTGAGCTACATCAGCGTTACATAAAGTGCTGCTATGTCATCTGTCCGGGGGGGTTAGCCATGCCAGGACTTTCCACTATATGAAAATGATTTCGCTATCAACGACAATCACTTGAACCAGGGAAATAACTAACTAACTAATTAACTAACACTGTAACATACTAGGAAACAAGAGAGCAGACAAGTAAGCAAAGAAAGAGCAAAACGTGAATAAAAGGAATAAAAAATCTCCTTCCAAAAAAAGAAGACCTACATACAAATTATAAGGAAAGTCGAGCAAATGAAAGACAACTATCACTGTCTTTATCGAGCCTAAGTGAGTCTGTTTCGCATGAAAACGGAACATAACAGATTGAATGGTCACTTTCACTGGTTAAAATTGGCTCCATCACCCATGTGTGCATGAGGACAATCAGCCAGATGGCCGAAAATATCCTACAATATTATTATATGCTTGGCAATTCTGGAACGATAACTGACCCACTGAGACTAACCTCCTCATGAAGCTGTTTGGATGAGCTCTCCACTACAGCAATCGTTATCCAAAGATCTAGATATGATAGAAAAAAAACGTTGCGAAAAGAACACAGTACAAGACATGTTTAAATATCTCAACTTAACTTAACGTCTTTATACTGGTTTAGAAGACCCTGCAAAGTCTGTATACAACCAGTTACATTTACATCACCTTGCTCTAAAAGCTATGCGCATCCAATTTGTTATCTGTGGAATAATAGCCAGCGATAAGTTGCTCTTTTTTGTTGAGTCAGTAAATAGATAAGTAAATACGAACTTGAAAACCATTTATTATTGCACTGAACTTAACTGAACGTCTTTAAACTGGTTTAGAAGACTAATCAGATCCGTATGCAAGCAGTTTCTTGTAGATTCAATTGATCTAAAATAACTATGCTCGTCCAATCTTTTCTTGAATGTATTAATTGACAGTGCCTCCATTATTTCTTCTCGCAATGCATTCCAGCATTCTCCACGCTCTGACTAAAAAAATATTTCCTATATATAATCTGGACCTATCTTTAATTAATTTGTGGCTTATGTGTTTTTGAAAACAAATTGTTATAGTCTAATTGATCATTTCTTTTGATTATCTTTAAAAACCTGCATTAAATCACCTCGAATTCTTCTCTTTTCTAGACATAACTATAATTCCGGAATCCCACAATCAGTTTTGTCGCTTTTCTTTGTGCCCTTTCCAGCATGTTTATATTCCATCAACTATATGTACTTCAAACCTGTACACAGTACTCCGATCTGGGCATAACTAATGATACATACATATATATATATATATAGAAATGCTTAGAAAATGCAGGAGGAAGCAGACCCTTACATAAATGCATGCTGAAGTCGGATGCACTGGGCCGACAGGCGCAAAGAAAACCAGTGCAACGCACACCGCCTTGGAGAATAGAGAAATAATTTTAAATAAATTATATGCACCATTTTACGCGATAAACACTTCTAACCATAAACAAGAAGCATTTCCTTTAGTATATCATTTGCTACAGTAATCACAAAAGGATATTGCAGCCTCATAAAAACACCTTCAGAAACTACCAGCTACAATTTTCATATATCCCATATCAGTTTGTGATCTAATTACTGACATATTCTGGTAGTATTGCAGGAGGTAAATTGGTCAGTATGTTGTGCCTGTCGTTGACGCTAGCGTTTTCATCTACTTAGTAGGGGACGGGCGCGGACTAGTGGTTAAGTGGCACGGCTCACAATCCCAAGGTGCTGGGTTCGATCCCCATCACAGCACCGGCCGTTACCCCGGGGAAGCAAACCCTTAGAAAATGCAGGAGGAAGCAGACCTTTACATAAAATGCATGCTGAAGTCGGATGCATTGGGCCGACAGGCGCAAAATAAAAACCACAGTGCAACGTACACTGCCTTGGGGCTTAGAGAAATAAGGTGAACGCAAAAACAAAAAAGCAAAAAAAAATCTACTTAGTCATAAATACATTAACGACAGTGGTGGTGTTGTTGTGGAATGCCCAAAATGAATAAGATTATTCTTCTGTGAGATCTAAAAAGGACGTTAAGTGACGGGTTGCCATAGCTTTCATCACATCCCAAGCGTGCTGATGAAGGTGGACCGGGGTCCTCCATGTGGTTGTGCTATGCTTGGCTTCATCTGCTACAAGGATCACGTCTATCCCTTACCTTGTTAGCTAGGCTGCAATGAAAACAACCCGTTTCCCGGAAGAGCTGCGAGGAAGCCAAGGTGAGGGTATTATCCAGTATGTTTTGCACGAACCTGACTAACATGTCTGATCAGTATATTTTGCCTCACCAGACGTTAGTCCTCCTTCCCTCTTAACGTCATAGACAAAAGAACAAGCTCAGCGCTGTCCCTCATTCTTCCAACGTTCTGATAAACAAAAGGGCACAGGATTAAGGAAAAATGCCCAGCTGGTCAATGGAATAATATAAAAGTTCACAAAATGCATGCAAACACCGGAAACAATTGCAAACACCGGTATACAGAAAGCACTCAGAAATCATACGTTACAAAGCTCTTTATCGGGGGCTAAAACCAGAGCTGTTTACCAAACGATTGAGATTAATCCGCGACCTGGTATGACAAAAAGAACTGGGTCTGTGGTTGAAAGTAGGGTGTACCGCCAAACGGAAGAAGACAGTCGTAGATAGAGGGACAGAGAGACACATAAAGAGAGACACATAAAGAGACAAAACTAGATAGCAAGAGAGACAGTGAGAGAGACACACACAGAGAGACAGAAGGGGAGTGAGAGAGACAGATAGAGAGGTAGAGAGACACAGATAGAGACTTAAAAAGACAGTGAGAGAGACACACACAGAGAGACAGAAGGGGAGTGAGAGAGACAGATAGAGAGGTAGAGAGACACAGAGAGAGACTTAAAAAGACAGTGAGAGAGACACACACAGAGAGACAGAAGGGGAGTGAGAGAGACAGATAGAGAGGTAGAGAGACACAGAGAGAGACTTAAAAAAACAGTGCGAGAGACAGTTGCATAGAGAGTCAGAGAGTGACTTAACGAGAGAGAAAGAGTGAGACAGAGAGTGACTGGGAGGTCACAGAGAGAGGTAAATAGAGACAGAGACAGAAAGCTACAGAGAGAAATAGACACAGTGATATAGAGAGAGAGCGACATAGGCATAGAGAGATAAATAGAGATACCGAGAGAGGCGGAGGGAGGCAGAGACGGAGACATATAGTGAAAGATAAAGAGACAGTGAACCACAAAAAGAGACAGAGAAAGAGACAGAGAAACAGACGAAGAGACAGAGAAAGAGAGGGAGATGGTGAAGGCAAACGGCAAATGTAAATTCAGTCCCCTAGCAGACATTGCCGTCGGAGATGATGTGCTACAGTAGAAACTCCAATTTTACTTGGTCTCAGATTTTTACGAGGTTAGGAGACCCATCAGCTCCATTTTCTCTCTGCCTCAAGCAGTACAGTAAACCAGATACCAATTTACCACTGGGTACACGCATACGGGCTGAGATTGTGGATCGAACCCGATACATGTGCGTCTAAACGCAACCCCTTTAATGACTCCGCCACCAAGTCGCCTATCGCTGGTACGGCAGATAAAAATCCGTTTTAAAGTGTAGACAAAGGCGTAGGAACAAAGAAATTATATTCAGTAATAGCAGCGCTAAAACAACACAAAGATGAAGATCTCGAGCAATGTATGTTCTCCCTGACACAGCTCTCAGTAGAACACCTAAGGTTGGTCATACAGTGGATCCCATCCCACTGCAATATTGAAGGCAATGAATCTGCAGACAAACTAGCAAAGAGTGGAGCATCCCCACAAACAGACCTGAGTATCACATATAATGAGGCCAAGACCATAATTAAAGCCAACTTCAGGGTAAAATGGGCTGATCAACACCTCAGGTTCCGAAAAAAAGACAGCTACTTCAACTTAACTAGAGAAGAGCAAGTCATCATCTTCAGACTGAGAACTGGGCATAACAGACTCAAGGGTCATCTTTACAACAACATGAGGATTGGAACAGATAACAGGTGCCCATGTGAGGAGCATAATATGACCGTGGAACACATCCTGCAAATTTGCACTTTCACGCATGAAAAGAGAGAACAATACTGGCCTCGTGAGACAGATATGAGATAAAAGCTGTATTGAGATGAAACAGTCTTACAAACGACGGTATCCTTTGTAAGAGAAACCGGAACCTTGATCTGAGGATGAACGAGCAAGAAGAAGAAGAAGAAAGACCACATTCTAAAATTGAAAATCGGCTGTCAGCGGAGTTGTTCCATTATCAGTCAACAAGAGTTGAGAAAAGTGTTCAAGAAGGCCAAGGTTAATCAGGGAGGGAGCGTTCATTATCCGCACTACTCAAGCACCGCGCTGAGCATATTGGCTTACAAAACTTTGCACGTATAAACAAATAATTGAACCATGATCATTGTGTAAATGCATTTTAACAAACTTCACTTTAGCAAAGAGTCTGGTCCAAGCAGAGGATCGGCTTGGAAACCAAAATGCGTCATTATAAATCCTGCGTCGTTCCACGTCTTTTGTCATTACAATCATTCTGCATAACTCATAGACATGAGCAGTTCTTGCAAAGATTGGTGTTATTGGTTATTGATCCAGCGGCCTGTGGGCTCATGCCCATTGACCCAATGCCATATAGTGGTATCTACAAGTGTTTGTGAACTGTTATTTAGTTCCGTACAAAATGTTCCATTTTCTGGACTCGGAGGAAGAATCTATTTCCTAACACTGGCAAACGCCGGACATTCAAAAAGACGATCGTGTTCATCAGTTTCATAGGAATGTGTGCACAGCCAGCACTCTGGAGTATGTTCTGGTTAGATTATGTTCACGTGATTGTATATGTTGAGTGTTAAGTCAGAAAATGATGAGTTGATATTTCCTTTTCAGAAGATTGATGCCTTTGGGATGGCCCTACGTTTGTAGATTTCTCTCCCAGTATACCCCAACTATTCAGCCAAGTCGCTTTGAAGATTTGTATATGCAGTCAGAGATGCATACATTGAATCCGCTGGTATGACCTCGATACGAACACTGATATCCTCCAACAAGCACATCACTAGAGTATTGTTCCTTTGATGGACCGTCGCCAACTCTATTATAGGTCATGTGGCCCGTATCCACTAGAGTGTTTCAGCCGGTCAGATCCTGTAGCTGTTTGTCTAAATCAAGGAAGGAAAAGACCTTATTCCACATGGATGCACCCCAATCATTGCCTGGTCAACACCTGGCTATGACAAATCGCCCGCAACTCATCAGAACTAAACGTATAATGGGACTGAGTCCTCAATCGAGGTCACAGACGATCTCCACGACGGGCCGTGGTCGTCGAAGCGGATTATTTTTATTATTCCTCCTACTAAATTAACAAAAGGGCGCGACCGAGTACCCGGTGGTATAACTGGGCGGGCAGATTTGGCTCATCAGTCTTGGTTGGCAACCAATCTAAGAGAAGGTAAACTCTGACTATAAACCCGGGTAGACTAAGCTCGTTAGCCTGTTCAAGCAGTTCGCCTAGGAGAGGAGGAACTCTGATTTTAAACCCACAAGTCCCAGGGAATGCTAGCTAGTTTTTGGACGATGAGAGTATCATAGGATGTCTCGAGTAACTAGCATCTACGGGTAACAACTCCACTGCCTTGTGGAATCCTCGGGTGAGGGTAGGGCTACTGGAGTAAACCCAGACATAAAATCAGGAGTGGTAACACCTAAGGCGGATGGTTTCAAAATGGCGAACTCATTCCGGCAGCTCCTGCAGCTGAGCTGGTGTCAAATTGTAATGATTTTCATTTTTTTGGATTACACCAGCGAGGCCGAGAGGGGGATCCTGCAGTTTAGGTAGCCCAGGGTCTCCATATTCAGGGCCCAGGCTTGCGCCCTGAGAGGCTACTCAAAGGGTGCCACGCGAATGGTCTGCAAAGACTGAGATGCTTATGAATATTAACAATATAACGGTTAATAAAAATGGTAGTTAGGTCCACGACAAGCAGTGCCGTAAAGGATGCAGTGTTAAAGATCATATTGTACAATCTATCAGATTTTCCGTTCGGAATGACCATCTTAAAAGCTAGTACTGCAGCAAAGTGCAACGTATTATAGACGTCATTGCTGGACGTCGCAGCGTTTTCATGAAGGACAAGTTCCCGTTCTCTTTGCCTTTAATTTGTTCCTTAAATAAGCATGTATCTTTAAGAGCTGGGTAGACTAGAGCGTGCTGCGACCAGACAATGAACACAGTTCCCTGTTCCGTGAGAGACAAACGCTGCAACATCTACGGATTTAGAAAGTGCATTTACGTCGTGTTCAGAAATGTATGTGTGTGTGTGTGTGTGTGCGTGCGTGTGTAGGTGCATCTACGTATTATATGCACCCGGTTGTGTGTATATATGGAGTGCGTGTATGTGGTATGCCTTCGCACGTGTTTGCGGTTGTATGCGAGTGATTGTGTGTGTGTGAGCGTGTACATGCTTTCTGAAAATTATTCAAGGGACGTAACCACGTCAAATCAAATGTACTTTAAGGAATATCAAAAGTTATCTAAGAGATGTAATCCTCTTACTTCCTTGGTGGTCAGTGACTTACAAACTCCCTCCACTTCACGCAACAGCTGCTCTCAGGGTCTGCGATTCTCATGAGGTTAGTTCATTCCAATTAATGTATGGAGCACAATGTTGTTGAGCGATATTTTCTAGACGTCCTTCTCTATTCACGGGAAGCCGATGTGTGTGTGATTTTCCTAGGAATTAGGAGAAACACAATCTGTTCTTCGTGTGTTATAGAATACACATTGCTGGATAGGACGTCACTACAGATTGCGCACCGTCCTTGGTTGGTATGCACGACATTCGCTTCTCAAATATTCAAGGACACGGTGGACGATCGACTCCCACAAGTTTTAAGCGACCCCTGGTCTCACGGATTGTGCGACCTGAATGTCTGCATCTTGAGCTACTTCCAGTCGTCTTGATTGTATGTCTTGCCACTGGTTCCCGGTAACTCAGGACGAGAGAGTGAGATTGATGTCCAGCGAAGCTTCTTTCTCACTGTAATCCAAATTCAGCGCAATTTACATCTTCAGGACGAGGACACTCTGATTTTTTTTTTTGTTTTTTTTTTTGCGTTCGCCTTATTTCTCTATTCCCCAAGGCGGGTGTGCGTTACACTGTGGTTTTTATTTTGCGCCTATCGGCCCAATGCATCCGACTTCAGCATGCATTTTATGTAAGGGTCTGCTTCCTCCTGCATTTTCTAAGGGTTTGCTTCCCCGGGGTAACGGCCGGTGCTGTGATGGGGAACGAACCCAGCACCTTCTGGTTGTGAGCCGTGCCACTTAACCACTAGGCCACGCCGTCCCCATGGACACTCTGATGATGTCGCATCTTCGCTTGCGATAGACAACTTACTTGTTTACCATAGTTCTGATTCACGATTTTCATTTCGGCCTCTACGTTTCCTCGCCAAGTTGCCTTAGGTCAGCCTCTCTTTCGTCTTCGCTTTGGTGCCCACATCAAGACAGTTATGGTGATGGATGGTGTCTGTTTATGTTCTTAGGGTATGGCCTGTCCAATTCCAGCTTCAACGGATTGTGAGGGTGTTCACGTCTTCTCAATTGCTCCTGGGGCGCACCTCTCAGCTCGTGATATGGTTTGGTGAGAAAATTATAGGAATCTTTCTTAGGCAAGATGTTGTTTACATTACTCTCCATTACTCCGCTCACATGTATACATACATTTATGTACTTCCGGGGGGCCTGAGAGTAATTACGATCCGGTTAACCCACTGCGGCACTGCGGTAAGGAGGAACAGGTTCTATCTTCTCAAATGCACTTCCATATGTAGGAAGAGCCACTGTAACCAGCAATACGTCGCAAAAAGTGAATTCCTTTAAGCAAGAGTTTTTTTTTTTTTTTTTTTTTTTTTTTTGCGTTCGCCTTATTTCTCTATTCCCCAAGGCGGTGTGCGTTGCACTGTGGTTTTTATTTTGCGCCTGTCGGCCCAATGCATCCGACTTCAGCATGCATTTTATGTAAGGTTCTGCTTCCTCCTGCATTTTCTAAGGGTTTGCTTCCCCGGGGTAACGGCCGGTGCTGTGATGGGGATCGAACCCAGCACCTTTGGGTTGCGAGCCGTGTCACTTAACCACTAGGCCACGCCGTCCCCTTTAAGCAAGAGTAACATCGCATATGTAATGTTACCGTGTTTCAAATAAATTCATTAAGTATTGAAATCGACAAAATCCAGGACATGTTAAAATCGACAAAATCAAGTACTTGCTAAAATAGACAACAATCCAGTACATGTTTAAACCGACAAAAAAACCAGCTCATGCTAAAATCGACAAACTCCAGCACATGTTAAAATCTGCAAAATCCATTACGTGCTAAAAATCGACAATATACAGTACATGCTGATGTCGAAAAAATCAAGTGCCTGCTAAAAACCAGCCACACCATATGCTAAAATCGACACAATTGAGGACGTGCTGCTGTTGTTGTTGAATGTCCACAATAAGTAGGATTACTCTTCTGCGCCCTGAAAAGGACGTTTAGTGGCGAGTTGTTGTAGCTCTTATCACATTCCGAGTGTGCTGATAGCGCATGCTGAAACGGCAAAATTCAGGACGTGTTAACATATAAAATCTACAAAAACCAGTATTTGCTAAAATAGCAAATGCTAAAATCTACAAAAACCAGTACGTGCTAAAATAGCAAATGCTAAAATCGACAAAAACCCAGTACGTGCTAAAATAGCAAATGCTAAAATCGACAAAAGTCAGTACGTGCTAAAATAGCAAATGCTAAAATCGACAAAAACTAGTACATGCTGAAATAGCAAATTTTATAATCGACCAAAACCAGTGCGAGCTAAAATAGCAAATGCTAAAATTGACAGAAACCAGTATGTGCTAAATAGTAGACGCTAAAATCAATAAAATCCAGTACGTGCTAAAATCAACACAAATCAAGTACCTTCACGCGACTTTAAAAGGTCAGGCATTCCTGCCCCAGATGATTTAACACCATGTCTTAAGTGCTTTATTACACCACTATATGCTTGTTTTAGGGTGCCTGAGGTACACATTCGCCATTCCTGGGAGAAAGTCAGGGAGCTGGGTGTATCCAGTTTAGTGCAGGGATTGCCTTCTTGTTATAATTTCGCTCCTAACCAAGCATACGGAATAAGAACCATCACCACAGCAGTTGGAATTTTGCGGAAGAATACACAGAAACATGTTCTGTGCTCTTGTATTATGATCTGTTGTTGTAATTCAGTTTACATTATGAGTAAGCTAACGTTATGCACGATCCCTCTTTATTCGTCTTTACGACATGTTTGGAAGTTGGCAGTAGGGATATTCTTTCCCTTTTGTGATAATCATGGGTGTATAAATGCCTTGGTAGCCGTTTAGTAAAGTTTAGGGCTTATCCTCAAATTCCATTCCCGGCCCTGATAGTATTTGGGATCATCTACGAGGCGTGTTCAAATTAAACCGGACCTAACTGCACCAAGTGAACATACGTACGATGCGCATGATGACGTCAATTCTGATGTAAACAACACATACCAACCGTCAAGTTTGCAAAATTGCATTATACTCCGACTCATATTTTCCTCAGCAAACCGTTGAAAACAAGGCGGAAGTGATACAGAATCCGTCCAGAGTTGATCAGTGAGTGATAATTCGGTTTCTAACAACTGAAGGATGTAGACCAGTTCACATGTCAACCAATGTCAACTACGTGTCGCTCACTACTACGGGGATCACGTCGATCACCACCCTTGTTAGTCAATCTGCCATGAAAACAACGCGTTTCAGGGCAGGTCTAGGGAGAAGCCAAGGTGAAGGTCGTCCAGTATGTTTTGCCTGACCGTAACTAACATGTCTGATCAGTTTATTTTGACTGACCAGTCGTTATTCTTCCTCCCCACAGGTACAGTTAAAAGAGAATGTTAGAGCACTGTATTCCAAGCTACTCCAAGTTTGTCTCCAAGCTACTCCAAGCTAATCCAAGTTTGTCCCCAAGCCACTCCAAATTTGTCTCCAAGCTACTCCAAGTTTGATTCAAGCTACTCCAAGTTTGTCTCCAAGCTACTCCAAGTTTGTCTCCAAGCTACTCCAAGTTTGTCTCCAAGCTACTACACGTTTGTCTCCAAGCTACTCCAAGTTTGTCTCCAAGCTTCTCCAAGTTTGTCTCCAAGCTACAAAGCGCGTTAAATGCACAGACCTTCGCAAGGGACCTGAACAGTTATCTGATTATTTTGATCATCCCACCTGAGCACTGCAGACGATAGATATCAATAGAAAACGTTTGAGAGGTTTTGAAAATAGAAAACAAAAGAGTTGGAAAAAAAATGTATATTCCTGATTCTTGATTCTAGGATCCAACATCATCACACAAAGGACATTCCCATAAGTGCTTTCCAAGCAGCCAGCCAAGAGTATATATACTCAGAGTCCCAGTCAGGTGTTGATTTCGTGTTCTTCGGATCATTCCAGACAGAACACTCCTCTCTCCCCTAGTCACTCCTAAATATATGATCCTCTGCACATATGCATGTTTCCGACCTGTTATCCCTTCATCATTCTGTGGACTGTCCATGACTGACCTGATGAACTCTACCCTGGCTCTCGTTATCACCGCGTCGTTCACCACAGCTCGTCCATCCACTGCATCAGATCTTTCATTGCCCCGGACGTCTGCATGTCCCGGGCAGTAGATCCATGTGACACCTTGTACACGAGAGTTGCTCAGAAGAGAGGTCTAATCCATTCTTAGCATGCATCTATCTTTCTTTCGAAACATGCCTTGCGAGTCTGACAGTATCACTGCGCGTGTCACTGGTTGCGTCACCAACCAAGTTAGTGGTACTGCCTCAACCTCCATCCTCATGCCCGTGGGACAGTGGAGTAGGCAGCTGATTTATCCACCCCCTCCCTGACATTTTGGTAGCCGACATAACCCCAACAACGCCTGTTTGCATCTATGTTGGCGGAGCCAGTTGTGTACGTACATTTGGTCTTGTGGTTCTGAGTGTCGCTGGATCAGCTCCTGTATTGAAGCTTCTGTCCTAGTGTCACTGGATCAGCTCCTGTATTGAAGCTTCTGTCCTAGTGTCACTGGATCAGCTCCTGTATTGAAGCGTATGTCGTAGTGTCACTGGATCAGCTCCTGTATTGAAGCTTCTGTCCTAGTGTCACTGGATCAGCTCCTGTATTGAAGCGTATGTCTTAGTGTCACTGGATCAGCTCCTGTATTGAAGCTTCTGTCCTGTGTCACTGGATCAGCTCCTGTATTGAAGCTTCTGTCCTAGTGTCACTGGATCAGCTCATGTATTGAAGCTTCTGTCCTAGTGTCACTGGATCAGCTCCTGTATTGAAGAGTCTGTCCTAGTGCCGCCTCATTCGCGACACTTTCTGCTCAGTTGTATCACTACCCTTGTCAGGGTGCTCTCGTTGCCAACTTCTACCCATTCACTGCCTCTCCTCACTTCTTCTAATGCACAGACCCTCATCAGGGAGTCTCCTGCCTCTGCCATCCATGACCTTCCTCGCTTAATGCATCTGCCCTTGAGTGTATCCAAGTCGTGGTGCAAAGGGTGGTGTTCATTGTTGGAAACGCTGGTGTATGACTTCACCTGCGCTACTTGATGTCGCACATTGATGCTTGACAAATCAGGCATGAATCTCATGGCAGCAGCGGGTCCCTTTCTAGAGCATCCCATAACTGACCTCATGGCCTCGTTCTGGATTCATAACTAATTACTTAACAAACTAAACCTAACCATATTTGCTTCGTTGAAACACCAAACTTCAGTACGGTGGTGGAGGAACTGTTTACTGCAGAGAACCGTCGCTTTAGGTAATTTTCTTTTGAAGTTGTGTTACAAATTTGAATGAGCTTACATTTTATCACGCTACGGTTATGTTTTGTCCATCGTTATCAATTATATTTGCCTCCTTATTGCCATGTCTCTTTCAAAGGGATGGAGTGGGTGAGGAAGGGGTGGGGAGGGGGTATGGGGGAGAGTCACTGTATTTTCATCTGTGCAGAATTTCTAGCTTGTTTGCCCTAAATGCTTCTGACGGCCCAATTCGCTATTATGGTTATAGTTGCTGTGGGACATTATGGATTTAACGGTCGTTTCTGCGAGATTGACAGCTACGTTCGATTCCAAGCAGTGCCAGAGTGCATATACCATCACAGAGACAAATTCAAAAGTTACAGACACGCTGGTGTCTACCGAACTGCAAATGAATATTTGACTTGTGTTTAGAGAAAGCAGGGTAACGAGACACTTCCTCAAAGAGAAAAGCTGAAATGGAAAATGATTCATATAAACATCTTCATTGTCATTGGGCGCCCGCATGTGTGCTCAGTTCCTTGAAGTGTCCCTGCCCCTATGTGTGCTCAGTTCCTTGCATTGTCCCTGCCCCTATGTGTGCTTAGTTCCTTGCATTGTCCCTGCGCCTATGTGTGCTCAGTTCCTTGCAGTGTCCCTGCCCCTTGGTGTGCTCAGTTCCTTGCATTGTCCCTGCCCCTATGTGTGCTTAGTTCCTTGCATTGTCCCTGCCCCTATGTGTGCTCAGTTCCTTGCAGTGTCCCTGCCCCTTGGTGTGCTCAGTTCCTTGCATTGTCCCTGCCCCTATGTGTGCTTAGTTCCTTGCATTGTCCCTGCCCCTATGTGTGCTCAGTTCCTTGCAGTGTCCCTGCCCCTTGGTGTGCTCAGTTCCTTGCAGTGTCCCTGCCCCTATGTGTGCTCAGTTCCTTGCATTGTCCCTGCCCCTATGTGTGCTCAGTTCCTTGCAGTGTCCCTGCCCCTTGGTGTGCTTAGTTCCTTGCATTGTCCTTGCCCCTATCTGTGCTTAGCTCCTTGCATTGTCCCTGCTCCTATGTGTGCTCAGTTTTTTTGCATTATCACTGCCCCTATGTGTGCTTAGTGCCTTGCATTGTCCCTGCCCCCCCCCCCACCCTACCCCACCTGAATGCTGAGTCCCTTTCATTGTCCCTGCCCCCCACCCTACCCCACCTGAAAGCTGAGTCCCTTTCATTGTCCCTGCCCCCCCCCCCACCCTACCTCACCTAAATGCTGAGTCCCTTTCATTGTCTCTGCCCATCTCCACCTGAATGCTGAGTTCCTTTCATTGTCCCTGCCCCCCCCACCCCACCCCACCTGAATGCTGAGCTCCTATCAATGTCCCTGCCCTCCACCCCCCCCCCCTGAATGCTGAGCTCCTTTCATTGTCCCTGCCCCCCCTCCCACCCCACCTGAATGCTGAGTCCCTTTCATTGTTCCTGCACCACCCACCCCCCCCTGAATGCTGAGCTCCTTGCATTGTCCCTGCCCCCCAGCCCACCTGAATGCTGAGTCCCTTTCATTGTCCCTGCCCCCCACCCCAGCCCACCTGAAAGCTTAGCTTCTTTCATTGCCCCTGCCCCCCCCCCCTTTGAATGCGGAGTCCCTTTCATTGTCCCTCCCCCCCCCCACCCCACCCCACCTGAATGCTGAGCTGCTTTCATTGTCCTTGTTCTCTCCCTACCAAATGTTCAGTCTTTTGCATTGCTGAAAGGACAAAGTAGGAAATCCGTAACCCCAGCGACAGCTCTGAAATTTCCCCCTGACTTCTTCAGGTAACCATTTACAGCTCGACGAAGCCGTCATATGACGAACATAATCCACGATCATCGCTTTTTGAGCACAACGTGATTCGAACTCGGGACTTTGGGATTACAAACCATGCACACAACATCTTGACCACAAGGTCCTGGCCACAACATCTTGACCACATCTTCGTCCCATCTTGGATATAACATCTTGGCCACAACGTCTTGACCACAAGATCTTGACCACAAATTCTTGGCCACAACATCTTGGCCCAAACATTATAGCCACAACATCTTAGTCCAAACATTATAGCCACAACATCTTAGTCCAAACATTATAGCCACAACATCTTGGCCACAATGTGTTGGTCACAATATCTTGGCCACAACGTGTTGGCCACGATATTTTGGATACAACATCATGGCCTAAACATTATAGCCATAACAGCTTGACCACAACGTCTTGACCACAACCTCTTGGCCACAACATCTTGGCCACAACATCTTGGCCACAACATCTTGGCCACAACATCTTGGCCACAACATCTTGGCCACAACATCTTGACCACAACATCTCCTCAAAATGATACCTCCACGACGTCACTCTAGAGGACAGTGTCCGCTTTGGAAATACCGTTGCCTGTTCCTATGGACAAGATGAATACGATACTGTCAGCGTTCCTCGAACTAAATTCTTTACTCTTTGCACATTTAATCTTCGTGCCGATTGAGATGAAGGTTCGCTTGGATCGTTCTGGCTGCAGTGCAATATATATATACACATATATATATATATATATATATATATATATATATATATATATATATATATATATATATATATATATATATTATATACCCGTATTCAAATAAAATCGGACGTAACTGCAACAAGTGAACATACGTACGATAAGCATGATGACATACGTCACTTCTGATGTAAACAGCACATACCAATCGTCAAGTTTGCAAAATGTCATTATCCTCCGACTCATAGTTTCCTCAGCAGACCGTTGAAAATATGGCAGGTATGATACGGAATCCGTCCAGAGTTGATCAGCGAGCGGTGATTTGGTTTCTAACAGCTGAAGAATGTCGACCAGTTGACATTCATCGCAGAATGCAGGCAGTGTATGGTGAAAAAAGTGTGGCGAACGTAAGCTCCGTTGCCTTGAGGGATACATGTTTACGGGAAAGGATTTGGAAGTAAACCCTGAGGAAAAACCTGCATTCTGTGCTATCTCCAGCCGTCTCGATAAATATTATACCCCTGACCAATGGTAGCTCATGACCAGGACGTGAGGTTGACAAAAAGCGTATCTTCTTCTTCACTTTAATCCAAATCATGGCGCAAGTTGCCCATTTCCGAGGACACAGCAGGATAAAAGACTGTCCACTCTGCTGAACAAAGAGAGTGGTCTTCATCACATGTGTTGGACGAACATAATATATAGATGCAAAACATAGATGGGCAGGTCACGTTGCGACGAAACGATGATCGATGGAGCACAGCGACAGCAGTCTGGTACTCCAGAGGTAAGAAGAGACTTCCAATGCGTTGGTCAGACTCCCCTGCTGCACGCTGCAACATCCGAGATGCCTATAGAGGAGCATTTACCACGAATTGGACTTCTGTAGCTCAAGACAGGGTTCACTGGATAAGAAAATGGGACCCACAGGTACGCTGAGGAACGGGTCATCAAGATAAAAAATAAGATGAAGATCAAGAAATATATATATATATATATATATATATATATATATATATATATATATATATATATATATAGAGAGAGAGAGAGAGAGAGAGAGAGAGAGAGAGAAGAAAGAGCCGCTGTAGCGCAGTACTGAGTGCTCTGCTGCCCAGCCGCGCTTTCTAGGTCCAATTCTCAATTGATGAGGGATACATTTTCGATCGCAACCGCCGCCGTTGTCGATATCCTAAATAACTTGGTACCAGATCATGACTTTGGAGAAGACAGCCGGTGTGATGCTGACCTCTACTGCGGCATTTGCCAAGAAAATTGGAGCCTAGCACCATATGCCCGATATTCCACAAGTTGTTTAAAGGGTATCTTTACACTACCTTTCGACAGCTAAAGTGAGGGAGAGATAGCGAGAGACAGAGACATAAAAAGAGAGAGAGAGGAAACAACGGGATAGAATGACTAACTACATTGCTGTTTGCATAAGGAAACACATTAAAGCGTTCAAAACTAAGCGAACACTAAATCGAATTGCTATAGTACATGACATAAAATGTCACACTGGGGTGGATTGCAAGGGCAGTAAATCTACAAGCAACTACGAACCAAAGGGAGTGAAAGATTGTTATATTGATCGACACTAGCAAAATAAGAAAAGGGCAAGATTAGAGTATTTATGGCATTTGGGGAAAACCTGAAATAAGACGCACGTACACGCACGTACACCTTGTATCAATTTATTTTGTACGAATGTGACCTTCACCCTATCACGAAACACAATTACATTGGAATACCGTTCGATCCGTTGTCTGTGCTTATCTTACATAATTTCGGACTACTGCAACGAGGCAGGCAGCGATTTTCGTCACATATTGTGATTCGACGATCTCGCTGGACATTAACATTGATTGATATTCTTCACATGTTAGTGTGAGAAAAGCCCAGTACCTTGAATGCAACACATATGCTACATCAGCATCATCATGTAGCATTTCCTTTATAGAACGTCGCTTCCATCAAAGCTTGTCTGAAAGAAACTCTGTCCCTTGCCAAAACTCCAGCATCTGCCATTGTCATACTCAGGCATTCCTGGATATCTTGGTGTCATCGTCTTCTTGGTCTACCACTGCCTCTCATGTCTGTCACCATACCTTCCATAACTGTTCTTTCTGTAACATTTTGAATCAAACGTCTGGATTCTTGGTTTAGAAGTTTTGGAAATCGTCCATGATTCGCAGCCATATTCTGCCACATGAAAAACACAGGTTCTCAGGACTTTCACGTTTGTAGTTTTCTTGGTGCTCTGCCATCATTTCTACATGATGTTTAGCCTCTGCGTTGCCATGGCTAGTCTTCGTCAAATTTCTTTAGAGCAGTCGCCTTATTCTAAAGTAAACTTTACAGAGTAATTAATACTGTCTCTCGGTATATATTTGATATATAGTTTACGGCTTTGGTTGTATAAAGGCGTGTGAGCAATACAGAGTTAGTTGCTTCGTGCGCGGATTCGGCAGAGCCATTTACAAAGAACATTGAAAGAGGTTGCTAAAGAAGTCTGTATACGAAGTAAGTCATTTCATTATGTAAAACACAATACCACTAAACAACTTATACAAAGAGACGACGAGTGCTTTAGCTCAGTGTTCTTCTAAGGAGCCAACTTGTGTTGTTAATATAGAAAAATGTTTAGTCAGAGAGTGGCTAAGAATGTGCGAATCGCGGTAAGCAACATAGAGCAGATCAGGTCAAAAATGAAATGATAATAAATTAACCTGTTTATTTAAGCACTAAACACGAGAACACATATATATCAAGTCAAGCCATCCCGTAACCGGTTAGGTTGTTGGGGCACAAATGACGACGCTCTCACAACCCTCCTCCACCCCCCTCTCTGACAGCGGCCGCTGCCTGTGCCTCCTCTGGTCGGAGATTGGTTAATTCTGTTGTTGTCTTACAAACACTTTTTGTGACGACATCTTCGTCTACCGCCTTGGATCACCCCGTGGATGATCGTATTTGCAAGACTGTTTGATCTCGATATATGACCGTACCAAGCAAGTTTCCACCTATTGATAGTTACCAAGAGGTCTTCAAAAGGCCCTATTGCTATTTTAATTCTTTCTCGTATTTCCTCATTTATAACTCGGTCTTTGTATGTGACTTTAGAAGTCTTCTGAAACATCTTATCTCTAAGGGAAACAATTTTTGAACCGACAAAACGAGAAGTTTGCCTGTAGCGGATATATGAAGCGACCACGATCTTGCGATTGAAGATAGTGGCAACAAACAAACAAAAGAAGTGACTAGACTAAAGTTTGACTTGGACAAACTTAAAGATCCAAGAATCATTGAAGTGTTTCAATCGAGGGCAGGAGGTAGATTTGCTTCACCGTTGGCTCAGAGAGACGGACTGGATACAGATACAGTAACAGTAACTCAGTACTCATAGATACATATAAAATGCAAATACGGTGGTCTCATCAAGAGACACAACGGTCTTGAGAAAACAATGATGGAAGATATGGTGCCAGGATAAACGGCAGGAGCAAACCGAGAAGACGAGGACACCAAGATATCATGGAATGCCTGGGTATAACTGTGGCGGAGGCTGGCGTTTTGGCAAGAGAAGGAGTTTCTTTCAGAAAGGCTGTGATGGTAGCGACATTTTATAAAGGATATGCCACATGATCCATATACATATATATATGTATGTGTGTGTGTATAATTTAAAAAAAAATATATTATATATATATATATATATATATATATATATATATATATATATATATATATATATATATATATATATATATATATAGGCAAATAAGGGCATTTATGTAATGATGTGGTCAATGATGTATTAGCAAGGCGGGTGGGTCATGTAAATAAATAGGCCAGTTGTGCAACCAGGGAAGCAATAGGAGCTTATGCCTCTGTCACCTCGTACCACGTCGTTAAAGCAAACTAAGTTGGGTTGTGCACGGAGATTACAACTTCATCTGTTGAAACACATTGTTACGAAAGCAATATGCAAAGGAACAGAAAGTGTGTCAGTGAAGGAGCACCTCTTGTCCATACTGTCACACCAGTCGGAGTATAGTGCCACAACTAAACTTGACCTGAAAGAAGCCTAAATAAAAAAACTAAAAAAACACTTTGCATGTTTATTTTCGGCTGTGGCTTTTGTGGTATATTAACTTACATAATGAAGTAGCTAACCTCCAGCACACTCAAGAACATTAAAGGTGCAAAATGGAACGGTAATATGAAAACCAAGATCAGATGGTCAAAATAAACGAAAATAAAAGCGCATCAGTGAAATCGTCTTGGCTCACATCTCGACAGCATACAGGGTACAGGACTACTGCCTCTCTGCAGGTGTAACCGGTTAATCGTATTTCCCCCTCACATTAAATTTTCCGTGTATATTTAGGTATATCTCTTTTTCTGTTTCCTTGAGGATTCTATGTGAGAGCTTGTCTAGCTGTGTTGGAAGGTGCCTTCCTAAGCGTATTAACTACTTTCCAGCCCAATTTTACATCTCTGAATTTGATGTTCCAGTGACTGTTGTTAACCCCTTTCCCACAGGACTTCTTTCCTCCCCATGTTCTTCTCTGAATTGCTTGTTCTTGTGGCTGCTGTTGGCTCCTTTCCAACAGGACTTCATTCATCCCCGTGTTCTTCTCTGAATTTGTTGTTCTACCAGCTGTTGTTAACGCCTTCCACACAGGTCTTCATTCCTCCCCAAGTTCTACTCTGAATTTGTTGTTCTACCAGCTGTTGTTAACTCCTTCCCCACAGGTCCTCATTCCTCCCCATGCCCTGCCACTTCAGGCCCATTATCCTTCATAGGCATCTGTTAACAAAGAACTGGCGTCTGTTCTATCGACTTGGTCGTTCTCCATTTTTCGGATCCATACAACAACCCCGACTTGATACTAGCGTTGACTATTTCAACTTTGGTGGGAATCTTGATTTCAAGCTGCGATGGTACTACGGAAAGTCAAAAGAATACATACAAAGACACATGACAAAACTAACTAAAACCCCCAAGTAATTTTTTTTTTTAAAATTTACATTAAAAAAATAGGTGAACATAGATAAACAAACACTCATATGGAGACTAATTGTAATACGGGCCATATGTTTCACAGGGATCAACATGAAGGCAGCGGAAGAAGTTCCTGAATAAAAAAAATAGTTCAGCGCTAAAAAAAAAAAGCACTAAGCTTATGCAAAGGGATATCTCCGAGGAATCGTTGAAGATGTACAGTGATTCATTCATAGAAAAACTTCAGTTTTTAGCTAGGCGACGAAATCAATAACACGGTCAGAATAAGGGCGACAAACCGATGGCGTGAGTCAATAGGCAACAGAAAAGGATGGGTCGGATGGCTCAGCAGGTGGTAAGATTGGGCAGCGAAATAATGAGTGGGCATGGCAAGGAGGGGATAGCACGTGATTCACTCGTAGAGAAATCTGCGGAGAAAAATACATTACGATGTGACATTTAATCAGTCAGTCATTGGATCATTCTAATCACTTAACTTAATGTCATTTGGGCAGGCATAAGGGGCTTCAAGTGAAGGAGTATAACGCGCATTAGCACAAGGGCTTCCTCGTTCTCTCTCTCTCTCTCTCTCTCCCACACACACACACACCAACACACACACCAACACACACATACCAACACGCACACACACACACCAACACACATATACCAACACACATATACCAATACGCACACACACACCAACACACACATACCAACACGCACACACACACCAACACACACATACCAACACGCACACACACACCAACACACATATACCAATACGCACACACACACCAACACACACATACCAACACGCACACACACACACCAACACACACATACCAGCACGCATACACACACACCAACATACACATACCAACACACACACACACACACACCAACACACACATACAAACACACACATACACACCAACACACATATACCAACACGCACACACACACCAACACACACACATACCAACCAACACGCACACACATCAACACACATACTAACATACACACACCAACACACACATACCAACACACACACCAACACACGCACATACCAACACGCACACACACACATACCAACACGCACACACACACACATTTGTAGTCTGATTATAAAGCACCGATCACTTTTTCTTTAGGAAACCAACAAGTGCCATATAGAGAGCTAGCGTTGCATGGGACTTTAACATCCTCTCCGCATGAGCTATTTTTTTGCTAGATTTACCAATATGCGTTCCTGAAGGACACAACTATCACAAGAAGTACTACCTGTATGGTATGCACCGCCTGGGAGATGCAGCAAGAGAACACAACTCTGGTCGAGTGGCAAACTGACGGATCATTCACGACAATTGTCCGACCGACGCATCGCGTCTCATGCAGGATTTTTGTTGTTGTTGCTGCTGAAACACTGCAAGAGACAGATTCGGCACGTTCCCACCATGGCCTAATATAGATAGGCCGTTTGACTTACGGGGGAATCCCTTTGAAACGTCCCATTCATAGGATGACTAAATAACGGAACTCATAGTGTGCCAAGGTGTATATCCATGTCCCAAACAAAAAAATTAAACAAATTCACTGTACAAAACCCAACAAATCACTGTTGAGAGTGATCCTTTCACAGAATCCAGCCCTGAAACCAACTGCATATCCATCTTTGTTTCCCGAACATGCTATTATAATTGACAGATGCAAGTTCTGTTATTTAGTCGGACTAGGAATGTGACGTTTCAAAGAGATTTTCCGGAGAGTCAGAAGCCCTGTATCAACTGTAGGCTGTTCCCCAACTCCCTGCGACGTTTGGCTCCTTCAATGTGCTTACCCAAACGGACGAGATTTCAGGACATAGATAAAAACAAGGCAAATGCGACGCATCGCCTTATGGTGATCCCCAACAAATGAATTCCAGAAATGCTTACAGTAGCAAGTGAACGTCTGGGAGTAGTGAGTCAACTTAAAAGGGGCTTATTTTGTCGGGTAATAATGTTTAAACTTATTTGGTATATTATTTATTTTTCCACATTCTAAGAGTGTATACTGTTTATTCAGGTGTCGTATAGTGTTCAATATATATGCGAATTGTTACAGTGAACTACGGCGTTGAAAGAAAGGCTGTGATTGCAGAATGTTCGCGGTGCCGATGAGAGAAGTGTGTCAATAAACAACAGCTTCAATATAAGATGAAACAAACGAAAGCTGCAAAAGAAATAAAAACACTTGAAAATGAACAAACACACAACAACTGCAACATAAATAAACACACAACAACTGCAACATAAATAAACACACAACAACTGCAACATAAATAAACACACACCATCTGGAATAGGAATAAACACACAACAGCTGGAATAGGAATAAACACACAACAACTGCAACATAAATAAACACACACCATCTGGAATAGGAATAAACACACAACAGCTGGAATAGGAATAAACACACAACAACTGCAACATAAATAAACACACAACAGCTGCAATAAGAATTAACACACAATAGCTGGAACATAAATAAACACACAACATCTGCATTAGGAATAAACACACAAAGCTGGAATAGGAATCAACACACAACTGCTACATAAATAAACACACAACAGCTGCAATAGGAATAAACACACAACAGCTGGAATAGGAATAAACACACAACTGCAACATAAATAAACACACAACAGCTGCAATAAGAATTAACACACAATAGCTGCAACATAAATAAACACACAACAGCTGCAATATGAATAAACACACAACAGCTGGAATAGGAATCAACACACAGCAACTGCAACATAAATAAACACAAAACAACTGCAATAGGATTAAACACACAATAGCTGGAATAGGATTAAACACACAACAACTGCAATAGTAATGAACAAAGGCTGCAAGAACAATTATAAAATAACAGCTGAAATAAGACAAAATAAAACAAGTCAGTAAGAATTAGCAACAACAGTTACAATAAAAACAAAGAAAAACCGAAAAAAGACAAGTAAAGAGAAACAAGAAGCAAGAAGCAGTTTTGGCAAGGCTGTATGTTGTCATCTGATCTATTCACTATGTACAGAGAGTCAACAGATAATTAGATCTACAGGAGCAACGTCAGAGGGAGGACGCCTAGCGTCTGGTCAGGCAAAATATACTAGTCAGACATGTTAGTCAGGGTCAGGCAAAACATACTGGTCAAGACCCTCACCTCGGCTTCCTAGAAGCCCTCCCTGGAAACGGGCTGTTTTCATGCACCCTGGCTAGGTGAGAGATCGACGCCATCTCTGTAGTAGTGTGCGACACGCATTGCACAAGCGCCTGGAGGATCCCGGTGCATCTTCATCAGCACACTCGGGATGTGAGGAAAGCTATTGCAACTCGCTACTTAACGTCCCTTTCAGTGCGCACAATAGAGTAAACTACTTATTGTGCGCATTCACAAACAACAAACTACGTCATAAATGTGTGTCGATGAACTCCCACTTGCAAAATATGTAACGGTTCTTCTTCTTCTTCTTCCTCCACCTGCTCCTTCTCCTTCTCATTCTCCTCCATCTCATCCTTCTTCTTCATCCTGTTCTTCTTCTTCTTCTTCTTCTTCTTCTTCTTCTTCTCATTCTTCTTATTCTTCTTCTTGATTTTCTTCTTCTTCTTGTTTTTGTTCTTGTTCTTGTTCTTCTTCTTCTTCTTCTTCTTCTTCTTCTTCTTCTTCTTCCTATTCTTTTTATTCTTCTTCATGTACTTGTTGTTGTTGTTGTTGTTGTTCTTCTTCTTCTTCTTCTTCTTCTTCTTCTTCTTCTTCTTCTTCTTCTTCTTCTTTTTCTTCTTCTCATTCTTCTTATTCTTCTTCTTGATTTTCTTCTTCTTCTTGTTTTTGTTCTTGTTCTTGTTCTTCTTCTTCTTCTTCTTCTCATTCTTCTTATTCTTCTTCTTGATTTTCTTCTTCTTCTTGTTTTTGTTCTTGTTCTTGTTCTTCTTCTTCTTCTTCTTCTTCTTCTTCTTCTTCTTCTTCTTCTTCTTCTTCTTCTTCTTCTTCTTCTTCTTCCTATTCTTTTTATTCTTCTTCATGTACTTGTTGTTGTTCTTCTTCTTCTTCTTCTTTTTCTTCTTCTTATTATTATTATTATTATTCTTCTTCATGTTCTTTTTCTTGTTCTTCTTGTTGTTCTTTTTATTCTTCTTGTATTTTTCTTCTTCTTCTTCTTCTTATATTTCTTGTTGTTGTTGTTGTTGTTCTTCTTCTTCTCCTTTTTCAATCACCACTACTAAGCCATGCAAACGGCTATGCTAGTAGCAGGATGTTGTGAGAACTGAATGCGTTGTGTCGTAGTTTACATCTTGACTGCGATATTTGCACTTTTCGGTCCAACATATCCGACTTCAACAGGCAATTTTGAGAACCGGGTTAACCTTCACTCTTCGAACCCTCCTCCTTAGCCAGTCTGCTCGGTTCCAGCCTTTTATCCGGGATCACCGCGTGGAGGTGTAGAAGGGTCTTGGCAGATCTGTTCCGCTTGCCTTACCGCTAGCAGTCACCTATGGGTCTCTGACCGATGCAGCTTACGTGTTGCTTAGTATCTTGATCCAAAACTGTAGTTACAGTTTTGGGGAAAGAGGTGGTAACCGCGCAGTCAGTATTCTGCAAGGTGGGGTGGCCAGTTCCCTCCGGTGCTGTATTCCTTTCCGAGAGGAAGGTAGGCTGTCCACTTCGACGACTAGGGCCAATCGCACCGAACGTCCTTGAAAACCTTGAGTCACAGGCTGCAAGCAATGAGGGTGATGTCTTTCCGATTGACGTAGGTGGTTCGTGGACAGCCATGATTATCGGGACCACGATGGAGAGTGTAGTTTCAAATCCTTGATTTTATTATTTTCATTTTACGTGTTTGCCTCACTAGTTTCTACTGTCGGAAGAGCGCCTATTCCACCACAGACCGTAGACAAATGGGCGATATTAAGACGCATAAACCAGGATGTATGTGTGCATCTGTATGTACCTATGCTAGATTTGTGCGTACTCAGAAGTAAGCCCAACCAAAGTGCAATGGAAATTCTGCCTTTAAGAGATGGTGCGCGCGGACGTCCTCGGCCAGTTGGGCAGCATGTCCAAATATGGCCAAACTGCGACGGTTTAAAAATGGCGAATGTGCTAGCACAGAGCTTTTGGAGACAGGAAAGTGAACCAAGTCCATATGTCTTGAATGGCAAGCGTTCTGCCAAACAAATGCTGTATATGGTATAAGGTAATCCAATATGAGTCAATGCCGTCGAAGATGAAGTGTTAGTGGTTTCGTTGGACTTTGGTTGCAACTGATTTTCATGTGTAGTGGACCAGTTTCCTATCTCGATGCATTGACTTCCATACTGCCTTTTAGATGATCATTTAGAAATGGGGTAGATTATAGTGTCTTATTAGATACATAGTAATCACTTTTCACAGCTAAGGTGCGAATTCCACTCCAATTACTAACACAATCCAATCAACCCAGCCGTAAATGGGCAGCAGGCGTAAATGTTAGGGAACGAAAGGCAACGAGGTAGGGAAGTTCCATTTTGGAAAAAATGACCGTCGTAATAGTATTTTGCGACACAGGCAAGGCTAATATACGCGCCCTCTCCTCCCCTAGCACCCTTCATCCTCCTCACACACACACACACACACACACACAGGCGCGCGCACGAGCCCACAAACACATACATACACACACACACATACGCACACAAGAAACATGGGGCAGGGTCAATTAAGGAATTCAAAAATTAATTGGTTGTGGATAGTTATTTTTAGATCAAATAAAGTAAAATAAACTGGATGTACACTCTGCAGAGTCTTCTAACACAGTATAAAGAGGTCAAGTTATTTCAGTCAAGTTACGTTAACAAGCACATACACTCAATCGGCCACAGCGAAAAATAATTTTAGCTTCGATTAAAAAAAAATACCAGATGGTTTGTAAAAAATATGGAATTGACCATTTCAACGAATAAACTTTTTATAGCATAATGCACGAGTTGAACAAATATATGATCGGACCCGCATTACCAAAACAAAAATATATCATAGAAGCCTCAAGTCACACAACAAAATAATTATAGGAACCTCAAGTCACACAACAAAATAATTATAG
Organism: Ariolimax columbianus; assembly: GCA_036924085.1. Lineage (NCBI taxonomy): Eukaryota > Metazoa > Mollusca > Gastropoda > Stylommatophora > Arionidae > Ariolimax > Ariolimax columbianus. Next base: position 46,050,753 of record JAVGWX010000018.1, read on the forward strand.
GAGCCTCAAGTCACACAACAAAATAATTATAAGAGCCTCAGGTCACGCAACAAAATAATTATAGGAGCCTCAAGTCACGCAACAAAATAATTATAGGAGCCTCAAGTCACACAACAAAATAATTATAGGAGCCTCAAGTCACACAACAAAATAATTATAGGAGCCTCAAGTCACACAACAAAATAATTATAGGAGCCTCAAGTCACAAAACAAAATAATTATAGGAGCCTCAAGTCACAAAACAAAATAATTATAGGAGCCTCAAGTCACAAAACAAAATAATTATAGGAGCCTAAAGTCACACAACAAAATAATTATAGGAGCCTCAAGTCACAAAACAAAATAATTATAGGAGCCTCAAGTCCCAAAACAAAATAATTATAGGAGCCTCAAGTCACAAAACAAAATAATTAAGACCAGCATGTGAGACCTGGTGAAGATCCACATGATTTTAACCAATTGCCAATGTATGTATGTGTGTGTGTGTGCGTATGTGTATATTATGTGCACATGATAGTTTGTATTCCTGCACGCTTCGATCGACCCAGCTGCAAATGGGACGCTGGCTTACAGGAAACGAAAGGCAATGAGGAGGCAAACTGGCCATTCCATCACATAAACATTATGTGGTCTCGTACAATGAAATCACTAACACTTGATCCCAGACTGCGGTCTTATCAGAAATGAAACTACCGTTATCTTATAATTTCTATAGAACAGTGTAGCCGGCCCTGAGAACAACTGTTCTAATTCGTCTCTCAAACAACCAGACTGATGTGGCATCTGGAAGAAAAACGAATACTAATTCCACAGCAAGCCGGCTTTAGACAGCACAGATCCACTGAGGATCAGGTCATCCTCATAGCCCAGGAAATAGAAGATGCCTACCAGGCACAGAAACACACAGTAGCTGTTTGGGTGGATCTGGAAAAGGCATTTGACAAAGTCTGGAAAGACGGACTTAGAGTCAAGCTAAGAAGAAGTGATGTTTGTGGGAAAATGTACAAGTGGATCAACCACTACCTCAAACAAAGAACGGCCAGAGTCTAAGTACAAGGGCAGATGATCAAAAAGGTGACACTCGAGCAGGGAGTACCCCAAGGGGGAGTACTGTCACCCACACTCTTCCTGGTATATGTAAACGACATTACAGAGAATATACCAAGAAGAGTCCATAGCTCAATGTTTGCAGACGATCTGGCTATGTGGACCTCTGAAAATAATCTCACCATAGCAAGAAATCGGATGCAGCAGGCCGTAACATCGCTGGAAGAGTGGGCGAACTCATGGCTGGTCAAAATAAACGAGGAGAAAACCACATGCACAATATTCTCGCTTTCAATTAAACCCCAAAATTCCAAATTAAGTTTAAATGGCAAATTCCTGCAGCCAAACGACAACCCAAACTATCTGGGAGTCACATTTGATCGGCGCATGACATGGACAAGTCAGATCGAGAGAAACCGAATGAGAGCCAGAGAAAGAATGGCAATCATGAGGAAACTTGCTGGCACAAGCTGGGGAGCAGACGAAGGCATACTAAAGAAACTGTACACTGGAAGAGTGAGACCAGTTCTCGAGTATGGCATTGCGGCATGGACAACAGCAGCAAAGGCGAACTTCGATAAAGTTAGCAAACTTCAAAACCAAGCCATGAGAGTTATAACAGGAGGCATGAAGTCAACGCCAATTGTAGAACTTGAAAAGATTACAAAACTGCAATCCATGACCGATAGAAGAGACTGCAGAGCCCAGCTGCAGTCAGAGAAACTCCGATGACTGACTGACCATCCAATGCACCAGAGACTAAACAATTTGGGAAATGGGAAACTAAAGCGGAGAAACTTTGCAGAAATAGCCAAAGCAAAGATGCACGAAGATCCCATAAACGCACTAACAACACCAAAATGCATCACTACTGTACAAAACCTACCTGGAGGCAGGATATATTTCCAGAGGTGGTAGAAAATATACCAGGTATTGCACAGAAAAACTGCCAGACTGAAAAAGAAAGGAGAGATACTACCCTAAGCTTCATAACGAAAAGCTACCCAAGCATGGACTGGACCCATGGATACACCGACGGTTCTGTAACAAAAACTACACAGAACGGAGGGGCAGGAGCATTCCTGAAGCTACCAAATGGCAGACAAATAACACTGTCATTCGCTACTGGTAAGTACACAAGCAACTTCAGAGTGGAGGCAGAGGCACTGAGGGCGGCAGTGGAAGAAATGGTGACACACAAAGAAAATGAAAGCCATATAGTCTTGCTTACAGATGCTCTCTCCGTAGTCACAGCGCTAAAAAGCCAGAAAAACACTGAGCTTAATGACTTAAGAGCAGCACTCTGCCAACTGTGCCAGCAGTCCGCACCAAAAAGGGTAGTGGTACAGTGGGTCCCATCACACTGCAACATCCAAGGCAACGAGGAGGCAGACAGACTGGCAAAAGAAGGTGCAAGACTACCACAAACAGATACTAGTATGACGTACGAAGAGTCAAAACGGCTTATCAAAGCCAGATACATGACCAAATGGGAAACCGAACATACTGGTTACACCAAAAACGATGCCTATTACCAGTTGAACCGAAGAGAGCAGGTCGTTGTCTTCAGACTTCGCACTGGCCACAATAGACTGAGGTACCACCTATTCAACAAACTGAAGATAGGGTGTACCGACGAATGCCCGTGCGGTACTGGTAAAATGACCACTGATCATCTGCTGCAGAACTGCCCGACATACGAGGATCAGAGAGAGCAGATGTGGCCATTGCCAGTGGAACTGCAAGACAAGCTCTATGGTAGTGGGGAGAGTCTCAGGATGACCGCCGCTTTTTCGAAAAAATAATGGTTACTGTCTGACTGTGTACGCAGAAGAAGAAGAAGAAGAAGAAGGACCGAAAGGTGCAAATATCGCAGTCAAGCTGTAAACTACAGCACAACGCATTCCGTTTCTCTGGACTACATTCTGCTACTTAAGCTATTTCAGGATTTGGTAGTGGGAGATTGAGAACGAACGCAGAAGAAGAAGAAGAAGGAGAGGAATCACAGTGTGTGACGGCCTAGTCTTCTACCTCAAATCGCCAGCTGTCCATAGAGGAAAACACTGCTGACATAACAAAGGAGAAATGAAAATAAAACACAAGAGAAAATAAGAAGATTGACGCTAGATGTTAGCGCCAGAGCTAGCGAACCAAATCTGACTGTTAGCGTCAGAGTCAGGGAACAAACGCAGACTCGTAGTGTCAGGGCTATCGACCCAAAGGTGATTGCTAACGTCAGGGCCAGCGAACCAGAGCTGCCAAACACCCTTTTCCACCTCCACTTGGTCATCCTGGATGACTCAGGAGAAGGGATCGAAGAAGGAAGGCTAAGTCGGAACCCAATATTGCTATGCTGAAGTCGTGTGTCGGACCGAAATGTGCGAATACCACAATCAAGCTGTAAACTATGACACAACGCATTGCAAATTTCAGACTACATCCTGCTTCCTGCAAAGTCCTTTAAGGGCTTTGATAGAGGGAGATTGAGGATGTTCAGGGTTTGGTAGCCGGAGTTTGAGAACGTTCAGGGCTTGGTAGCGGGAGTTTGAGAACGTTCAGGGCTTGGTAGTGGGAGTTTGAGAACGTTCAGGGCTTGGTAGCGGGAGTTTGAGAACGTTCAGGGCTTGAAGCGGGAGTTTGAGAACGTTCAGGGCTTGGTAGCGGGAGTTTGAGAACGTTCAGGGCTTGGTAGCGGGAGTTTGAGAACGTTCAGGGCTTTGTAGCGGGAGTTTGAGAACGTTCAAGGCTTGATATCTGGAGTTTGAGAACGTTCAGGGCTTGAAGCGGGAGTTTGAGAACGTTTAGGGCTTGATATCTGGAGTTTGAGAACGTTCAGGGCTTGATATCTGGAGTTTGAGAACGAATAACGAAAAAGAACACTTCTCGTATATAAGTTGGTAGATACCATCAAGAGAGAAACGAAAAAAGCATGTTAGATTGAACAATCAAGGCAGAAGATGGATATGACAGGTGGTGACAACTGATCTACTCTGACTTCCACTTACCTTACAATATCTGTAAACCTCTGACAGGCTGGGCAATCACGTTATCAATAGGGAAGTGAAGCGTTTCGTAGTATCCAGTAATCCTCACGAAAAATCCATGTATTATAAAATATCTGAAAGTCTGTTTGACCTGGAACAATCTTGAACCTACTATTATCATGAGCTTGTTATGTATCTTCGCTTAAAATTTACAAAGCAGGTATTAGTAACTTGTGCAACGTCATTGAAATATGTGATCATGTAGCTATTATTAGAACACTTTAGACATTTCCAAGCGATGAATCTGTCATTATTATTTCGTGGAAAAAATTATCTGACATTTTGGAGAAAAAAAATACCAATTAGCTATTTATAGACATGATTCACAATCCCAACTAAATAAAAAAAAAAAAAATAAATTTTTTCGGGCATGCCATGAAAAGAGGCGGGTTGGAACGTACAGTGACAGCGGGTAGAATCGTAATGAAGAGGGAGAGATAGAGAGAAAATATTGGACAGCTGGAAGGAATAGCATGGAGAAGATTTCGTTACAGTTGGAAAAATTACCGTTTCGCTTGTCACAGACATTTCTCACAACCATAACTAAATTAAGCACATACATTTTTTTCTGGCATGTAACGGGGAAGACTGGCTGGAACATACCGTGACAACATGGACAAATCACATGGAAGAGAGCGAAGGAGGTAGAGAGAAAATATTGGACAGCTAGAAAGAATAGCATGGGAGACGATCATCGGCGTAACTGATGAACGGCACGTGATAAGAGGAGGTGAGGATCAATGATTGCCAATGTCAATCGATTGGGCACATGATGATGATGAATTACTGAATGGACACTGGAGTTAGGTCCGAGGAATAAGGTGATGAGCAGTGCATGAGCAGCAGCGGTCAGCGACCCATAGCTGACTGTTAGCGTCAGGGTCAGCGACCCAGAGCTGACTGTCAGGGTTAGGGTCAGCAACCCAAGTCTGACTGTTAGCGTCAGGGTCAGCGACCCAAAGCTGACTGTTAGCGTCAGGGCCAGCGATCCAAAGCTGACTGCTAGCGCCAGGGCCAGCATACCGGAGCTGACTGTTAGCGTCAGGGCCAGTGACCCGGAGCTGACTGTTAGCGTCAGGGCCAGCGTACCGGAGCTACCAAGACCCTTCTACACCTCCACATACTGATCCTGGATAACAGTCTGCAACATACTGACTAAGGAGAAGGAATCGAAGAGGGAATGCTAACTCGGTACTCAAACATGCTTGCTGAAGTCGACAGTGTCGGACCGAAAGGTGCAAATATCGCAGTCAAGCACACAACGCACTCCGTTCTCCGTACAACATCCTGCTATTTTCACAGCTTAGAAGCAAGAGATTAAAACCGAACGAATGAAGAAGAAGAAGAAGAGGAAGAAGAAGAAGAAAAAGAAAAAAAAGAAGAAATTAGGTCTAAGGGGACACACAGAGAAAACATATATTGTGAGAATAAAAGCAGCTAACGGCAATCAAATTCTATTGGGAGACACGATATTACGCGAGGTAAATTCGTTCATATATCTTGGCAGCAATATAGACACGGTCGGGGGTACTGATAGAGATATCAAATTAAGAACACAAAAAGCGAGAGGAGTTTTTATTGCTTTAGGGTATTTGTGGAAATCGAAGGAAATTAAGTCCGCCACAAAAATACAGATCTTCGGTCCCAATGCCAAGTCCGTCCAGTTCTATAGTGACGTCGGGAATTAAGGAAAGTACAACTAAAAAGGTCCAAGCTTTCATCACTAGATTCGTGCGCCGAATTGAAGAAATACAGTGGTATGATAAAATTACTAATATAGAGCTGCGGCGAAGAAACGGACAGATGCCAGTGATATGGCGTTGACTATGAAAAGGGAATATTGTGAAAACGACCTAATAGCGGTACAAGGCAGTCACTGTTATGGAATCCCCAGGATAAAAGAAAAAGGGGCAGACCTAAACACCATTGGAGAAGAGCAGTCGAGGCAAGCCTAAATACGACAGGAAAGACGTGGGGGAAGATGGAAATGATGGCGCACGAAATGGAGACTTGGCGAGTAACTTTTGAGGACCTGCAGGGAAATAGAGGGATTCTAATTTGATCGATTAATGCCACAGACAAACGCAAACATACAAGGTTGGCATCCTACATTGCTAGCAAAGCAGCCACTACAAATCACAATGTCACGTATGTTTAAGACCTCGTAGATATTATACCCAGATAAATGAGAAGACAAAGTGAAGCAATGGGCACCCTGGAGTATTAACATAACATTTATTTGAGTGAACCCACTAGCTCAAAACTTTCTTGTAGCCAAGTGCATTCGATTCATACAGACATGTGGACCTTCTTCTTATTCATCTTCTTCTTTATCTTCTTCGATAAACTAATTCTTTGCTTCTTGCTTATTGAGGATCACGAGGGTGACTGTGTTTCAGGTCTACTCCTGTCTCGCACAGTCCATCCAGCACGGTCTCTTCCCCAAACCTCTCTTTGGTCTACACACGTTTTTTGTTTGTTTTTGTTCTTTTGGCTTCGCCTTATTCCTCTATTTCCCAGGTCTGTGTGCGTTGCACTATGTTTTTATTTTGCGCAATATCGGCCCAGTGCATCCGACTTCGGCATGTATTTTATGTAAGGGTCTGCTTCCTCCCGCGTTTTCTAAAAGTTTGCTTCCCCGGGGTAACGGCCGGTGCTGTGATGGGGAGCGAACCAAGCACCTTCGTTTTGTGAGCCGTGTCACTTAACCATTATCCGACGTCCTCCCCTGGTCTGCACAAGTGATGCAGTCCAAAGGATATGTTCTGGTGTTTGCTTGGGTGCGCTGCAATCGTACACAGCGGTGTCTCCGAGACCCATTCAGTGGAGATATGCCTTGAATCTACCTTTCGATTGCTTGAAAATATACTGGCTATAGCTGTAATGTTGTCTCTTGTGTAAACATCACTGTCTTTTGTAGTTAACATATAGGTTCATAAAGTTTCTCTTCCAGCGTTATTTCTCTGGGCAAGTTAGCTTTTCTCAGTAAATCATATTCGGGGCAGTTCTGTAGAACGTCCTCTGCAGTCTATGGTGCATATCCGCACGTAGACGCTGCTAAGCTGTCTAGCCAAAATTGTGTGTGCATGTGGTTGCCCTGTTGTTCTGGGCGAAAAAAGCACCAGTTTGCTCTAGTGGGTTTATATTTTGGTAATCGTCTTGTGTTAATGTTTGTTGTTCTCTCATTGATTGTATCACAGTTTTCGTCTGGTGGCATGTGATTGGTACATCCGGGGCTTTTCTCCTGCCTGATGTAAATGTTTTCTGATTTGTTTTAAATACATTTTTGGTGAGATCGTTAGATAGCAGACACTGTGGACATGAATGAAGAGAGATGAGACTTCCTTGTATTAGATATAAGCCTGTTCTGAATTAGAGTGACCCTTGTCCTAAACTAATTTGGTGACCATTTTGTTAATGGATAGAACAGGAGAGTCACTCGTAGGTTACTGAGGTCAACATAACAGGACCACTGTTTCCTTCCCTGCTTGCCGTAAGAAGCAACTAACAAAGATTGTATAAATGGCTGGCCAACTGACCATGTAAAAGCCATTGCTTTAAAACCACACTGCACATGGTTGGAATTAAGCTTTCCTAAAAGCTGGTTATGATACGCCAAATGCAATGTTAGTCACATATTGTAACAAATGATTGGAATCTAGCTTTCCAAAAAAATGATTAGAGTAAGCCAAATGGATAAATGCTTCGACATTTGACTAGAATCTAGCTTTCCAAAAAACTGATTAGGGTAAGCCAAATGGACACATGCTTCGACATATGATTAAAATCTGGTTTTCCAAAAAAATGATTAGGGTAAGCCAAATGGACACATGCTTCGACATTTGACTAGAATCTAGCTTTCCAAAAAAACTGATTAGGGTAAGCCAAATGGATAAATGCTTCGACATATATTTGCAATCTGGCCTTACAAAAAACTGATTAGGGTAAGCCAAATGGACACATGCTTCGACATTTGACTAGAATCTAGCTTTCCAAAAAACTGATTAGGGTAAGCCAAATGGACACATGCTTCGACATTTGACAAGAATCTAGCTTTCCAAAAAACTGATTAGGGTAAGCCAAATGGATAAATGCTTCGACATATATTTGCAATCTGGCTTAACAAAAAACTGATTAGGGTAAGCCAAATGGACACATGCTTCGACATATGATTGAAATCTGGCTTTCCAAAAAACTGATTAGGGTAAGCCAAATGGATAAATGCTTCGACATTTGACTAGAATCTAGCTTTAAAAAAAAAACTGATTAGGGTAAGCCAAATGGACACATGCTTCGACATATGATTGAAATCTGGCTTTCCAAAAAACCTGATTAGGGTAAGCCAAATGCAATATTGTATCAATATTTCAACAAATGATTGGAAGCAGTCTGTTCTAAATGTTTAAGATAAATCAGTGCTGTACCCAGGTTTCCACGAATGAAGCGCGCGACGGGTGAAGTTAAGTTACAACGTTAAGCTTGGAAAGCCTGGGGATGAACAAAGTGTCTCTATCACAAGATGCATGTGTTCAAACCGCTCTGATGTATACGTTTTCCCAGATACAAAAAACAGAGAGCCCATAAAACATTCCAAATATGTCAGATAATACGACTCAAGAAAGTTGTGCATGCGGCTAGGAACCTCAATTTTAACAACCAATGTTAAAGAATACCGCCATTACAAATTCGTGAACACAAGCTTCCTGTAAGTGAACCAGGCTGCAGTGGTGTTCCTAGACTTCCATTGGAACCTTGTGGACTGAGTGGTCTCGAGGTAAGACATCGGCCTCGGGTGCTGGAGGTCGCAGGTTCAAATTACGGTAGAGACCATCATTTTTACATGTGGACATTTTGGCATTTCCCTGGATCTCTGGGTAGTAGAGATCGGACGCCCGTGTGCAGTTAAAAATTCATCTTCTGCTGGAAAACGAAAAAGTAGACTTAACGGCTGCTGCCCTGGAAACATTCAAAATTATGATAAAAATCTACCCAATCTATAACTGATTCCTCGCCAGAGCTACATAGTTCGAGCATTGTGCTGAGATTGTCCAAAAACATGGAGAATAACAGATCACGTATGGGTTAAACCGTGGCCAACTGTAGTTTAGAGTAGGTCATGGTTAAACCGTGGCCAACTGTAGTTTAGAATAGGTCATGGTTAAACCGTGGTCATCTGTAGTTTAGAGAAGGTCATGGTTAAACCGTGCAATGACCTTGATTCTTCGACTAAACTAAACCAAACTAAACTTGGAGGCACACGTGAATAATTATCATGAGGCGCACAGATTCTCATCGACATTCTGTGTCGGTTGGCATCATATTATTACCGGCGTCAGTCCGGCAGACGTGCCGTATGCGAGGAAGTCAGCAGTATTTTATGCACGCGCTCCGATCTTTTGCAACGCTGTACAAATGCGGACCTAGGTCTTTGGTCAATCCATCTTGCCATAGCACAGGTGGGCAACCCAAATATGACCACCAAAACGTTGCTCCGCCTGTCTTATCTGTTGTCAGGCATGCGTATCACATGTCCAGCCTAACATAGCTGGTATAGCTAGGAGAAGTGGTGTGTTTATTTGCTCTCATAAAACGGCCCTTGAAATCCGAAAAGTTATAATGAACACAAAAGCACACACGAGCACCACCATCGAATTCAAGAAAGTGCAATCCGAATCAGTCGATTAATTAACGGGTAAGGAGGCAATGCCGTCAATGATGAAGTGTCTTGTGTGAAGATCGTGTGACTAGCTCCCTTTATCGGTACCTTCACATCCAAACAGTAAATCAGTTACACATTTGTAGCAGGATAGACTGGAGCGTGTCAAAACTGAGGATTGGAGCGATGTCGTGAGAAGCCAGAAAAAAATTACTATTTGATAAATGTACGAGTTTTTTGGTCGACATATTCCAGGAACCTTGTTTAGCCGATATCCGTAAGGTAGAGCCTTCATTACGACAATACAGCCGACTTCTGCTTGCATGTTGTAGAAATGAGGAGAAAATTGCTCCAATTACTCCACAATCACCGCCTGGATTGTCTCCACCTAATGATGTATTTACATAATGTAGGTGTGCCTGCGTTTGTGCCTACGCTTGCACGCACGCGAGGTGGTGTGTGAAAAGCGGCATTTTTCCTAATACTGATTGCCTGCCTCTGGAGAGGAACGTAATGACATGAGAGTGAGAACGAACCAACTGACTATATTATATGTAGAGAGATACACATAGAAAGACAAGTCGCTTTCTTGACGGATACGTATATCAGTGGTTACATACAGCACGGAGTAGTCGAGCGAAAATGTAGACATAAATAAATGAAAAACAATGCTATACACACTCTACGGAATGTGGTACAGTGTACGCCATACCCCAGTTTAACGAACGTAATATTTAAAGTAAAGATAAAGGAGACACTGCCGTCGGCGATGAAGTATTACATACTTTACAATATGTCTCATCTTTTATGAATTGGGTTGATCAGTTCTCTACAACGGTGCTTATGTTTCCTTGACAGTAAGTCAGGTATACAATTATTTAAAAGTATATACTGGGGCATGCCAGTACCTTGAATTAGATCTATAATATATAACGTAAGAACACAGAACTCTAACCAATAAATATTTAGAGGCCATCGCCATCTGAAGTCCCGACCGCAAGGACAACAAACGTGTGCCAGTCGTGTGACAGAGCATGCCAGCATCGGTCTACTCAAGACACATATGCACACACAATTAATTATGTAATGTGTCAATTGTGGCGAAAGTGAGATGACACTTCCTCGCTGACGACAGTGTGTGAATGCCTGTGTATATATATATATATATATATATATATATATATGTATGTATGTACGTATGTATGTATATATGTACTGGTTTGGTGTATGTATGTATGTATGTATATATGTATGTATGTGTGTACAAGTATGTATATGTACATGTGTATATATGTATATATATGTGTGTGTATATGTATGTACATATGTATGTATGCATGCATGTATGTATGTATGTATGTATGTAAGTATGTATGTATGTATGTATGTATGTGATACGGTTTATAACAGCTGAAGGATGTTGACCAGGTTACATTCATCGCACAAAGCAGGCAGTGTATGGTGACAAAAGTGTGGCGACCGTAAGCTCCGAGAACGGTCTACCCGAATTGCTGCATTAATTTTGGCAACGGCATCGTCTGTCGCAACAAAATGCGCCTGACATGGTCTCGGAACATCTTTCGTTAAATCACGTCCTTCTTTAAACATCGTTGTTCAGTTCATCACTGTTCTCTTCAACACACTTTTGTCACCATACATGTCTGCATTCTGCGATGAATGTCAACTGGTCGACATCCTTCATCTGTTAGAAACCGAATCATCGCTCGCTGATCAACTCTGGGCGGATTCCGTATTTCGGTTGGTATGTGCTGTTTACTTCAGAACTGACGTCATCATGCGCATCGTACGTATGTTCACTTGGTGCAGTTAGGTCCAGTATCAAGATACTGAGCAGCACATGAGCTGCAGTGGTTAGCGACCCATAGCTGACTGCTAGCGTCAGGTCCAGCGAACCATAGCTGCCAAGACCCTTCTACACCTCCACGCGGTGATCCTGGATAACAGGCTGCAGCAGGGCAGACTGGCTAAGGAGAAGGGATCGAAGAGGGAATGCTAACCCGGTACTCAAAAAATGCTTGCTGAAGGATGTGTTGAACAGAAAGGTGCAAATATCGCAGCCAAGTTGTAAACTACGACACAGCGCATTCCGTTCTCTGGACTACATTCTGCTACTTAAGCCCTTTCAGGGTTTGGTAGTGGGAGATTGAGAACGAAAAAGAAGAAGAAGATGAATGTATGAATGTACATATGTAATTGTTGAATGTATGTATGTATGTATCATAGTAGTTGTCTTCTTTTCGGAAGGGGGACGGGGGAGGTGATGATCAGCCAATTCCCCCCCCCCCCCCCCCCCCCCCCGACGTTGGCTTTAATTATGATCTTGGTTTGATTATGCGTGATGCTCCGGTCTGTGTGTGGGGAAGCTCCTCTACGCTTTGCTAGTATGCCTCCAGGTTCATTGCATTTAATATTGCAGTGGGAGGGGATCCAGTGAATGACCAATCTTGTGTGTTCTAATGAGAGCTGTGTCAGGAAGTAAATACATTGCTCGAGATTGTGTTGTTGTTGTTGTTGTTGTTGGATGCACACAATGAGTATTGTTACTCTTTTGTGCGCCCAGGAATGGACGTTAAGTTGCGAGTTGCTGAGCGTGCTGATGAAGGTGGATCATGATCATACAAGTGGTTGTGCTGTGCTTTGCTTCATCTGCATGTCGCTCACTACTACGGGGATCACTTCGATGCCTCACCTCGATAGCCAGGCTGCCATTAAAACATCCCGTTTTCAGGAAGGGATTCGGGGAAGCCATGGTGATCGAGATATCCATCTTTATGCTGTTTTAGTGCTGCTAATACTAACGAGGCACCAGTCAGAAATACTATGTTTTCTTGGTGAATATATTCTTATTGGATTATAAGCTCGACAAACGACCTTCAGTATGTCTGCTTCGCCAAGAAAGTAATTAGAGTATGTTTCCGCTGTTAGTCCTCGATTTGTATTTCTTCTCCGTTCTTTAGTCTTATGTATATACCTCTTCATCTCAATTGGGCGTGGCTTTGTTAGCTGAGCCATCAGTATATACGTGCATCTATGTTTCTGGTGGACTGCTTATTTAAAGCTTAGCTTCAGATCCGCAGAGTTTTTTAGACTAGTGTTGAATGGATGAGCCAGTATATCTTCCTTAACTGGCCATACATGGGACCTTGATCCACATGAGTCTGTACGTATGACAAAGACAAGAATAGCACCCCTGTCTCTTAGAGAGCATGTCGTAAGAGGCGAATAACTGTGTGACATAGCATAACACCGGCCATAGTTAAGTGGTTTGTTTAGAGCAGCATATATGGCATCAAACAGGCTACGGGTCTATTTTGTTCTAGTGTTTGAGTCTATTAAGCTGGACTCGCACACCGGTTAACCACCCGTCGCGGCACTTGTCCCAATGCAGCGGAGTAATAAGCTGCTCGAGCCTAGCCCGCTGAACAGGAAATCCTCATATCGGCTACATTCAGCACACGCCAGAGTTGGATCCTGCACAATAGCATCTACCGTTGTAGAAGTACAGGTCGACTAAGACGAAGACAAGGACATGTGACAGTCCGATAACACTCGCCCAGCGGTGTCTTCGTTTAGTACACATGTGTACAGTGGTAGAGCAGACAGTCGATGCGTGTAAATGTGTTCCTTCAGTCTGCATTGTCCTGTCCTGATGCGAAGAATGGTGATCTGTCCCTGCCCGTAGTCACAGCACCAAAAAGCCAGAAAAATACTGAACTTAATGATTTAAGACCAGTACTCTGTCAACTATGCCAGCAGTCCGCACCAAAAAAAGTAGTGGTACAGTGGGTTCCATCCCACTGTAACATCCAAGGCAACGAGGAGGCAGACAGACTGGCAAAAGAAGGTGCAAGACTGCCACAACCAGATACTAGTGTCCCCTACGAAGAGTCAAAAAGGCTTATTAGAGCTAGATACATGACCAAATGGGAAACAGAACATACTGGCCACACAAAAAGCGATGCCTATTACCAGTTGATCAGAAGAAAGCAGGTCGTGGTCTTCAGACTTCGCACAGGCCACAATAGACTGAGGTACCACCTATTCAACAAATTGAAGATAGGTGGCACCGACGAATGCTCGTGTGGTACCATGAAAATGACCGCTGAACATTTGTTGCAAAACTGCCCGACATACGAGGATCAGAGAAAGCAGATGTGGCCATCACCAGTGGCAACACTAGACAAGCTCTATGGCAGTGTCGACAGCCTCAGGATGACCGCTGGTCTGACAGCGTACGAAGAAGAAGAAGAAGACGATCAAGAATATGATGGTCATCTGTTGGTTGTCGCTCTTCTTTTCTGACAGTTCCTAAATCATCTCAATGTCTCCTTGTTCCCAGCCTACTCTATTTCTGTATGCATATCTGTTTTTTTGTTTCCCAGCAATCCCCGTGGAATTGTGGACACTGAACGGCTTTTTTTTGGTAGTCCAGTATCAGGTAAAATATACTGGCCAAGACCCTCACCTGGGCTTCCTCTCAGCTATCTTTAGAACGGGGCTGTTTTCATGGCAGCCTGGCTAACGAGGTGAGGGATCGACGTGGTCTACTGAGTAATTCATTCCTCAAGTATGGTAGTTTGATTCCGTTGGGAACTAACAATGCAGGTAAAGCATCTGTGAAAAGGAGTAACTGGTAGCGATCAGAGCTGTTGTTACAAATCATGTTCCCAGTTTGTTTAAGTGCTCGAAGCTAAGCTGTATAACTGGAACAGAATTAACCAGTGGGAACATTCCTTGTCTCACACCAGTTTTCGAGATATGCGTCAAATGTACAGGTTTGTCCATTCCGGACAGCGTCTGCTGTTTAAATATCTGTGTGAGCAAGTATCCTATGGGGAGGGGTGGGTCGGGTCTCTGTGGCGAAGTGGTCAAGCCGTTTGCCTCAAGTTCAGTAGGTCAGGGTTCGAATTGGAGCTGCGACAGTCGGTTCATGATGGCAATTTTTTCCGGAGATGTCTGGGTTCATCACTGGGGCTACAGAATTCGTGCTTTGTGTGATGCTCTCGGCAGGCAGGGATACTGTTCTGCGGAAAGAGACTGAGCCCTATGAGGAAGCCCGAGGCGATGAAGTCGAGCCATCGCAAGTAACCTTTAGGCATGTATACACGACCACGACAAATTTAGCTAATCTTGCTAGCCTTCATAACTTATCATTACAATTATTCTTTAACTTTATCAACTAAACATGTGAAGTAACTAAGAATAGTACATGTGTCTGTACGTGCACATCATTTACCGGTCCACAGATCTGCAAAAACAGAACTCGGGAAATAATTTAGACGCTTTCTTGCGTGGGTTGTCGCTCTGAAAACTCTTTGAAAAACTAATTACGATTATCCGAAGATCGATTATAACATGATATCAGCCATACTTATCATTTACAAAGAAAATGTTTAACAAATTCAAGACGATTGATAAAGTACATAAACCGCCGGCTTCTGAAGCAATGGATACATCCTTGTCGGCCCGTCATACCGAAACTTTTGACAAACTCAGATGTAGATAGTCTCCCAATCCAAGGATATGTCGGGCCGAAAGACGCAGATATCGCAGTCTCGCTGTAAACTAAGACACACGACGTCACAACGTCCGTTTCACTCTACCAAGGTTTAAACTGGTAATGGCTTGCCCTGCGTAAATGTTAAACTGGTAATGGCTTACCCTGTGTAAATGTTAAACTGGTTATGGCTTACAATGCGTAAATATTAAACTGGTAATGGCTTACCCCTGCATAAATGTTAAACTGGTAATGGCTTACCGTGCGAAAATCTTACACTGGTAATTACGTAAAATGCGTAAATGTTTAACTGGCAATGGCTTATCCTACGTAAACGTTAAACTAGTAATGGCTTGCCCTGCGTAAATGTTAAACTGGCAATGGCTTGCCCTGCGTAAATGTTAAACTGACAATAGCTTGCCCTGCGTAAATGCTAAACTGGCAATGGCATACCCTACCAAAATGTTAAACTGGTAATGGCTTGCCCTACCTAAATGTTAAACTGGTAATGGCTTGCCCGACCTAAATGTTAAACTGGTAACTGCTTACCGTACATTAATGATAAACTGGTAAAGGTTTTCTCTACCAAATGGGAGAGGAAGACTAACGTCTGGACAGGCAAAACATACTGGCCAAGACCCTCACCTCGGCTTCCTCGCAGCCATCCTTGAAACCTGGTTGCTTTCATGTCAATCTGGCTAACAAGGTGAGGGATCGACGTGATCTCCGTATTAGTGAGCGACACGCAAATGAAACATAGCACAACCGCCCGGTAGGACCCCTGTCCACTTTCATCAGCACCCTCGGGATGTAGAGAAAGCTACTGCAACCCACCACTTAACGTCCTTTTCAGCGGGCACAAAAGAGTAATCTACTCATTGTGGGCATTCGAAAAAAAACACAACTATACCAATTGTTAAACTGGTACTGGTTTACTATACCAGATGTTTATACAAATAACGGTGTTTATAGGTAAAAAAAACAACAGAGGGGTGTGTCTTGATGATGAAACTTGCGCTGTATTTGGATTATAATGAGGAAGTAGCTACGCTGGTCATCAACCTCACTCTCTGGTCCCGAACTACCTTGGACCAGAGGCAAGACTTAAGTCAAGACGACTTGAAACCTGCGGGGCCTGAACCCACGCCGTTTCCGTTCATCTCTTTGAGAGGCGAGTACCTTGCCTCTCAACCACAGAGGTCCAGGTGTTAAACTGATAATGGCTTACAATACCAAGTGTTACGCTGCAAATGAATCACTCTACCAAATGTTAATCTGGTACTGACTCACCCTACAATATGTGAAACTTTGATGACTTACTCTACCAAATGTTATACTACAAATATATTACCTCCATCAGTAACGGCTTACTACTATCAAATATTGCACAAGTAAAAGCTTATTCGTACAAAACCTACAACTGATAACAAGTTACTCCTTCTACATGTTACAGTAACATCTTATTTTATTCATACTAAATGTAAAAACAACGCAGTATCTTTCTTATAACAAATGTTACACTTGTAACACGTTATTACTGAGGGTTATCATCTCAGTCCTGCCAACAATTGCAGCAGTAACAAATGAAGTCCACTAAAAATATATTACTCTCAACAATGAATTACTCCTACCAAATGTTACATTAGTAACTCGACTTCTGTCAAGAATGCATTACTCCTACCAAAAATTACATTAGTAACTTGGCTTCTATCAACAATGAATTCCTCTTACCAAACGTTACATTAGAAACTTGACTACTATCAACAATGAATTCCTTTTACCAAACGTAACATTAGTATCTTGGCATTTATCAACAAGGCATAATTGTTAGTAAATGTTACACGAGAAGCAGATTACTTCCATCATAAATGCTTAATTCCTATCAAATTGTAACACGGGTAACATTTTACTCTACCAGTAATACCGTACTCCAACTAAGAAGTGCATGAATAACAGATAAGCCCTAAAAGTAATACCTATCTTCTACCCAAAACTGCATGGTTAACAGATTAGCCCTACGAGTAAAATATTACTAAAACCAAAAATTCCATGGTTATCAGTTTAGCACCACGAATAATACCTTACTCCTGTCAAAAACTGCATAAGTAAAAGATTAGCCCCAGAAGTAATACCTTACTCCTATTAAAATTGTCGGAGTAACATATTAGCACCTCGAGTAACATTTTAGTCATACAAGTAGCAGAAAGCCCTATAAGTAACAGATTATCCCTATTAGTAACAGATTAGTCCTACGAGTAACATATTAGCCCCAGAAGTAATACCTTACTCCTACTAAAATCTGCACAGTAACATATTAGCCCCACGAGTAACAGATTAGCACCACGAGTAACATATTAATCCCACGAGTAACAGATTAGCCCCAGAAGTAATACCTTACTTCTACTAAAATCTGCAGAATAACATATTAGCCCCATGAGTAACAGATTAGCACCACAAGTAATGCCGTAATCCTACAAAATGTATATCGCTAGCTGTACACACTCCTAATCCGTCCTTTCATGCAGCACTCCCTCCTTGAGACATCCCTCCATCCTCGCAGTAGTTCATGCATTTGCTGCCTCTATTCTTGCTTTCATTTTTCTAACGAAGAAACACTGGAATTGGCCTCTTTCAGAAGCCTAGGCAAACTTTGCAGAAATAGCCAACGCAAAGATGCACGAAAACCCCATGAACGCACTAACACCAAAGCCCATCCCTACTGTACGAAAACCTACCTGGAGGCAGCATATATTTTCTAGAGGTGGTAGAAAATATACCAGGTATTGGAAACAAAAACTGCCAGTCTGAAAAAGAAAGAAGAGATACTACCCTGAGTTATATAACAGAAAACTATCCAAGCATGGACTGGACCCATGCGTACACCGACGGTTCCGTAACAAATACAATACAGAACGGAGGGGCAGGAGCATTTCTGAACCTACCAAATGGCAGAAAAATAACACTGTCATTCGCTACTGGAAAATACACAAGCAATTTCAGAACGGAGGCAGAGGCACTGAGGGCGGCAGTGGAAGAAATGGTGACAGGTAAAAGGAGTGAAAGCCACATAGTCCTGCTTACAGATGCTCTGGCCGTAGTCCGAGCACTAAAAAGCCAGAAAAATACTAAACGTAATGATTTAAGAGCAGAACTCTGCCAACCATGCCAGCAGTCCGCACCAAAAAGGGTAGTGGTGCAGTGGGTTCCATCTCATTGCAAGATCCAAGGCAACGAGGAGGCAGACAGACTGGCAAAAGAAGGTGCAAAACTACCACAACCAGATACTAGTATGACATACGAAGAGTCAAAACGGCTTATAAGAGCTAGATACTTGACCAAATAGGAAACCGAACATACTGGCTACACCAAAAACGATGCCTATTACCAGTTGAACAGAAGAGAGCAGGTCGTGGTTTTCAGACTTCGCACTGGCCACAATATACTGAGGTACCAAATAATTCAACAAATTGATGAAAGGTGTCATCGACGAATGCCCGTGTGGTACCGGGAAAATGACTGCTGAGCATTTGCTGCAAAACTGCCCGACATACAAGAATCAGAGAGAGCAGATGTGGCCATCACCAGTGGCAACACTAGACAAGCTCTATGGCAGTGTCGACAGCCTCAGGATGACCGCTGCTTTTTTCGAAAAAAATAATGGTTACTGTCTGACAGCGCATGAAGAAGAAGAAATAGAAGAAGAAGAAGAAGAAGAAGAAGAAGAAGAAGAAGAAGGAGAAGAAGAAGAAGAAGAAGAAGAAGAAGAAGAAATAGAAGAAGAAGAAGAAATACCAATTGAAATTCATTTTAAATTTCAAATCTGCGAGTCATAGCGACGAGCGCAACTAATTTCAAGTCGCTATATCAAGTCGAAATGTGTGTATTAAAAAAATATGATATTTTCCTGGCCATGCTTGGTGCTAAAGTTCTAGTGTAAAAAAAAATGAAGTCGAATAATGTTAAACTGACACAAGATTATATTATACAATGTAACGCTTACACACTTATATGAACAAATAAAACAATTTCAGAAATAACACAGCGACTGCCGCTATAGTCATGTCCAATAATCAGACCTGCTAACTGGCCTGCCTTAGATACAGACCTCGACACGTCCTCGCAGTGACACATAGGCATGACTTCCTAGCCAAATGTCTACGCGTCTATTAAAGTTAGCAAATCATTGTTACCTCACTGTGAAAGCACACTTTCGCTGTGACTCTGGTCTTCAGACAGGTCAAATAGGGATCACGATGGGAACCAATTACCTGTATGTTCCTTACAGTGGCGTAGCTACTAAGTAGAGTACTGAAGGCATTCCTTCTTCGGCGCGAATCGGGATATAGAAACAACCACTGCAAACTGCTACCACAGAAACACTGCTACGTGTGAAGAATTCATCAGGAGAAGCTCTGGATAATAACAGCATGGGATTTAAAAGTTCTAAAGTAGTCGTTTAGAAAATACTGCTATCAGGGATGGAGTACTGGAGTATTAGTCCTAAGCTGTTTATAATGTGAGATTACCAATTCACTTCCTCGCCATGCCTTTCAAACCCATCACATTTTCTGTGTGATATGAACTCTACCATTTTACTATGCAAACCTAAGGGACTACATAGGGAATAGAACATAACAAATTCAGGATGTTTTACTACAATAGCGTAACTACCAAATAAAGGGTTTGGGTACGCATTTTTTCTATACATGAAATGCCTCAATAAGATGCATTCTCCATTCAACCGTGGAAGTATTGGTGATAAGAAAGCAATAATATTAGCTGTTTTGTTTGTTTACGTGTTTCATCGCGTTTTTTGCTTTCTGCATCTCGTCACTTGCATGAGTGGGAAATAGTTTTCACTGGAATAGTGGGCCTCTTTTTCGTTTTGAGTGCCTTGTGTTTATTGTATTTTGCTATGTTGTTGAGCCACTCTGAAAAATAAAGACCATTCTAAAGTCAGAATGGCTTCTACGGTTTTTTTTATTGATATCGAAAAGTGTCATCATTATCAAATGAATCGCATTGATCGAGACTCTACTACTTTCTCTTGACTGCGATATTTGCACATTTTGGTCGCAAATATCCGACTTCAGCAGCCATTTTTGAGTACTGGGTTGCCTTCTCTCTTCGATCCTTTCTCATTAGACAGTCTGCTCTGTTGCAACCTGTTATCCAGAATCACGGCGTGGAGGTGTAGACAGGTCTTGGTCGCTCTCGTTCACAGAAAATGACGCTAGGTGCCAGCTATGGATCGCTGGCCGCTGCAGCTCATGCATTGCTCAGCGTCTTAATCCCACCCCGTAGAACTCGTGAAAATAGGATGTGTCACAGAGGTCAGGTCACTGTAATCCTCATACAGGTGAGCTAACTTAGAAAATTCAATTTGCACTACAGCCAGCAGGATCCCGGTCCGTCTTTTCAAGCACGGCATAGATTTGGAAGAAGAGCCACTGTAACTCACCATCAGAGACGTTAATTGTTGTAACAGTTAAAGCCCGATCATGAGCGTTTAGGGCAGGGATGATGTGGTTGGCGACTCTGAGAACAAAAGGTACCTGAATGCGTGCCAAGGTCACTCACCGTCTCAAAAAAGGAAAACGGAGTTGGGGGAAAGAATGTGTACAGGTACACTATGGACTGACCACTGGCGTTCTGATGTGGGTAGTGAGAGATGAGTGACACACAAGTAGGCAGCAGAGAGCTTGCTGCGATATTTGAGTGACATGGTTCAGAGTAATTCGTTGCATTAACGACTGATTGAGGCCATCCTCCCGATTTTCATTGGTCAGCTCTGATACTGCTTGAGACTATAAAATACTAAACAAAGTGTAGATCAAGCAGGCTGGCCATGGAGAGGGAATGAGAGCGAGATAGAGAATTTGGCTAGGAGTTTGTTTAGATCACCGACTTAGCAGAAGAGTAATTGTTAGGCTGTTTTTATGCATGTGTGATAGAACAGGTCGCTCAACCAGCATATGCCTTGAGTCTGGGCCAGCCGCTCAATAAGGTTTGGGCGTCATGTGTCTAGAGATAATCTGAACGTGTGTTGTACGCAGGACAACTTTGGAACGAGGTATGTTCTGAGTGTACAGCTGTGTCTAGGAGAGATCGAGATGTGGATGTGCGTGTGTAGACACCGAGGGAACGATGTATGTTTCAGAACGTGTGTATACGCAGATCGACTGAGTTGAGAGATCATATGTAAGTATACGTAGAATATATTGAATGTATTATGTCCAGATCACCCGCCTGATGGGATCTGAGAGGGGTGTGTGATGTGTGTACGGCAATAGAACTGGGTTTTGATAGTTAGGAATCCCATCAATAGCTAATGCTTAAAATGTCCGCTTTATTTAATATTTATATTAACATATGTATTAAGTGAATATTTAGTTAAGATATGTATTGTATTGTGTTTGTAATTTCACTACTCATTTTTCTGGTGTGATTATTATATATTAAATATGCCACCTGCTGTGTGCTATATACATTGCTGTGTGTGGTCATGAATTTTGTCGTTGAGTGTGGTAACGTTTTAGTTAGAATAACCCCAGTGCAGCTAGTGGGATCTGCTACATAGTTAATTAACTCAACACGAGTGACTGTCAATAATTACATCAAAAACAAGAACAGCAACAGACTTTCGTTGTTTGGAGGAGGGGAAGAGTGAGGAGGATGTAGGGGTGGGAGCATGAGGGGGTGAAGGGAGGCTTCCTATTTTGGGTTGTGCCTTTATTCTTGTTCACTTCTACAGTCTCTTGTTGTTGTGTTTTTGTGCTTCTTGTGGATTGTGTGCCTTTACTCTTGTTGTTATTAAAACGATACACAGTTTTAATGACAGTTTCTCTGAAATTCTAACTCATTCTTTGATATGTTTGCTCCGGGCTACTCGACCTGCGCACTACAGTCGAACAAAGGTGTTCGTCGCTGCGGCGCACACAAAAGTAAGCTGCCCGAAAGAATAAAACTCAAGACGGCCCAACTATCGGCGCAGTCCACGTGCAGCAACATTTGCCGCGCTAAAAAATGTGTGGTCTGATCTGACAACACGCACATAATCATGTCGTCATCATCGGTTGCGATGGACAACTATTACTATTACTATTTTAAATCAAATTATAGTAATGGACAGAAAACGGAGTGATAGGTAGGTAGGTAATTATGTAGAAAGAGATATAAGTAGGTAGGTAGGTTGGTAGGTAGGTAGGCCGTTTAGAATCCGGCAAAGATGGCGCCATAACTGGCTGCGACTCTACATTTCTCTACTGTTTTGGATCATTATGGATGCCGCTAGACCACGGATTTGCCTGGAATTCACACTAGTCGACGACTTACACTTGTGTTTACTGAAACGTGGTGTTGTTTTCTGTCGGACTCGTTATTTCGTTCTTTTTTTGTGATTTCTTCCATCCGTTTATCCTGGTCTGGACGCCGGCTGAATTGCACAACCTGTGACGTATTTCACGGGTTAGTTCTGCCGGTTCACCTTCGCGAATTTGGCGTGTGGGAATTTTAGATGCTACTATGATAAGCTGAATACAGCTGGGGAGAGATGCCAGACTCACTCAAACGCTGAGTGTTGTCCATACGACCTCTTGTGGTTATCGAAAAGGCACGACAAACTGCGTTAGATGCCATCCCACCTTTCTACCCTGCGGGTTACATGTTTACGGAAAGGCTTCGGTGGTAACCCTGAGGCAAAATATGCATCCTATGCTATCTCCAGTCGTCTCGATGAATGTCTAGCCACTGGCAAAAGGTAGCTTAGGCTCTGTGAGTGAGGTTGACAAAAGGCGCAGTTTCTTCCTCACTTTAATCCAAATCACCGCGCAAGTCACCCATTTCAGCGGACACAGCAAGAGATACGACTGTCCACACGGCTGAACAAAGAGAGTGGTATTCATCACTTGTGATGGACAACTATTAGGCCGTTTAGAGTACAATGGCAGAGCGCCAACCGTCCATGAATGCGATGAGTGTCCGAGCCCCAAGGCACATGTAATGAAGATATTCTCTGATTTGACATAATCAAATGGTGTGTTACAGAATGGAGGGGGAAAGGTATTCCTGAGCATCACAAATGGTAGAAAAATAACACTGTCAGTGGCAACTGCAAAATTCTCGAGCAATTTCAGAGCCGAGGCAGAGGCACTGAAGGCTGCAGTAAAAGCAATGCTGACAGGCGAAAGCAATGAAAGCCAAATAGTCCTATTTACAGATGCCCTGGCCCTGGTTACAGCACTAAAAAGCCAGAAAAATTTAGAACAATGATTTAAGATCAGTACTCTATCAACTATGCCAGCAGTCTGCACCAGAAGGAGTAGTGGTACAGTGGGTTCCATCCCACTGTAACATCCAAGGCAACGAGGAGGCAGTCAGACTGGCAAAAGAAGGTGCAAGATTACCACAACCAGATTCTAGTGTGACCTACGAAGAGTCCAAAAGGTTTATTAGGGCCAGATACATGGCCAAATGGAAAACAGAACATACTGGCTATACAAAAAAATGATGCCTATTACCAGTTGAACATAAAAGAGCAGGTCGTGGACTCCGCACAGGCCACAACAGACTGAGGTACCATCCATTCAATAAACTGAAGATAGGTGGCACTGACGAATGCACCCGTGGTACAGGGAAAATGACCGCCGAACATCTGCTGCAAAATTGCCCGACATACGAGGACCAGAGAAAGCACATGTGGCCATCACCAGTGCCAACACTAGACAAGCTCTATGGCAGTGTCGACAGCCTTAGGCTGACAGCTGCTTTCTTCGAACACATTTAAGTTGACGTCTGACAGCGTACGAAGAAAAAGAAGAAAAAGAAGAAGAAGAAGAAGAAGAAGAAGAAGAAGAAGAAATGGTGTGGTGTAGACCGCATAGGTGTGGCCGCGATGGAGAGGTAGTTCCCATCATTTAAGTTGATATTCTGCTTTAAGAGCGTGTTGGTATGATCGTCCTTGGCAAGGTGGACAACATAGGCACACACAAAAAACGGCGACGGTTTAGCATGGCGAATATACTTTCTATTTTACATCTGACAGATGCCTTTGTGTTGGAGTCCAGGTCGTTCCAGTGGATCACAAGAAAACGCCTTTGGCAGAGCATGCGCTTGTGATCATTCTGCTGGGTAGTCCATGTTTCGGTCCCTCTTAGAAGTATGAGCAGGACACAGATTGCGTAAACCCACAGCCTCTTCTTATTTCAGACTGCATGCAGGACGTTCATATAAGAAGGTTAGCCAGTCAGGACAGTTCGTCGATTGATGTCCGGCTGGCTTCGTGCAATGGAATTTTGTTTGCCGTCCCAGCAAATGAAATCCTGAGTTACCTTGAGTTGCCATGGTTACATTGACGATAACTCCATTGGCAAAATCCTTGGAGGTAACTTTCAATGACAGAAATTAGCTTCAGTACATAACTGGGGCCGCGCACTGTCTTCCGAGCCGATTGATCGGGATTTGGTCCCCAGTTTGGTCCGAGATATTTCTGATCGGAAAATGGATCCTTAGGTCGATTCAACCTACAAATATTGGGTAGCACAATAATCTTGGAACGTACAGGTGACGGCGTGATGTGTGACCACACCACTCCAAGTGTGGCGTTTGTCATGAAAAGTATGGGTCCTAACACCATATTCCCAATGTGACATATTGGCGTGTTAATGACCATCTTTACTAATTTACATAACCAGATACACAAAACAGACAATTAAAGAAATTAATACACATGTAAATAAATAAAACCACATTTATTAGAAACAGCTTTTATTTCTAAATGCATTAAGAAGAATGCAATTATTCAGTTCAATTTTTAAAAACTCATTTAGTTTTTTTACTTTGACGTCTTACGTCAATCATTCATTATGTTTCATCATAAATATGGAATAAAAGCTTGGTGCGCCGAATACTTACACAACTAAATACTACTCAATAGTTATCAGTGTACACGCTTATAAGTCATATTTGTGATGAAATATAACGAGTTGTTAATGATTTCATCTGGAGAGATCGATGGATTGGTACTTCCAAGAACTTTTCAGAACACATATAACCTGATATTATCATTCAAGAAATAGAGAGTCATAAGGAACAGTCCTAAGAATAAGTCACCACGTGTGACAGCGTAACAGCAGAGGCGAATCACGGAAGTGGGGAAACAACGTTAGTATGGCTAAAGTGAATCTTTACAAAGGCGTGACAAAAAAACACGACTGGCGGCAAGCCGTAATCATGCCAAATTTGAAAGAAAAAGAGCAACAACACAAAACTCAGAAGTACAGTGGCATATCACTACTTCGTTCTATTGGGAAAAAAACTGCAAAGATCTTAGAACAGAGAATAAAAGACGAATTGTTGGACCTCACCTGCCCCAAGCTCATTTTGCATTTCGCCAGGGTATTGAATTCCATATTCACCTTAAGCTGTGATTGGCTGGTCCTGATGCAGGAAATCAGCTAAGCGTCCCTAACTGCTGCAAGCTATTTCTTACTGTCCGTGTCCATAGAGCAATGTTATACGGCAAAGGGCCAGTGTTCTGTTGCACTGTTAGAGAAGGTAGGACCGCGAGGAAAGAAAACGACCAACTGACCGCATAATACAACTGAGGCATATTACAATAAAGTCTGACACAAAGAAAATGAAAGCCATATAGTCCTGCTTACAGATGCTCTCGCCGTAGTCACAGCGCTAAAAAGCCAGAAAAACACTGAGCTTAATGACTTAAGAGCAGCACTCTGCAAACTGTGCCAGCAGTCCGCACCAAAAAGGGTAGTGGTACAGTGGGTCTCATCACACTGCAACATCCAAGGCAACGAGGAGGCAGACAGACTGGCAAAAGAAGGTGCAAGACTACCACAAACAGATACTAGTATGACGTACGAAGAGTCAAAACGGCTAATCAAAGCCAGATACATGACCAAATGGGAAACCGAACATACTGGTTACACCAAAAACGATGCCTATTACCAGTTGAACCGAAGAGAGCAGGTCGTTGTCTTCAGACTTCGCACTGGCCACAATAGACTGAGGTACCACCTATTCAACAAATTGAAGATAGGTGGTACAGACGAATGCCCGTGCGGTACCGGTAAAATGACCGCTGAACATCTGCTGCAGAACTGCCCGACATACGAGGATCAGAGAGAGCAGATGTGGCCATCACCAGTGGAACTGCATGACAAGCTCTATGGCAGCGGCGACAGCCTCAGGATGACCGCCGCTTTTTTCGAAAAAATAATGGTTACTGTCTGACTGCGTACGAAGAAGAAGAAGAAGAAGAAGAAGAATAAAGTCTCTAAAAAATTTATCCCTGGCAACAGTGCCAAGCAATCTTTTTACTCTTCTTTTCTTTTTCTTTATCTCGTTCGACGTGTTTTTTCCTGCTACATATGAAGTCCATTTCTCTGGATAAAGGTTGCTGTAGTGGGCAGTTTTTTTCATGCTTCTAAACAGCTTTGCGTTTTCCTGATCCATCGAAACATGCGTGTAGTAGATTTGGGCAGGTCATGAGGTGATCCAGCCCTATTAAAAGCGCCGAACTCACTTATATCGTCTTCTCTGTATCCCCATCTCGCCAGGATTCTTCTGCATCGGGTGATTCCCAGATCGAAGTCCATTTAAGGTTCTCCATATTGCATATGGTAGGGGTGGTCCTGACATACTTAGTATATCCCACCACACCCCCACCCCTGGGGTAGAAGGAGCCTTGCTGCAGAATATTAGAGATGCAAACAGAACGACTATCCAAGATACCTAATGTACGAGCACCATTTGCAGAAAAAAAATGTGACTAGGCGGAGTTTCCTACGATCAATACAATCTCTCCAGGGAGGCCACCGTGAGCACCGCACGGAGAAATGGCCAGACCTACAACAGACCCTCATGGATGAAGCTATAGGAGGAGGCTGTGAGCTAACTCGATGCTCCATCTTCGTCCCATTTCTCATCTACACAATGCTCTCTAAACTATGTTTCTAAGACGAGGCGTGTTCAAATGAAACCGAACCTAACTGCACCATGTACAATGCGCATGATGAAGTCCTTGCTGATGTAAACAACAGATACCAACCGGAAAGATCGCACAATTGCGTAATTCTCCGACTCATAGTTTCCTCAGCAGACCGTTGAAAACATTGGGGCGGGAGGCCGGGGGGGGGATGGGGGGGGGGGGGTCTGCCTGCATTCTGCGATGAATGTCAACTGGTCGACATCCTTCAGCTGTTATAAACCGAATCACCGCTCGCTGATCAACTCTGCACGGATTCCGTATAACACCCGCCACGTTTTCAACGTCTGCTGAGAAAACTATGAGTGGCTGATAATGAAATTTTGTAAACTTAACGGTTGGTATCTGCTGTTTACATCAGCAGTGACGTCATCATGCGCATCGTACGTATGTTTACTTGATGCAGTTAGGTCTAGTTTTATTTGAACACTGTCGTATGAACCACATACTTACTTAGTCGCTCCTCTTCTACCGTGAGGTGTAGAGGTTTGCCAAAGAGAACGCCACCCTGCTCTATTCGCCGTCTTTTTCCTGGCCTCTTTCCAATCCAGCCCTCTATCACTTAGGGACTGTCGTATGTTGTCTTCCCAACGTACTTTGGGACGTCCTCGGGGTCTGCGTCCTTGACTTTTGATCTCCCATGACCGCTTTGGTATCCGATCTTCTTCCATTCTACAGACATGGCCAAACCACTGAAGTTGGGACTGCTCCACTCGTGTCTGCAGGGGTTGAACTTCAAGATTGCTACGTATTGTCTGGTTACGGATCTTGTCCCTTTTCGTCACCTGAACCGCCTTTCTTAGGTACCTCATTTCTGAAGTTTGTAATTGCCTTTGTTGGGCTGTAGTCATTGCCCATGACTCACATCCATATGTCAGGACAGGCACATAGGTCGAGCGGTATACATCCATCTTTGTTTTCCTGCTTATTTCTCTTCTACTGAGGAAACCTCTGTTTATTGCATGAAACAGTCTACCTGCTGCTGCCATTCGTGCAGTTAACTCCTCTTTGATTCCTCCCCTGCTGTCTTTTACATGAACCACTTAACAAGTTTTATCATTTCTTTTGATGTGTCAGGATCTATCAGTACTGATGTCTGTTTTAAGACCGGAGTGAAACTGTTCTTTATTCATGATAAGAGTTATTTCTAATTCGACGAACTTCTTTTTTTTTTTTTTTTTTTTTTGAATCCAAAGAAGGGTTGTTTTTAGGCTTGACAATGAATATTATTTCACTCCAGATAACAACTGTTTCCAGTCCGGAAAGGACTATTTTTAGTCAAAGGAAAGGACTATTTTTAGTCAAAGGAAAGGTTATTTTTAGGTTTGACAATATTTTTTAGTAAAAAGAAGGAATGTTTCTAGGCATGATAATGAATAATTTTTAGTCCAAAGAAGAGCTGTTTTTAGTCCTGAAAAAAGACTGTTTCTACTCGAAACAAGCACAACCCCTAGTCCAGAAAAGCACTGTTTCTAGTCCTGAGAAGAACTGTTCTAGTCCTGAAAAGAGCTGTTTCTAATCCTATGAAGGACTGTTTATAATCCCACGAAAGACTGTTCCTTGTCCGGAAAAGAGCTGTTTCTAATCCTATGAAGAACTGTTCCTAGCCCCGAGAAGGACTGTTTATAGTCCTATGAAGGACTGTTCCAATCTCTGAGAAGGACTGTTTCTAGCCCCGAGAAGTATTTCGAGTCCTGCTGTTCTTTTGTGTGTGCTTGATTAAATCTATGCCTTCTGGATTCTACTGGCAATAGCACGCAGCTGTCCACCATATACCGTAATCATTTGGGTGATATCAGTACGTATTGACCAGTATAACGATACGCGTGTGTTTCTGTTTGTAATGTGGACTTATTGGCCAGTGTATGGAGGCCTGTGCGCATCTGTAATATGTTCCACTGTGACAATTATACACTACAGTAGTGTTGCCAATCCTTTCTGCAAGTGGAGATGTGATCATACCGAGGAAAATCCCTGACGTATCCAGTCAAACTGCACAGGAAGTGATTTCTAATCTTGTATATTGGGATTGTAACTTAACGTCTTTATACTGGTTTAGAAGCCTCTGCAGAGTCTGTAAACAACCAGTTTCATTTACATTACCTTGCTCTAAAAGCTAAGCGCATGCAATTTATTCTTAAATGCATTAATTGTCACTGTCTCCACAACCTCCTGTGGCAATGCATTCCAAACATTCACCACTCTCTGACTAAAAAAAATTATTCCTTCTATCGAATCGGAACCTCTCTTTAGTTAATTTGTAGCTATTCTCTCTTGTTCCTGTGGTGGTTGTAATTTGATAAACTTGTTTTAGTCTAATTTATCCATTCCTCTGAAACTTAGAGATCGAGGCTTATGTGATTGACGATGTACAAAGTGCAGCAGGAAAGACAACTCGTCACAAAATTCACAACAGCACGCTAAGGAATATGATGGGGACTACGTCAGTTAACACAGAAGATAAAGTAGTATTGTCAAATAACAAGGATGCAGTACGATCAACCTGCAGCAAAATCATACTAGATAGAGGTTACATAGTCACGATCAAGAGGTTGACCTAGACGACGATGGATTGGGAGATCAAAAAAACGTTCCAAATGTTTAACATTTCGACAGGGCAAAACCTGCCCTCAGGGACGTCGCAAGGGCAGAAGGAGAATACAGAATAGTACAATTCCTAGTTTGATTGGTATTCCGATTTAGTAGTCGTACTTCACGGAGAAGGTGGGGTGGTCAACGACGGTTCCCAACATGTTTGAGACGACCCAGCTGTAAATGGGTACCTTATTTGTTGTTAGGGAAGAAAAGTCAGGGTGGATGGAAACTGACCTTCTCACGTCATAAACAAGTTGTGACCACGCACAATGAAGTCAGCAACACTTCATCCCCAACAGCTGTGTTAGTTGTGGGACTACCTTTGCCTTCTAGAAGCACTGTTATGTTATTGTTGCTCCTCTTCTTCTTCTTCTTCTTTGATTAACAATACAAAGGTTGCTGTTTCGATCACTGATATCGACCCTGCTCCAGCCGACGCACCAGAAAATTGGTACCTGGTTTACTGTTAGGGAAGGTAAGACAGCAAAGAGGGGAAACGGCCAACCAACCTCATAATAAAGCTGCGGCATATTGCAATAACACTTTATCCCCGACAGCAGTGTCTGCAATAATCTTCTTCTTATTCTTCTCCTTCGTCGTCTTCGTCTTCTTCTTCTTATTGTTCTCCTCATTTGCCATGTTTTTCCTGTTACGCCTACACGCGAAGTCCAGTTCTGTGGATAAAGATTGCTTCAGTGGACAGTTCCTCAAGGCTTCCAAACAGCGTTTTGTGGAGATCTGTCTCCGTGGGTCAGTGCTTAGTAGCCAATTGACGATTCTTGCAGAATATGTTCGGAAGTCTGTGCAAACACATTGGCGATGGTGCCAATTTTAGCAGGAATAATAGTCGTTTCAATATGTTATGCCCCATTCTAAAGAGGAGTAGGATCACTTGTTCTGCTCGATCGAAACAGTGATAGTTGTCTTTCGTTTGTTGAAATTTCGTTTTGGCTTAGATAAGGATCTTCTTTTCTTGGAAGGTGATTGTTTGTTCGTTTTGTTCTTGTGTTGTTTCCTCCTTTGTCAGCCCATCTGCTGTCCCATTTCCTGGTATGACACAGTGTGATGGTCTCCACTATAGTACTTCCTTTCTGTCGACTCTTTAGATCGTCCAAAGGCTTACTTAAGCTCTGGCCGTTTATCACTCCTGAATACTTGCAGAACTGGCATTACATGTGTAAGGAATACATCCTACTGCCCTGCCGAAGACGGATGTGTCGGACCGAAAGGTGTAAACATCGCAGTCAAACTGTAAACTAGCGACACAACGCAAATCCATTCTCCGGACTACATCCTGCTACTTGCAAAGCCCTGTTCAGGGCTTGGTAGTGGGAGATTGAGAATGAACGCAGAAGAAGAAGAAACACCCTACTGTCATTCACTTGATGTGCTGTTAATAATTTCAGCAGCAACAATTAGTGATTGTGCTTCGACCGAGTAGTTTGAACAGCGTCTGCAATAAGACTACCCTTAATGTTAAACATAATCCTCAATGGTTGTAGAGTTTTAGGTTGCAGTACTCTAAGCAGCCATGTATTTGTCTATGAGTTGCAGTACTCTGGGTGGCCTGTATTTGTCTATGAGTTGCAGTGCTCTGGGCGGCCATGTATTTGTCTATGAGTTGCAGTACTCTGGGTGGCCTGTATTTGTCTATGAGTTGCAGTACTCTGGGTGGCCTGTATTTGTCTATGAGTTGCAGTACTCTGGGCGGCCATGTATTTGTCTATGAGTTGCAGTACTCTGGGCGGCCATGTATTTGTCTATGAGTCGCAGTACTCTGGGCGGCCATGTATTTGTCTATGAGTCGCAGTACTCTGGGCGGCTATGTATTTGTCTATGCTCAATATATATATGCTATGTTTGCCCTAATGGGGAAAACCTTTATATTGCTTTCGTTGACCGTGAAGTACGAAATATGTATTTCATTATTGTGAATCACTCTCTAAACTGACTTTCATAAATTATCAACACTGCTTAGCATTGACGTCACGCTGTATCGAGTAGTCTCAATGCTACATTTTGAAGCATCACTTGCAGTCAGCTCAGCTTCTTCCATTGAACGTTTAATAATTAGCGAACCCAGAGTTCTTGGTATAGTAAAATGTAAACAGGGGTTCTTCCACTGGGCCGTCATCTATGGAATATGGAAATTTAAAATACCACAGATACACACACATACACAAACTCACGCACAAACACACACACTGTGTGAGTCGCGAACCGGACAAGGATGAAATGTTGGTTAGAGTTGGATAGCTAGTTGTGACCGCTGAGCATTTGCTGCAAAACTCCCCGACATACGAGGATCAGAGAGAGCAGATGTGGTCATCACCAGTGGCAACACTAGACAAGCTCTATGGCAATGTCGGTAGCCTCAGGATGACCACCGCTTTTTTCGAAAAAATAAAGATCGATGTCTGACAGCGTAAGAAGAAGAAGAAGAAGGATAGCTAATTGGATCTCATAGACTTTGCACAAAATCAACGGAGCGGACACACGAGGATGGCAACACTACACAGGCAGTGCAAACATTCACACACGCATCCACACAATACGACCTGATATAGCGTAACCGACTAAACATAAATGATATTTTTTTACGAAATTGTAAAATATATTTAACATGAAGCCTAAATATACAGGCATAAGGTATCGAATTAAACAAGTCAGAGACTTCAAATACTTGAGCAGCGGGATCACACAAGATGGAAGGCTAGATAGAGAGGTAGAATCAAAAGCACAGAACGCTAATGCGGCTTCCTATCAGTTATTAACATAACTTAACCTTCTTATACTGGGTTAGAAGACTATGTAGAGTCTATAAACAACCAGTTTCATTTACATTTCCTTGCTCTTAAAGCTATGTGGATACAATCTATTCTTAAATGCATTAATTTTCCCTGCCGCCACTACTCCCTGTGGAAATGCATTCCAATCAATCACCACTCTCTCACTAAAAAAAATTACTTAATTTATAATCTGGACCTCACTTTAGTTAATTTGTAGTTATACCGTCTTGTTCTTGTAGCTATTTGTATTTTGAAAAAAAACTTGTTAAGAATCTAATTTATCTGTTCCTTTGATTATCATATCTTCTTCATCTTCTTCGTAAGCTGTCAGACGTCAATCTGTATTTTTTCGAAAAAAAGCAGAGGTCATCATGAGGCTATCGACACTGCCATAGAGCTTGTCTAGTGTTGCCATTGGTGATGGTTACATCTGCTTTCTCTGATCCTCGTATGTCGGGCAGTTTTGCAGCAAATGTTCAGCGGTCATTTTCCCGGTACCACACGAGCATTCGCCAGTGCCACCTATCTTCAGTTTATTGAATGGATGGTACCTCAGTCTGTTGTGGCCTGTGCGGAGTCCACGACCTGCTCTTTTCTGTTCAACTGGTAATAGGCATCATTTTTTTGTATAGCCAGTATGTTCTGTTTCCCATTTGGCCATGTATCTGGCCCTAATAAACCTTTTGGACTCTTCGTAGGTCACACTAGAATCTGGTTGTGGTAATCTTGCACCTTCTTTTGCCAGTCTGTCTGCCTCCTCGTTGCCTTGGATGTTACAGTGGGATGGAACCCACTGTACCACTACTCTTTTTGGTGCGGACTGCTGGCATAGTTGACAGAGTACTGCTCTTAAATCATTAAGTTCAGTATTTTTCTGGTTTTTTAGTGCTGTAACTACGGCCAGGGCATCGGTAAGCAGGACTATATGGCTTTCATTCCTTTTACCTGTCACTATTTCTTCTAATGCAGCCCTCAGTGCCTCTGCCTGCGCTCTGAAATTGCTTGAGTATTTTCCAGTTGCCACTGACAGTGTTATTTTTTTAACATTTGGTAGGCTCAGGAATACCCCTGCCCCTCCGTTCTGTGTTGTGTTTGTTACAGAACCGTCGGTGTATGCATGGGTCCAGTCCATGCTTGGGTAGTTTTCCGTTATGTACCTCAGGGTTATGTCTCTTCTTTCTGTTTTCAGTCTGACTGTTCTTTTTTCCAATACCTGGTATATTTTCTACCCCCTCTGGAAATATATGCTGCCTCCAGGTAGGTTAGCGTACAGTAAGGATGGGCTTTGGTGTTGTTAATGCGTTCGTAGGGTCTTCGCTCATCTTTGCTTTGGCTATTTCTGCAAAGTTTCTCCGCTTTAGTTTCCCATTTCCAAAATAATTTAGTCTCTGATGCATTTGATGGTTTGTCAGTCTTCTGAGTTTCTCTGCTTGCTGCTGGGCCCTGCAGTCTCTTCTGTCGGTCATGGATTGCAGTTTTGTAATCTTTTCAAGTTCTACAATTGGCGTTGACTTCATGCCTCCTGTTATAACTCTCATAGCTTGGTTTTGGAGTTTGCTAATTTTGTCAAAGTTCGCATTTGCTGCTGTTGTCCATGCCACAATACCATACTCGAGAGCTGGTCTCACTCGTCCAGTGTACAGTTTCTTTAGTATACTTTCGTCTGCTCCCCAGCTTGTGCCAGCAAGTTTCTTCATGATAGTCATTCTTTCTCTGGCTCTCATTCGGTTTCTCTCGATCTGACTTTTCCATGTCATGCGCCGATCAAATGTGACTCCCAGGTTGTTTTGGTTGTCGTTTGGCCGCAAGTATTTGCCGTTAAGACTTATTTTGGTGTTTTGGGGTTTGTTTGAACGCGATAATATCGTACATGTTGTTTTTTCCTCATTTATTTTGACCAGCCATGAGTTCGCCCACTCCTCCAACGATGTTAGGGCCTGCTGCATCCGATTACTTGCTAAGGTGAGATTCTTTTCAGAGGTCCACATAGCCAGATCGTCTGCAAACATGGAGCTGTGGACTCTTGTTGGTATATTCTCTATGATGTTATTTATATACACCAGGAAGAGTGTGGGTGACAGTACTCCACCTTGGGGTACTCCCTGCTCAAGTGTCACCTTTTTGCTCATCTGCCCTTGTACTTGAACTCTGGCTGTTCTGTTTTTAAGGTAGTGGGTGATCCATCTGTACATTTTCCCACAAACTTCACTTCTTCGTATCTTGACTTTAAGTCGTTCTTTCCAGACCTTTTCAAATGCCTTTTCTAAATCCACCCAAACCGCTACTGTGTGTTTTTTCTCCTGGTAAGCATCCTCTATTTCTTGAGCTATGAGAGTGATCTGATCCTCAGTGGATCTGTGCTGTTTAAAGCCTACTTGCTGTGGAATTAGTATGTGTTTTTCTTCCAGATGCCACATCCGTCTGGTGTTTATCAAACTCTCCATCAGTTTTCCTACTCAGTAGACTGATAGGCCTGTATCCATTTGGAACTGTTCTATCTTTTTCTTTCTTTGGTACTGGTATGAGTACAGCGTCTTTCCATGCCTGCGGTACAATTCCCCTTTTCCAGCTTTGGTTCAGTACTGATAGTAACTTTTCTTTGCTGTTTGGCCCAACCCCATCAGCATTTCGTTTGTCACGCCATCTTTTCCGAGAGATTTCTTTTTCTTTAAAGTGCTCATGGCCTCTTCCATTTCATTCATTGTTAGTTTTGCCATCATGTGCTTCTCTGGTGCCATATTGATGTTGTCGTGCCCCTTTTGCTCTTCACTAATGTCTGTATGCCTATTTGTAGGGACATCAATGTGGTTTGCTCTGGCATAATGTTCTATAAAGGCGTTTTCTGCTTTTTTCCAGTGAGAATGTTGTCGCCCTGCTTGATGGTAATTTGTTTGTTTGATGGAGGATTATCTTATAAACCTGTATTGTCACCTCGAATTCTTTTCTTTTCTAGACACTGAAGTCGATTTTTCGGAGTCTTTCCTCATAACTGTAATTATGGAATCCCACTATTTGCTTTGTCGCTCTATTTTGCATCCTATCCAGCATGTATATATCCCTTTTACGAAAAGTACTCCACAACTGTACACAGAACTCCAATCTAGGTCTAACTAATACTTTATACAGTTTGACTATGACTTCCTTGCACCTACGTTTAATATTTCGTTTTATCATACCTAATTTTGCATTAGCCTTTTTCACTGATAATTGAACTTGCCATTACTAAAACACAGTCACATTCCAATGAAGACAAAAGAGACAGCTGATAAATAGTATTTTTATACCAACTCTCTGCTATCAGAGTCAGAAAGGGATGCTTAACAGGGCACAAGAAAGAAAAAACATGGTATAAGAAATGAGGTGTTTGAGAAAGGCTGTCAGGGTCACAAGGCTGGACAGAAAAAGACAGCACCGTCCATGGAATACATGGGTAGGCAGAGAATACATTAGTTCGGACACCTGATAAGAATGCAACCAAAGTTACCAGCTCTCCTATCTACAATACCGCCCATCAAGGTTGCAGAGCAAGAGATAGACCACGAAAAAGATGGATAGATGGTGTCAGTGAGACACTGAAGAAATATGAAATCATAACAACATTGGCGATACACGATAGAAAACTTCACCACCCCACGACGTCTAACAACACAAGTGGATAGAGGATAATGATGCTGATAGATTTATTGATCTTTTGAGGCCTTTAACTAACTGAAGTTCCTGTACTACATGCAGCCCAGACAGTCCACAATCCTTAATCCGACACCTTTAAGGTAAATTTCCCTCCGATCATTTCTTTCCGGGGCCGACCCAGCGATGGGACCATCAGCACGTGCTAATCCCACCCAGGGGTTAGTTCCGCCGTTGGTTCCTAGACTCATTACAAAATCTCTCCGCCTCTTCCCTGGCTGATTTGACAGAAACACGCTGATGAGGTTTGTGCGTGTCAAATCTTGGAAAATGGAACAGCCCGAGGCGGGGGGAAAAACTGTCACACGAGCACAAATAGCGACAGTCATAACAAGTACAAGGTGTGCACAGCCACATTTTGAGGCATAGGGGGGGGGGGGGGGGGGGAGGAGGTTTGCAGTGAGAGCAGTCGTCTTGTGCATTATTTAAGAAAAGTTATGATTATGATAATCAGTGCGTCATAGCAGGCACTGCCATGGGAGATGAAATGTTTCAGTCTTCATTGATGCACTGAACTTAGACATCGATGCCTACTGAATCATTGAACCAGACTAGTGAATCACCGAACTAGGTTTGGAGGAGTGGCAATGAACAATCTAAGATATGCGGATGTTACAGTTTTGATGGCAAAAAGTGAGCAAGAAGTATAGGAGCTTGTGACAGCAATATACACCATAAGTCAAGAGATTGGATTAGACATAAAGAAAACAAAGACTAGGATAATTGAAAAAATGACAAGAAACTATGTATGCAAATAAAAATAAAAGATCAATTACTTGAACATGTATAGAGTTTAGTACAAAGAATGACTGAACTAGTCATAAGATACTTTTTTTTGTATTCACTGAACTAAGCATCAGAGACTTCATAGAATCATTGAACTAGACCTCAGAGACTTTACTGAATGATTGATCTAGACAGAGACTTTATTGAATCGCTGAACTTAGACATCAGAGATGTGATAGAAATATTAAACTAGACCTCAGAGACTTTATTGAATCATTGAACTAGACCTCAGAGACTTTACTTAACTATTGAACTAGACCTCAGAGACTTTACTGAACCATTGAACTAGACCTCAGAGACTATTGAATCACTGAACTAGACAGAGACTTTATTGAACCATTGAACTAGACAGAGACTTTATTGAATTATTGAACTATACATCAGAGACTTTACTGAACCATTGAACTAGACCTCAGAGACTTTATTAAATTACTGAACTAGATGGAGACTGTATTGATCCATTGAACTATGCACGGAAACTTTATTGAACAATTGAACTAAACCTCAGAAACTGTATTGAGTCATTGAACTTTACCCCACATTCTTTATTGAACCATTGAGTTAGCCAGAAACTGTATTGATCCATTGAACTAGACCGCAGAAGCTTTATTAAACCATTGATCTAGACAGAAACTGTATTGATCCACTGAACTAGACCTCAGAAACTTTATTGAATTATTGAACTACACCTGAGAGACTTTATTGAACCAGTGATCTAGATTTCAGAGACTTTACTGAACCATTGAACTAGACCTTAGAAACTTTATTGACCCATTGAATTAGACCTTAGAAACTTTATTGAACAGTGAATTAGACAGAGACTTTATTGAACCATTGCACTAGACCTTAGAGACTTTACTGAACCATTGAACTAAACAGAAACTGTATTGATCCACTGAACTAGCACTCAGAAACTTTATTGAGTTACTAAACTAGACCTGAGAGACTTTATTGAACCAGTGATCTAGATCTCAGAGACTTTACTGAACCATTGAACTAGACCTTAGAAACGTTTTTGAACCATTGAATTAGACAGAGACTTTATTGAACCATTGAACTAGACCTTAGTAACTTTATTGAACCATTGAACTAGACCTTGGAAACTTTATTGAACCATTAAACTAGACCTTGGAAACTTTATTGAACCCTTGAACTAGACCTTATAAACTTTATTGAACCATTGAACTCACCTTAGAAACTTTATTGAACCATTGAATTAGACCTTATAAACTTTATTGAACCATTGAACTAGACCTTAGAAACTTTATTGAACCATTGAGCTAGACCATAGAAACTTTATTGAAACATTGAACTAGACCGTATGAACTTAATTAAACCATTGAACTGGACCTCAGAGACGTTACTGATTCACTGACCTAGACAGAGACTTTATTAATCCATTGAGCTAGACCAGAGACGTTATTGAATTACTGAACATCTGGGGTAGTTGTCTCGCCGCAGCGACTCAATTTCAACCAGTGTTCGTAAAGCGATCTCAGTCCCGCCAGGCGGAGCGATAGCGCGGGCTTGCGGAAAACGCTCGCCTGCCTTTCCCCGTAGAGCGAATTGGGTGCGGTTTGTTGTAGCGGCTCCTCCACCGAGGTGCGCTCGTCTGGTTTGTATCAGGAAACGTGGTCCGTCCGTGGTGATTTATCTAAGGCTTATAGCAGAGCTCGACAGTACGTCTCGCTGGTGGTCCGACTCTCGCAAAGAGCTTGTGACCGGCAAATGGAAAGCAGGAATCGTGCCTCGAAGCCCTGCGTTCTCCTACGGAGAAGGGCAGGCCGGCAGGCCAAATTGTCACTAGTCCCAGTGAAATTCATCGCTGAGGTCGTTGGAATCCGTTCTGAACAGAGCGCTGCCATCCCTCCTCGAGCGAGCCCGGTCGGTCGGTCGTCTGGTGCGTGTGGGAAGCCCCTGTCAGGCGGTCCTAGGTCGACGGAGTGAGGGACGGGTGGAACAACCGTCCGTCCGTCCCGTCAGTCGGTCCCTGCGGCCGTCCCAGTGAGGCTTTTTACACACCCTTCCTCCGCCGACCGGTGTGTCCTGTACGTACGTCTCCGACAGATATCTGGTTGATCCTGCCAGTAGTCATATGCTTGTCTCAAAGATTAAGCCATGCATGTCTAAGTTCACACTGTCTCACGGTGAAACCGCGAATGGCTCATTAAATCAGTCGAGGTTCCTTAGATGACACGATCCTACTTGGATAACTGTGGCAATTCTAGAGCTAATACATGCTTACCAAGCTCCGACCCTCGCGGAAAGAGCGCTTTTATTAGTTCAAAACCAATCGTCGTTTCCCCTCGCGGGGTTGCGGCGTCCCCACTGGTGACTCTGGATAACTTTGTGCTGATCGCATGGCCTCATGTGCCGGCGACGCATCTTTCAAATGTCTGCCCTATCAAATGTCGATGGTACGTGACATGCCTACCATGTTTGTAACGGGTAACGGGGAATCAGGGTTCGATTCCGGAGAGGGAGCATGAGAAACGGCTACCACATCCAAGGAAGGCAGCAGGCGCGCAACTTACCCACTCCCGGCAGGGGGAGGTAGTGACGAAAAATAACAATACGGGACTCTTTCGAGGCCCCGTAATTGGAATGAGTACACTTTAAACCCTTTAACGAGGATCTATTGGAGGGCAAGTATGGTGCCAGCAGCCGCGGTAATTCCAGCTCCAATAGCGTATATTAAAGTTGTTGCAGTTAAAAAGCTCGTAGTTGGATCTCAGGCGCAGGCGGGCGGTCCGGCTCGCGCCGGGTCACTGCCCGTTGTCTCCTGCCCTACTGTCTGCCGGCTCTCTCCCACGGGTGCTCTTCGCTGAGCGTTCTGGGTGGCCGACGCGTTTACTTTGAAAAAAATTAGAGTGTTCAAAGCAGGCCTCGGCTGCCTGAATAATGGTGCATGGAATAATGGAATAGGACCTCGGTTCTATTTTGTTGGTTCGGAACTGGAGGTAATGATTAACAGGGACAAACGGGGGCATTCGTATTGATGCGTTAGAGGTGAAATTCTTGGATCGCCGCAAGACGAGCTACTGCGAAAGCATTTGTCAAGAATGTTTTCATTAATCAAGAACGAAAGTCAGAGGCGCGATGACGATCAGATACCGTCGTAGTTCTGACCATAAACGATGCCGACTAGCGATCCGCAGGAGTTGCTTTGATGACTCTGCGGGCAGCTTCCGGGAAACCAAAGTGTTTGGGTTCCGGGGGAAGTATGGTTGCAAAGCTGAAACTTAAAGGAATTGACGGAAGGGCACCACCAGGAGTGGAGCCTGCGGCTTAATTTGACTCAACACGGCCAACACTGAAATGATTGACATGCCGAGACCACTTTTCTGGGGTCAAATATGGAACTGGTGCTGGATTTAGACCCTCAGAAATCTGGGGTTATGCCCCCTGTGGCTCGGTTCGTCTGCATCCAGTGCTCTGATAAAGGAATTGACGGAAGAGCACTATCAGGAGTGGAGCCTGAGGCTT
Organism: Ariolimax columbianus; assembly: GCA_036924085.1. NCBI lineage: Eukaryota > Metazoa > Mollusca > Gastropoda > Stylommatophora > Arionidae > Ariolimax > Ariolimax columbianus. The sequence goes on from JAVGWX010000018.1 coordinate 46,091,365, forward strand.
AAATTAACTTAACACGCCAATACTGTAGAATGACTGTCAAAAAGAGAGCACCTTCGTGGGGTTTAATAGTGAACATGTGCTGGTATTAGACCCACGGAAGACAGTTCAGTCTCCAAACCCCAAAATGAAAGAGCGCCTGCTACGGTAATCTGGTCTTCACCTTGCAGAAATCGCAGGTTCCAGAAACTTGGCCATTGACAAACTAAAAGCCCTCTATTGATACGGTCGGGCTAATATTGAACGGGTGCTGGAAATAGACCCTCTGAAGACAGGTCAGTTTTACCCTACTAATGACAGGGCTTTGCTACGGTAATCCTGCTAAGCCCGAGAGGAGCCGCAGACATTTGGTTCACGTACTAGGCGGATAAGCCAACGGTGCGAGGTGAGGGATTACGGCCGAACGCCTCTAAGCCAAAAATCCCGCCCAAAAGCAGCCCAGCACGAATGCAAAGGGAGGCTTCGACATGGTGGGGACCTGGGGGCCACGCTCCAGCCCCGCCCGGTCAAGCCGCAGAATGAGGTCTCTGCCGTCCGCTGATAAAAGCGGGCGGGAAGCTGCTCGATATTCACCCCATACGGCGATGAGGTATGAAATCATTTGTAGAAGACTTAGTTCTCGGTCGGGTGCCCTAAGCAGTAGATCAGCTACCTCACTGCGAACTGCTGAGACTGAACCCTTGACCATGAGATATGTCCGCTCCCTAGGCGGACAACATCTCCGTGCAAGACTAGGCTTGTCACCTGGTCAAATGCACTATTTCGAGAGGAATCACAGGTCGCTGACATTTGGTCCACGTGCTTGGCTGATAAGCTACCATCTGAGGGATTACGGCCGAACGCCTCTAAGCCAGAATCCCGCCCAAAATCTCAGCACCGCTGAGATGGGAGGCTACGACATGGCTGGGGCTTGTGTCCCGGCCCGATCGAGCCGCAGGAATGCACCTGGTAAAATGCACTCCTTCCTCGCTCTTTGCATCTGTCTGCTATCAGTCATTCTAATGGACGCAGAAGAGATGCAGTCCAGCGGACATTGCACCTCCTGTTCTATGGTGACAAGCTCCCGGGTGGCGGGGAATGCTAGGCGTACCATCACTGCAGATGAGCCGAGAAAATAAAGCGAGCAAAAAGATACCTCACTCATATGCATATGCTACGTTTCTGGTAGGACGTGACGATCCTGGGAAAAAGTCACACTGGACTGCCTCTCTTCCCGGATAGTACAAACTAGTACATAGTCCATCATATCATTGCCAAACGCTATAGACACGAGTAGGGAAGACTCGATAGTCCTGCAAGACAACTTCCCAAGAGAGACAACTCTGACCAAAAACAACTGCTGCCTTGCAGTTAGGCTGGGGACAGCCAAAGGCTAAGGAGGGCAACCCTACAGAAACGCCTGTTGAAATCGGATGCACTGAGCCACTGGCTAACAAATTAAATCAGTGCAACGTAAACATCGCTGTAAACAGCGTACGATGAAGAAGAAGAAGAAGAATTACTGAACATAACATCTATCTTTGGTCGTGGTCAGCCTCATTTAGGATATCTTAGCCCGTGGGATCGTACTCCTGGCTGTCGAAGTTCAGGGTGGAAAAAGACCATCCACGCGGAGGAGAAACCATAGTCGCCAAGAAACATTTGGCTGCGACAGGGCGTCCGCTCTTCATCAGAACTATACGCCACATTGAATTCGAGGTCACAGACAAATCAACTAATCGAATTATTATTATTACAAACCGAATCTTTTGCCCTCCTGACAAAGGACCACATATTTCGTATCTTCTTCTTTTTTGCGTTCGGTTTCGTATGCTAATTTTATGCCACAAGATGGGCTGCCTCCATGAAGTGGCACGTCAGTCGCAGGTCCTCAATGGTTCCCCACAGTTTGTCTTGTATGTTTCATTCCTCGGGCCTTGTCGTCTAGCGGGAGCCTTGGCCCAGTGGACATGTTTGCAGGATGTGTTCTGGAGTATGGGGTCCTCTCTGTCATGTACATTGTGCAGTCTGTGCTGCTTTCATTTTATGTATGGGGGGAATTAGTCTGCATTGACCTGTTCTGAGGCGGAAAATTATGGTATACTGTTTCCTACTCAGTCTATTGATTGGGTTCTGTGGGTATTTGCTGTTTGTTTTCTCTATCCACTGTTGTTTATATTTTTGTATATGTGTGCCTTGACTTCTGGCAGTGACACTGGGTGGGTGAATTGTTCTCTCTGTCGTCCTTCCATGGCCAGTCTGTCCGCGCCGTTCATTCCCAGGTATGCCACAGTGAGCTGGAATCCACTGGAGAGTGATTTTATTGTGGTCTGAGAGTTTATTTAGCTGGCATATTTTGTATAGTTTAATTGTATTATTTCATTATAGTTGACCTGTCAATATTTAGTTCAAATATGTGTGGCTTAGAGTTTCTACAGGATGACAAACATGGCCTAATGCATAACCCTCCTTAGTCACTTCTTACGGCATGCTTGGCGGGTTTACAGTGTTCATATTTTTATCTCACCTCTCGTCCAGTAACCAAGCGTTAGAAAAACGATTTCGTAGGAATAGAGAAGATACCCATTTGCATAAAACATGTGAAATAAATTAGACATTGAAGGTGGAATGGTCATTTTTGTATATGCGTAGTGACATGTTAGCAAACGCGCGAAGCGGCAAAGTGAATGTATTAGTTACTGTTGGAACGGTAAGCTGATTGTGTCCAGCCTAACACAGCGTAAGAATCAGGTCAATTCGTAGTTACGAGACGGTCATTGTGGCGCTGATGTTTGTCACAGCCAACAAGCCACAAATGAGACCGGCCTTCCTTGACTGAGAGTGTTACATTCACAGCTCTGAAAGTGTGTTTTAAATGTTATTTCAGTGCATTTTTGTTTAGTTTTATGATTGTGATTTGAATTTTATAATTGAATTGAACTGCTTGAAGTTCTTGACTCAATCATAGTTCAGTTAGAGGAACGATTCTCTAACTTTGACGAAGTTGCAGTTGTTGAACTTTTAAACCATACAAAATGTACGCAGTTAAAAAAATCTTTTCCTCACAGCCAATTTCAAAACTTAAATTAAAAACACATTTCCTAAGGCGTTTAACTTTATAGCACTACATAATTAACTGGTAAATATTTACAGCTCAGAAGACAAAGCCAAACCTTGCATTAAGCTATTTTAGTTCCATTGCAGATAGCTGCCTCCAAACAGGGTATGAACAGACAGACAAGTTGCTACAACTTACTCTCAGTATTCCAACGAGCCCGGCTACCACAGTACGTTCAATGAGTACAGCGAATAAATTCAGATGACCAATAATAGATTATCCAAACTGGCTACTTTCTTGTAAATGGGCTCATGATCACGTGTGGAAAGTGTGATAGATATTTATTTTAGAAATGAAATAAAATTGTTTGAACTGATTTACAAGAAATCGTAGACAACTATGCAGAAATACGTCGACAGCATGAGTTTCAACTATCTCACTGAGGGGACGGCGTGGCCTAGTGGTTAAGTGGCACGGCTCACGAACCGAAGGTACTGGGTTCGATCCCCATCACAGCACCGGCCGTTACCCCGGGAAGCAAATGCGTGCTGAAGTCGGATGCACTGGGCCGACAGGCGCAAAATAAAAAACCACAGTGCAACGCACGCCGCCTTGGGGAATAGAGAAATAAGGCGAACGCAAAAAAAAAAAAAAAAAAAAACAATCTCACTCAGCACAAACACGAATTACTTTTCAACATTTCTTTCGACATCGTTAAGTGTGCCCCTTTATGTTCATGACTCAGCTTACTCTAAAATGATCCCTGGTACCATTCAGGCTAGTGGCTATTATAAGACTACCCTTTCCTTTACATCTTAAAACAGCTTTCGGGGAATTGAGACACTAATCAGATCAGGCACACATACTGAACACGGTCAATAGCTCTCTTCCATGTAACGTTCCCTGGAAACATTCTGCTTTCAAGGCAGTCTGGCTGACGAGATGTGGATCGACGTGATCCCCGGAGTAGTTAGATGAAGTCAAGCTTCGCACAACCGCTTGGAAGATCGCGGTCCTCATTCATCCCCATTCTCGGGATGTTAGAACACTTACTCATTGTGGGCATTAAACAACAACAACAACAAACCAGCGTCCAGGTGGGAGACCAGTTAGAGCGTTTATCTCTAATGTCAAAGCTTACCGAGACGTCTCTTGATCGTCTCGCGCCCTAGTTACTTGAGCTGCAAGAAGTCAGTGATCAGAGAAGGAATCCTTTTGAGAGATTAGGAAATAGAGAATACAATGAAAGATACTGATCGTCCCACATAACAAAGATGAGGAATTGTACAAATTATGTAATCTCTTAGCATACAATGTTTAAATTCAATCGCTCATTCTCAAACTCACCATACCAAGTCCTGAAAAGAGGTTTGCATGTAGCAAGCAGGATGTAGTCCGGAGAACGGAATGCGTTGTGTTGCAGTTCACAGCTTGACTGCGATATTTGAACCTTTTGATCCAACACATCCGACTTCAGCATGCAATATATTAACACTACATTTCCCTACACCATTATCTGCTTTGGAAATGCCTTGCGTCCTTTAAAAAGAAAAAAAAAACCCACATAAAATTGCCTCACGAGATATCCATTCGGCAATCAATGTCTAAAATGATGATGCATCTGTCCATTCCGCTCTTGTCTCCTGTCACGTTTGATGTTCTTCTTAATTTCCTGGTATCTGTTTCTCATTTTCTTTTCATGAGATAACCTAAGTAGCTGCAGTGGATAAAACCCGTTGTTGGTTTTGCTTTTGGCTTGCGTTTGCTTTTTTTTTCTTTCTTTTAAATATTTGCATGCAGTGGGAATTTTGCGAAAATTAAAGGAAAAATTGGATCAACATTTTTTAAGTGCAGTTTCAGAAGTGGACATTTTACAAATTTTTTTTTTCAAGCTAGTCACGTGACAAACTCATTCCCTGTTATTTGAGAGATCAATCTTGTCGGCCATAGTCGGCCATCTTGTTCCTGTGACGTTCTTGTGGGTGTGACGTGCTTGTGGTTGTGACTTTCTTGTGGGTGTGACATTTTTTGTGGCTGTGACGTTCTTGTGGATGTGGGGTGCTTGTGGCTGTGACGTTTCTGTGGATGGGATGTTCTTGTGGATGTGACGTTTTTATTGATGTGACATTTTTTTTTAATTGAAAGTTATTGTGGATAAGACGTTCTTGTAACTGTGACGTTCTTGTGAAAAGGACGGTCTTGTAACTGCGATGTTATTGTGACTGACATGTTTGTGGTTGTGACGTTCTTGTGACATTCATATGGCTGTGATATTCTTGTGGCTGTGACGTTTTTGTGGATGTGAGGTTCTGGTGGTTGTGACGTTCTTGTGGTTAGGACGTTCATGTGTCTGTGACGTTCTTGTTGGTGTGACGTTCTTGTGGCTGGGATGTTGTGTATTTCTAATGAATGATTTTCTTAATTCTTTAATTTTTTTTTGCGTTCGCCTTATTTTTCTTATCCCCAAGGCGGTGTGCATTGCACTGTGGTTTTTATTATGCGCCTGTCAGCCCAGTGCATCCGACTTCAACATGCATTTTATGTAAGGGTCTGCTTCCTCCTGCATTTTCTAAGGGTTTGCTTCCCCGTGGTAACGGCCGGTGCTGTGATGGGGATCGAACCCAGCACCTTCCGGTTGTGAGCCACTTAACCACTAGGCCACGCCGTCCCCTGTAATGATGGATAACAACCACTCTAGGGATGATGGCACTCCAAATCTACGGAGGTTACCTGGGCATCCCCACATGCTTATGGGAAGTGGTCAAAGACTCGACTCACAAACCAAAAACGGATGTGCTCAGTTTTATTAACTAATACGGTCGTACTTCTATGGCAGTTACAAATGCTTGCTGGTGTAGCATGCACACGGTCCTAGAGCGTAAATACACGGCATTGATAATTTTGCCTTACGAAACAAGGTAAATGAAGAGGAAGAGAGAGAGAGATGAGAGGGAGAGGAATGAAAGGCTAAAAGTTTATCAAGTATCGTGGAGTCATCTGTTTGAACGATGGAGGGTACTGAAAATGCAGCGCAGTGAATGAGTTGAAATTAGACAGCGATTGATAGCTGGTTGCTTGCATCAGACTAGAGGACAAGAGCTGACCAATACCCTATTCCGCCTCTAAGGGTCGGTCCTGGAAACAGGCTGCATTAGTGTAGTCTGGCTAAGAGATTAGAGTTCGCAATAGGAAGGCAAATCTGATACACAAAAAGCCGCTGAAACCGGTTTGTGCCGGGCTGACAAGCGTTAATATCGCAGCCTCGCTGTAAACTACGACACGGCGACATAACTTCCTTTTCAGAACGACCGCACAAGAAGAAGAAGGAAGAATAAATCAGACGCAGAAAAAGAAGAAAACAAAGAAGAAGAAGAAGAGCACAAAGAAGAAGTAGAAGAAAAAGAAGAAGAAGAAGAAGAAGAAGAAGAAGAAGAAAGAAGAAGTAGTAGAAGAAAAAGAAGTCAAAAAAGATAGAGTAAGAGGAGGAAGAGGAAGAAGAAAGGGAAGAAGATCAAAGAAGAAGCAGCGGACGAGGAGGAAGAAGAAGAGGAAGCTAAAGAAGAGCAAGAAGAGGTACAAGAAGAAGAAGGAGAAGATGTAGAAGATGAACGATGAAACACCATAATACACGAGCAACATAATACGCATAGTATGATAATAATTACTAAATAATACAGATCAGCCCGTATTAGGACTAATTTTAGACCAGCCGTCACGTTTTAAGACAACACATACGACATGATATCAGGAAAATGATTCGACCTTTATCTGAAAGGACAGTGTCTCACCTAAACTAGGAATAAATACATACCTCACAAACAACGCGTCCGAGTTTCATGGTCCGATTTGAAGGGTATTCATCTAAAATGATGTTTGAAATTAGAGACCTGTTAGCAAAACTATTGGCTATATTTCGTTCTCAATCAGTTGCGAAGGAAATTGTTCCAGGGGATTGGAAAGATGCAGGAGTGATTCCCTTGTTCAAAAAGGGCAAACACTGCCGAAGACGGATGTGTCGGACCGAAAGGTACAAATATCTCAATCAATCTGTAAACTAGGGACACAACGCATTCCGTTCTCCGGACTATATCCTGCTATTTGCAAAGCCCTATTCAGGGCTTGGTAACGAGAGATTGAGAACGAACGAAGAAGAAGAAGAAAAAGAGGAGGGCAAACAATCGGATCCAGCAAATTATAGACCAGTGAGTTTAAAGAGCAAAGTATGCTACATTTTAGAGTCAACAATCAAAGAGAACATTGTAAAGAAGTTGGATAAATGTAATGTAATCAGGAATAGTCAGAATGGGTTTACTAAAGGGAGATCATGCTTGGCAAACCTGTTAGAATTCATGGAGGAGGTTACTAAAATATAGATGGAGGGGAGCCATATAGAGAGTGTATTAATATATATATATATATACACACACATACACATACACACATTAACACACGCACGTAGGCACACAGGCACGCACGCAAGCACACACACACACACAGACACAAACACAAACACACACACATATGTATATCCATGATTACAAATTTGCGGATGATACAAAACTTTGCAGATGTGTCTCATCTGAAGCAGAAGTGAAGTGGATAAATTGAGGTCGGATTTAGATAGAATTCAAAACTGGTTTGAGAACTGGCAAATGGAGTTTAATGTAGATAAGTGTACAGTTGTCCACATCGGTAGATCCAATATGGAACATAATTGTAGGATGGAAGATAATAATAACAGGAAGAAAAGGAAAGGGACCTAATGGATATAAACAAATCATACAGATAAGGTGAGTAAGCTCGTCCACCAGGTATATCTGAAATAGGCAACTGCAATGTTAGGTATAATAAAAAGAAGTATTAAACATAAAAGCAAGGACGCGATAGTCAAACTGTATAAAGCATTAGTTAGACCTAGATTGGAGTACTGTACAGGTGTGGAGTCATTATCATAGAGGGGTATAAACATGAAGAAAGGGATACAAAAAAGAGCGACAAAACTGATAATGGTATTCTAGAATTATAGTTATGAGGAAAGGTTTCAGAAAAACTGAAAGAGAAGATATTGAGGGATTGAATACATGTTTATAAGATAATCAAAGGAAAGGATAAATTAAACTATAACACGTATTTCAAACTACAGTCGGCTACAAGGACAAGAGGGCACAGCTACACATTAATTGAAGAAAAGTCCAGATTAAATAGTAGGAATTATTTTTTGTAGTCAAAGAGTGGTGCCTGCTTTGAATTACTTGTTACGGGAAATACTGCGGGCAGGGACAATTAATGTACTCAAGAATAGATTGATTGCTCATAGTGTTTTGATGAAGGGAAGTAGAAACTGACTTTGCAGAGTCTTTTAAACCAACATAAAGAAGTTAAAAAAGGAGAGCAAAGAATAGTAACACTGAGGGGCCGACGATGCCGTACAGGGGCTGAGTTGACAGCAGCCAATGACTTTTAGCTGACTGCTTGCATCAGGGTCAGCAAACCTGAGATGACTCAGGCCCTATTCGGCCTCCAAACTACGGCCCTAGAAACAGTATGTACTAGTGTAGTCTGGCTAAGGGAGTGTGGATCGCAGTGGGAATGCAATACCCAGTCCACCATCCCCACCCCCCCCCTAATAAAAACACCTAGCTGAAAACGGATGTGTCGGGCCGAAAGGTGCAGATATCGTAGCCACACTGTAAACTACGACGTCACAACGTCATTTTCAAGATGAACGCCGAAGAAAAGCTTTGTATCAGACGAGGTATTCAAACAGTTAAGAGTGAAATCGACTTAAACGTTATTGACTTTCAACGTTTGATATGTTGTTTTAAAAGTTTATCATACTGTGCCGTTCTCCCAGGCTGTCTAACATCTTCTCTCTCGGCCTTTCTTGGGTCCGTTTCATTCTCTGGCTCGTGCCATTCTCTGGCTCGTGCCATTCTCTGGCTCGTGCCATTCTCTAAGGCTGTCTAATATCTCTTCTCTCTCTCTCTCTCTCTCTGCCTTCCTCTGGTCCATGCCATTCTCTCAGGCTGTCTAACATCTTCTCTCTCGGCCTTTCTCTGGCCCGAGCAATTATCTCAGGCTGTCTAACATCTTCTCTCTCGGCCTTTCTCTGGCCCGTTTCATTCTCTGGCCTGTATCATTCTCTGGTTGTGTAATTCTCTAGCACGTTTTTTTCCCTTCTTCTTCGTTCGTTCTCAATCTCCCGCTATCAAACCCTGAAAACGCTTAAGTAGCAGAATGTAGTCAAGAGAAAGGAATGCGGTGTGTCATAGTTTACAGCTGGACTGCGATATTTGCACCTTTAGTCCAACACATACGACTTCAGCAAGCATTTTTTGAGTACCGGGTTAGCATTCCCTCTTCGATCACTTCTCCTTAGCTAGTCTGCCCTGCTGCAGCCTGTTATCCAGGATCACCGCGTGGAGGTGTAGAATGGTCTTGGCAGCTCTGGTTCGCTGGCCCTGACGCTAACAGTCAGCTATGGGTCGCTGACCACTGCAGCTCATGCGCTGCTCAGCATCTTGATCCCCTAGCACGTTTCATTCTATTGCCCTTGTCCTTCTCTGGCCTGTGCCATTCTCTCAGGCTGTCTAACATCTCTTCTCTCTCTGCCTTCCGCAGTCTCTCGCTCCTACTATCTTTCCAGTGGTCACAGCGTGCTGCAAACCACCGCTTCTCATAACATGCCCGAAAAAGGATGATTGCCATATTCTTAACCTTGCAATGAGTTGCCTTCGTGTGTATGCATATCACAGTACTTCATCCTTGCAATGAGTTGCCTTCGTGTGTATGCATATCACAGTACTTCATCCTTGCAATGAGTTGCCTTCGTGTGTATGCATATCACAGTACTTCATCCTTGCAATGAGTTGCCTTCGTGTGTATGCATATCACAGTACTTCATCCTTGCAATGAGTTGCCTTCGTGTGTATGCATATCACAGTACTTCATCCTTGCAATGAGTTGCCTTCGTGTGTATGCATATCACAGTACTTCATCCTTGCAATGAGTTGCCTCCGTGTGTATGCATATCACAGTACTTTATCCTTGTAATCCATGGAATGCGCAGCATTCTTCGGTAAAACCCATCTCCGCTTTAACCAAAAACATATACTTGTTCATAATTCACTGCCATATGTCAGTACTGGCTCCACGTAGCATCCAAAGACTCTTCCCCAGATCCAGTGTATCCATGGATCAAATACGTCTTCGGGTACAGTTCTTTGATCATGTCTCACGCTTCTAATTCTTGGATACAGATAACTAAAATAAACACCATTTATTTAGTAGTAGCAGCACGATTAATTACGTTGGTATAATTAATTTCCTTGCTGAAAATACATGAGTGTATCTCTCTGGCCCTTATCACGGAGCAGATAAGATGAAAACATTACACTTGACAGTGGAAGCCTTAGGAGGTACCTAAATGGAATGTGAACAGTTCTGGCAACTTGACAGATTACAACATAAATATGAAAGAAGGGCAGAGAGAACGTTTGCGTTGAAAGATAAGGAGAAGGTGGTTAGAATTGTGACGTTAAGAATGTTGGTACCGACTAAATCGGTGTGCGTGTGTATCTCTGTGTGTGTGTGTGTGTGTGTGTGCGTACGCGCGTGTATTTATATGTATATGTGCGTGTAGAGCGAGAGAGAGAGAGAGAGAGTGAGTGAAGGGAAACGGCGGAGGATAGAATCCTGCAAGTTTCAGCGACACCTGGTCTGAGTGGAGGTATCACCAGAGTGCCGCCATCACAAGTTATCTCCAGTCGTCTCGATCGACCAATAGTCTTGCCACTAATCCAAGGTAACTCGGGATAAGAGTGAAATTGATGACCAGCGCAATATCCTTCCTCACTATAATTCAAATACAGCGCACATCACATTAATAAGACAAACCCGTCTGTTGTTGTGGCCATCACCGCTTCGCGATGGGCAATAACTTTATATATTCGATTTAATGCGCATATATATTTGAGGCGTGTTCAATTGAAACCGGACCCAGTGGCTTTATTACAAACAGATGACAGTTATATCATCTTGTGTGACATAATTGAATATATCAATTGTTATGAAGCAAACATGTCACAGGATTAGTTAGAAAAAGTCGCCGAAGGCATTCAGACATGCATATCACTGCTTCGGTAGACGCAGTATGCCGTCCGAAAAAAAGGCTTTGGTTGCTTATTGAACCACTTGGTCACCGAAGTCATGGCGTCTGCCTCGGAGTCGAATCTTTGTCCCTTCAGACATTTTTTTAAGGGTCCGAATAAATGGAAATCACAAGGGGACTTACCGGGGCTATACGGTGGGAGTGGCAGTTCTTTCCACCGTTTCTATGCTAACGGTTTCTGAACAATGTTCCAGACATTTTCATATATATATATATATATATATATATATATATATATATATATATATATATATATATATATATGTATATATACTCGGACAGACACAGTCAGAGAGACAGACAGACATGTAATCCGGCAGGGAGACACAAAGACAAAGGGTATTACAATCAAATAGAGAGACAGACAGCTATATAGATAGGTAGCTGGGCGAGCTCACAGTCAGACAGACAGAAAGACGGGCCGACAGATAGATAGATAGATAGATAGATAGATAGATAGATAGATAGATAGATAGATAGATAGATAGATAGATAGATAGATAGATAGATAGATAGATAGATAGATAGATAGATAGATAGATAGATAGATAGATAGATAGATAGATAGATAGATAGATAGATAGATAGATAGATAGATAGATAGATAGATAGATAGATAGATAGATAGATAGATAGATAGATAGATAGATAGATAGATAGATAGATAGATAGATAGATAGATAGATAGATAGATAGATAGATAGATAGATATATAGATAGATAGATAGATAGATAGATAGATAGATAGATAGATAGATAGATAGATAGATAGATAGATAGATAGATAGATAGATAGGTAGATAAATAGATAGATAGATAGATAGATAGATAGATAGATAGATAGATAGATAGATAGATAGATAGATAGATAGATAGATAGATAGATAGATAGATAGATAGGCAGACAGACAGACAGAGAGATAGATAGATAGATAGATAGATAGATAGATAGATAGATAGACAGATAGATAGATAGATAGATAGATAGATAGATAGATAGATAGATAGATAGATAGATAGATAGATAGATAGATAAATAGATAGATAGATATATAGATAACTAGATAGGTAGGTAGATAGGTAGATAGATTAATTGATTGATTGATGAATATGTATATACCTTTATGTGCATACACACACACACACACACATCCCCACTCCTCACACAAACATACCCTACCCCCACCCCACACACACACATCCAAAACCTGTTTGTATCACCTGTCCCTGTCATATGACGCTAGGTAAGTAACGTTGTAGTCAAGAGGTGAAGACACTCGCCTCTCACAGTGATGAACCTAAACGATGGGCTATCAAATCCCACACGTTTCAAGCGATTCCTAGTATCACGGGAGGTAAGACCAGAGTGCCTGCATCCTGAGTTACCTCCAGTCGTCTCGACCAATAGTCTTGCCATTGATCCAAGGAAACTCGGGACATGACAGTGAGATTGATGATCCGCGCATCCACTTCCTCACTATAATCCAAATACAGTTCACATCACATTATTCAGACAAACAAGTCTGATGTTGTGGCCATCATAGCTCGCCATGTACAATAACTTATAACTTTAACGTACTCACCAAGTCTTCTTGCTGACCGACTTTCGAGGCAATGTGGAGAAATTCATTCGAGTGTACAGGGGCTCCCTGGGTCTGAAGGACAGAGTTTCCTCCCACATCCTGCCAAAGCGGGACTGTAGCTTGCCTATTTTGAATCGCACACTGCCAAGAGAGAGAGAGAGAGAGAGAGAGAGAGAGAGAGAGAGGTGCATACCAAAAAAAATGATATAAGAGAATAATCGTGACTATAGTTTTTAACACAACTAGTTAGATTGTTTTTATTTCAAGCATGACATCTTCAATAAAAATATCTCGCATGCATCCGAAAACTGGGACTAGGGTGGCTTGGCTTCGTTCGATCTCAATCTCCCGCTACCAAACCCTGAAAGGGCTTGAGTAGCAGAATGTAGTCCAGAGAAAGGAATGCGTTGTGTCGTAGTTTACAGCTTGACTGCGATATTTGCACCTTTCAGTCCAACCCATCCTAATTCAGCAAGCATTTTTCAAGTACCGGGTTAGCATGCCCTCTTCTATCCCTTCTCGGTAGCCAGTTTGGCCTGCTGCAGCCTGTTATCCAGGATCACCACGTGGGGGTGTAGAAGGGTCTTGGGAGCTCTGGTTCGCTGGCCCTGACGCTAGCAGTCAGCTATGGGTCGCTGACCACTGCAGCTCATGCGCTGCTCAGCATCTTGATCCCGGGACTAGTATCAGATTAATACGTTGTTTTTATGTACCTGAACTGATCAACAAGATTCTAACATTAAGCTGACAATACATGAACTAAGTGATTTATTAAGTCCTTCTTCTTCATCTTCTTCTTTTTCTTCTTCTTCGTTCGTTCTCCTTCTTCCACTTAACAAGTTGTGAAAATGGTTTTGCAAATAGCAAAGAAATTAGTCCAGAGAAGGAACGCGTTGTGTCGTAGTTAAAAGTTTGACTGCGATATTTGCACCTTTCGGTCCTACACATCCGACTTCAGCAAGCATTTTTTGAGTACCGGGTTAGCCTGCCCTCTTCGATCCCTTCTCCGTAGCCAGTCTGCTCTGTTGCAGCCTGTTATCCAGGATCACCGCGTAGAGGTGTAGAAGGGTCTTGGCAGCTCTGGTTCGCTGGCACTAACGCTAGCAACCAGCTATGGGTCGCTGACTGCTGCAGCTTATGCACTGCGTAGCATCAGTTACTTCAGACTGAACGGATTCTGTGATATCTGCTGGCAGTATAACACCGCTTTCCGTCAGACATTTTTGGTCAAAGTTCTTCTTTGACGATCGTCCTTAAAAAGACGATGTGACGTTTTGTAGAAGTTTACATCGAGGCTGTGACATCGAGGAAGTTGGGCTTAACACATCCGGTTACGCTGGCTTCTTTTTGGGTACCTGGTTTGCATTCGCACTGCGAATCCTATTTTAATAGCCAGACTGCACTAGCGCAGCCTGATTCCTGGGTCGCCGCTTTGAGGTGCAATAGGGTCTCAGTCAGCAGTGATTCGCTGACCCTGGTGCAAGCAACCAATCACAAATCACCGACTGATGTCAGCTCATTCATGTTGCTGCATCTTCGATACAGGTCAAAGTTCAACCGTGATAATAATCCACTGTATTTTCCCTTTAAGTGATTCATAGAATCAGCAGTACATGGAAACTTTTTCTAACAAGCCTGTTTCTGAGAATCAGCAACGAGTGTTTCCCAGTAATGGCTTTCTCTGGTGTGGTTTCTAACCAAATATACCACATCCATGTAACGATGACAAGTTTGGGAATATACAGTGTCCTCATTCTTACGGAAGTGAAAACCCGTGTAGCAAGGAACTGCCCACCCCAGCTCATACAAGCTCTGGTTTAGTATACAGAAGTCTCTAACAGATTCCTTCCACGACAGTAGTGTAACTACTATGGGACAAACCTTGGCTAAGTACACTGAAGCATTTAATAAATTCATTCCACAACAGTAGTGTAACTACTATGGGACAAAGCTTGGCTTAGTATACTGAAGCCTATAAAAAAATTCATTCCACGATAGTAGTGTAACTACTATGGGACAAACCTTGGCTTAGTACACTCAATCCTCTAATAAATTCTTTGCACGACAGTAGTGTAAAACTTAAGGACAAACCTTTATTTTTCATTTTGCTGCTTGTTGTCGGAGCCTGAAAGAGGAACAGCAAACACTGACATTGTAACCCACATACATGTCATAGAGGGCAACACAATGTTGAACAATGAGACTAGATCACACCATCTTTTAGAAACTGTAAGAAAAGTAATAGACGACACCAACAACCCAGTGTAGAAGAGAAGCTACTAAGACAAATTCATATTTAAATACAACTTGTTTTGTATAAACACGGGTGGGATCAAGATGGTGAGCAGTGCATGAGCTGTAGCGGTCAGCGACCCAGAGCTGACTGATAGAGTCAGGGTCAGCGGTCCAGAGCTGACTGATAGAGTCAGGGCCAGCAGTCCAGAGCTGACTGATAGAGTCAGGGCCAGCGGTCCAGAGCTGCCAAGACCCTTCTTCACCTGCGTGCGGTGACCCTTGATAACAGACTGCAACAGGGCAAGCTGGTTTAGGAGAAGGGATCGAAGAGGGAAGGCTAACCCGGTACACAAAAATTCCATGCTGGAGTAGGATGTGTTGGACTCAAATGTACAAATATCGCAGCCGAGCTGTAAACTACGACACAACACATTCCAAACTCCGGACTAAGCCCTGCTACTTGCAAAAATCTTTTCAGTGCTTGGTAGTGGGAGTGTGAGAACGAACGAGGAAGAAAAGGAAGTATAAACACGGATGGAAACACATATTAACACTCGCCACATTTAGCTCCCAGGACTGGAGTTGGACTTCACTGCAAAACCTTGCTAGGGTATAGAACTCTCCTCTTCATTTGACATTGTACAAATCGCCGAGTGCAGTTAACTACGTGATGCACGATACAATTCTAGTAACACCAACCTCCCAGTGTACTGTATGATAGAGATTAACAGAGGTGAAGAATTCCCTTTCCATGGGAGTTCAGATAAAGACGATAAACATTCAGGAATCCTAGAATAACACAGTGAAAGGTTAGATGTATGTACCTATCTGCAAACCTGGCCTCTTCACACAAAAACATGACACAGGTATAGTCCAGGATCTGAGCTTTGAAAACTAGACATTGTTACTAGTCGCTACACAGATTAGTGCTTGTTTTTCGTGGAAAGATGCCGGATCAAATCTACGATCTTGAAATACTTTAGTCTACCTACCCGTAAATAGATATATCATTTCAGTCAATCAAACGGAACTATTTACGCTCTGTGTAAATATGTCTTAAATAATTGCCCGTTTAGTTATAAAATGATGACCTGTCCGTATCTTTGTTTAAGCTGTTGTGGCTATACGTTTGTACAGGAAGGAGGCAGCTAGCCCCATGCCCAAAAGATACCATATTTACTGTTAAGGGTAGTAAATCAGTGATCATGGGCGGCAGTTTCAGCTATAAGTCCATTTCTTTGCTTTTTCACAAAGGTTAGTGGGTTGCCATCTTGAAGAACGAGACCGCAGTACGCTTCTCGATCGTGACACGATCCGGTATACCGAGCCGTAAATAGGTACAATCATTACTTCTTCCTCTTCTTCCCCTCCTCCTCCTCCTTCTTCTGCTTCATCGTCGTTCGTCTCCAGACTTCGAGTTCAATGACTCTAACAAAGGCAGCAATCAACGCATTGGGCCCCTCCATACAGTTGTTCATGTAACGACACTGGTTCTTACCAAGTGCTACTTCTTTCACTAGTGTATGGATACGCAAGACAATAACAGAGGATTCGCTGTTATGGACGATGTGCCACAGGTACAAAGGTCCGTGTTACCAATTCTTGAATTCATTATAAGGATTACATCTCAGTCGGTAGTGTTCTGTGTGCAGTCGGAACATGGCCATCTGATCTAGTTTTGAGAGTTGATGGCAGGGCGTCAATTCTATGACCAAGGTGATCTCTTTACCAGTTTGATATATGTACGAAACCCTGATAATTGCTTTTATCTCGTCATATGTTGTTGCTACACTGCTTTATTGCAGTATTCCTCCCTTTATGGCAAGATTTGGCTCAAGACGAGAGAGTGAGGATAAAAAGTAGCGCAGTTAATCCTTACCAAAAAATATCGCTAGCAAAATTAATTATGCCATCATCGTCTACGATGGATGGCGGCCGTTGCCTTGATATCAACTGTGCACACGAAACTTCAAAGTTTGATTGATAGCAAATGTGCAGACGTAACTTCAAAGTTTGATTAATACCAACCGTGCACACGTAACTTCAAAGTTTGATTGATACCAACTGTGCACACGCAACTTCAAAGTTTATTGATACCAACTGTGCACACGCAACTTCAAAGTTTATTGATACCAACTGTGCACACGCTACTTCAAAGTTTGATTGATACCAACTGTGCACACGCTACTTCAAGGCTTATTGATAACAACTGTGCACACGCAACTTCAAAGTTTATTGATAACAATTGTGCACACGCAACTTCAAAGAGCCATAACACACCTCTAAATTTGTTTTGGACTTTGTGGATTGTGATAACCGTAAGTGTAGCTTGTTCGTCGATCTATCAAACCATTTTCAGTTCCCTGTCGGGAAGGAAGACGTCTGGTCAGGCAAAACATATTGGCCAAGACCCTCACCTTGACTTCTTCGTAGCTCTTCCAAAGAACGGGCTGTTTTCATTGCAGCATGGCTATCAAGGTGTGGGATCAACATGATCCCCGTAGTATTGAGCGACACGCAGATGGAGCCAAGCATATCACAACCACCTGGAGGACCCCGGTCTACCTTCATCAGCAGGCTCGGGATGTGAGGAAAGCTACGAGAATTGGCGTCCTTTAACGTCCCTTAACGTCTCTTTTAGGGCGAACAAAACAGTAATCCTACTCATTGTGGGCATCCAACACCAAAAACAGCTCCCTGTGGTTCATATGTCTTTAATACATACACGCCAAGTCATTAAACCTTGGCATGTCGATATATGTGGGGTTTTAAAGTGTCTACAGGATAGAATACCCAGCCCCATGGCCAACCCTAGTTAGTCACATCCGACGATATGCCAAGCAGGTTACAGTGCTATTCTGTGCCTCCAATATTAGATTTGGTAACAGTTGGGTGTGTAGCTTTTATAACTAAATCCGATTCTGTGTAACTTTTCTGTTTTTAATGATCATCGGAAGTTGGCTGTCTTTCATTCTTCTTTTCACTTATCCTATTTTGCCTTTCAGTGTCAGGTTATGGGGATTCCGTGGCGAAGTGGTTAAGCCGTCGGACTCGTGATCAGGTGGTGTGGGTTAGACTCCGGACTCCGCCGTCTTTTTCACGAGTGCTTGATGCGGAGTCCCCTGCATCTCGTAGTCGCCCCCTAGTCGTCTTGTCCTTGACTTGCCACTGGAGTCCGGCGGTTCGAGACGAGAAAGTGAGGATAAAAAGTAGCGCAGTTAATCCTTATTAAAAATAGCGCTAGCAAAATTAATTATGCCAGCATCGTCTACGATGGACTGCGGCCTTTGACTTTGCATTTTGTCAGGTTATAAAGAGTACTCTAGGACAACCCGACTGCACAGTGGCATTCACCGCTTCCGATATGACCATATTGCATGTTTACAGAATGTTTGAGCAGATCATTAGGTGGTCTGGGCCTTGTATTGCGCCAAA
The DNA here is from genome assembly GCA_036924085.1 of Ariolimax columbianus. NCBI lineage: Eukaryota > Metazoa > Mollusca > Gastropoda > Stylommatophora > Arionidae > Ariolimax > Ariolimax columbianus. Next base: position 46,109,822 of record JAVGWX010000018.1, read on the forward strand.
GTCGCATGTCTGATTATCCCTGGGTCTTATTAAGTTCTTTCTTGATACACTAGTTCAGAGTCTATTTAGTGACTTCCATGTAGTGTTAGGCAAGAGGTGTCCACAAGCAGGTGCCTTCTGCACTTCGATCCAGTTAATCCCATTTTTGGATGGGACATTTTCCGGGACTAGTCTGTGTTGATTGTAAGAAAGGTCGTCTAGATTGCTGTCTTGTGCACTGCACCTAGTGTCTAAATGCACGATAGCTTGTGCACTGCACCTGGTGTCCAAATACACGATATCTAGTGCACTGCACCTGATGTCCAAATACACGATAGCTTGTGCACTGCATCTGATGTCCAAATACACGATAGCTTGTGCACTGCACCTGGTGTCCAGATGCATGATAGCTAGTGCACTGCACCTGATGTCCAAATACACGATAGCTAGTGCACTGCATCTTGTGTCCGAAGACACGATAGCTTGTGCACTGCACCTGATGTCCGAATATACGATGCGGAAAGCCGATAGATGGAATCAATTCAGCTAAAGATTGATGAGAGAAATTTGAGATAGATAGGGCACATCATCGGACCACCGCCTTTATCCATTATCAATTTCTAGATCCCTTGGATCAAGTAGTGTATGTTCGAGTCTCTCGGTGTGCTCTTGACGCGCTCCGTTGTACCAAACTGAACTGATACATTATATAATAAAAATTAAATAAACAATGAAATAAACAATTAAATAGAGAACGCAAAAAACAACACGAGAAATTATACAATAAACAAATAAATTAACAATTAAATTAACATTACAATAATGGAATAAATGAAAAAATAAATTACACAATAAATAATGAAATAAACATTTAAATTAACAATACAATAAACAAAATCACAAATTATACAATAAACAATTCAATTAAAAATTAAACTAACAAATCAATCAATAATTTTTTTTTTAAACGAAGAATAAAAAAATGTAATTCACAAAAAAATTAACAAATCTAAACAAAACAATGAATTATACAATAAACAAATAAAAACAATTAATTAAACATTTGAACAAACAATTAAAAATACAACTAAAAAACTAATAGATGAACAAAACAGTAAACAATGCAATACATTGTGCAATAAAAAAAAAGGAATTAAACAATAAAATGAAAAATTCAATAAACAAAACAAGAAATTGTACAATACACAATTAAATAAATAATTAAATAATGAATTATATAAACAGTTAAATAAATAATACAATAAACAATTAATTAAACCATTAAATAATAAATTAAATTCACAATACAATAAACATTTAAATAAACTATTAAATAACCAAAATTGAATAAACAATACAATAAACAATTAAAAAAACCATTAAATAATCAATTTCATTAACAATACAATAAATAATTAAATAAATCATTAAATAACCAATTGAATAAACAATACAAAAAACAATCAAATTACTCTTTAAAATAACCAATTGAATAAACAATACATAATTAAATTAACAATTAAATCAACAATACAATAAACAATTAAATTAACAAACATACCAAACAATAAATAAAACAATTCAATAAACAAAATAATAAATAAAACAATTCAATAAACAACAGAACAAACAAAACAATTCAGTAAACAAAAGAATAAACAAAAGAATAAATAATCACTTTCGTGTGCCCTCGATATCGTTTACATGCCCTGAGGATATGTGGTCAGACCCATATTTTCGTGACCATCAACAGACTAGGTTTGATGTGGTCAGCATCACGTCGACGGACGTTACTTGACAGACTTATTCGGGAACCCACTATTTTAGGCTGGGCTGCCTGCTTAACGCATTTGCGATCAACAAAAACATCCCGCATCAACTGATGATTGAAACTAGAGATCTCTGCTGGGAAGTTAGTGCTGTGGTGTAACATGTTTAATCGCTTCAAACAATTTGGCTTTAACCGTAAAAACTGTGCCAACTGTTGATAAATACAGACCAGTCTGCGGTTAATCTCCTACACATACACGTCTGGGCCCTACCGTTTGATGTGTATGGCTTGGCTTGGCTTCGTTCATTCTCAATCTCCCACTACCAAACCCTGAAAGAGCTTAAGTAGCGGAATGTAGTCCAGAGAACGGAATGCGTAGTGTCGTTGTTTACAGCTTGACTGCGATATTTGCACCTTTCGGTCCAACACATCCGACTTCAGCAAGCATTTTTTTAGTACCGGGTTAGCATTCCCTCTTCGATCTCTTTTCCTTAGCCGGTCTGCCCTCTTGCAGCCTGTTATCCAGGATCACCGCGCGGATTCTGATTCGCTGGCCCTGACGCTAGCAGTCAGCTATGGGTCGCTGACCGCTGTAGCTCATACGCTACTCAGCTTATCCCGACTTGGGTCTAATAATAACAATAATAAGAAAATAAGGAGAATAAGAAGTAGAACAATAATAATAATTTATAATAATAATTAAAACAATAATAATAATAAGAAGAAGAAGATGTTCACATATAATCATCGCTTGTAAACACGAATCAAGTTGGAAGTTCACACAGATAACAAACCAGCATGAGAAAAACCAAATGATAAACATAAAAGCAAACACTATTATGAGAAAAGGAGACAAGTCTAGGCAACGACAGGAAAGTTTGTGGAGATAAAAAAAACATAACTTGATAACAGGGAAGTCATTTTTCCTGCGAACACGGGGATTTTGATGGGTGAGTCATGGGGAGGCCGATTATCTTGTTTTAAAAATACTGTCAGAACATGGGCAAAGCAATTTGTTTGGGCTTCTCTGTTTCCCCCCTCCTAAGCGTTTTTACCTTGGCAAACGGTTTGCGAGAAATATTATTGGATAAAGGAAACACTCTCTTATACATGGAGTTTGTGTCTCTTCTGTGTTGCATTTCCATCGCATTATAGTTCCTTTATAACCAATTTTCTTGTTCTCTCTTGTATTCTATTCTCAATTCTTCATTAAATTAGTCATATTCCTAATTATTTTGTTTACTCTTCCTTCTCTCCTCCATCAATTGCAATATTTCACTAGTCATCCATTTTTTTTCTTTGCACGATGTTTTATCACTGGCAATATCTCTTTAGATGTTTATTAAATTGGCCTCTTCACCAATTCCCATTGTTCCTCAATGCTCTGTATTTTTTCTGCTGCACTGTACCTTACTGTATTGCAACGTTATATTTCTCATTTCTGTGTCTGACTTAAGCAGGGCCATTTCTAGCTTCACATTCCGTGTCGTCGCCCTCTTTATGTTCTTTAACTTTACTCGTATTTTGCCTGTTATTGGCACGTGATCGTTTTCTCAATCCGCCTTTGACCTTGTTTTCGCCGAAACAAGCCCGTTTCTAAACTTTCTGGGTTTAGCTTGGCTTGGATTCGTTCGTTCTCAATCTCCCGCTACCAAAACCTGAAAGAGCTTAAGTAGCAGAATGTAATCTAGAGAACGGAATGCGCTATGTCGTAGTTTACAGCTTGACTGCGATATTTGCACCTTTGGGTCCAACACATCCGACTTCTGCAATAATTTTTGGAGTACCGGGTTAGCATTCCCTCTTCGATCCCTTCTCCTTAGCCAGTCTGCCCTGCTGCAGCGTGTTATGTAGGATCACCGCGTGGAGGTGTAGAAGGGTCTTGGCAGCCCTGGTTCGCTGGCCCTCACCCTAGCAGTCAGCTATGGGTCGCTGACCACTGCAGCTCATGCGCGGCTCTGTCCTTTCTGTGTATTAATGTGTAAACAATTTGTTTGCGTACATTGTCTCCTGGGCTTTTCCATGTCGAAAGGCGCCTAGGGTGCTGTTTGAATCATGTACTACCTATGATTATTTCATGTATTTTGACCCATTCTACCAGTCTGTTTCCCCTCTCGTTCCTTTCTCTAATAACGTCTTCCTTCTTTTCACCTCATACCTTTACATTGAAACAGGGAGGGGAACACGCACGTCCATTGGATGCTCGAAAGCAAAAGGTGGAAAAGTATTAGCGGGACAGGATGATATGATTGGAAGATGGATAGAGTACATCGGCGAATTGTACGATGATGACAGACCAGACTTAATGGAATAAGTCGAATGTGATGGGCCATCAATACTGGCGATAGAGGTAGAGGATACAGTACAGCATATAAAGAGAGGAAAGGCACCAGGGGCAGATAAAATAACAATAAAAGAATTTACGCCATGGAAGTGTTCGGGATAAACGCGATAACATAATTGTTGAATGTTATTTACGATTGTGGATATATTCTGAATGATTTAATGAAATCAATGTTTACATCACTGCTGAGAAAAAACAGGAACCATTGCATGCGAGAAGCACCGCACTATCATCCTCATGAGCCACTTGACAGAGGTACTACTGCGAGTCATTATGAGGAGTAGAATTAAACCATAAATTGGTGATAAGCCTCCATTTCATGGATGGCAAGTCATAAACAAGGTTTTATACATTACAAGAAAGATAATCGAGAGAGCCATTGGGATGGAAGTCGACGTATATATGTGTTTAATCGATTATATTAAAGCGTTCGAATGGGTGAAACGTGGAGATCACCTAAAATGCAGAAAAGTTTGCATATTTATAGCAAGCGAAGCTGGATCATTCAAAGTATGTATTGGGGACAGACTGCGGGCTATAATAATTGGGGACAGACTGTGGCTATAAGAATTGGGGACAGACTGCGGCTATAAGAATTGGGGACAGACTGCGGCTAAAAGAATTAACCATCAAGTGGGAGATTATTCATTCATTGGCTCTTTCCGTCTTGTCAGACGATAGTAATTGTGCTTTGAAAAAAAAAATATATAACTACAGTCTAGACACTGAAAGCCGGTTTTTCTGAGTTTTTCCTCATAACTGTAATTCTGGAATCCCACTATCAGTTTTGTCGCTCTTTTTTGTATCCTTTCTAGCATGTTTATATCATTTTTACGATAATAACTCCCCACCTGAACACAGAACTCCCGTCTAGATCTAACTAGTTCTTTATACAATTTGAGTATCACTTCTTTACCCCTATGTTTAATATTTCTATTTATCATACCTAACATTGCATTTGCCTTTTTCACTGCTACCTGGACTTGCTCTCTCACCTTTCCTGTATGATCTATTATAACCCATATGTCCCTTTCCTTATCTACCTTTCTAATATTGTTCTAGCATATAATGTAATTATGATCCATACTGGATTTACCCATGTGGATGGATGTTCATTTATCTACATTAAACTCCATTTTCCAGATTACAGATCATTCTTGAATTTTATCTAAATCCGACCTCAATATATCCACTTCTGCTTTAGATGAAACACTACTGCATATTTTTGTGTCATCAGCGAATTTTGCAATCATGGATCCCATATCAATGACCAAATCATGTATATATATCAAGAACATAATTGGTCCCAAAACCGAGCCCTGTGGCCTTCCACGTGTTACTTCACACCACTCAGAGTACTCCTTATTTATGCCCACTCTCTGCCTTCTTCCCGTCAACCAATTTTTCAATCTATTTGGCAACTTCCCCATGTGATTTTAATCCCTTATCTATCATTTTAGTAATCTCCTCCATGAATTCTAATAGATTTGTAAAGCGCGATCTCCCTCTAGTAAACCCATGCTGACTATTTCTGATTAGATTAAACTTGTCTATATGTATTACAATGTTTTATTTGATTATTGTCTCTAACAATTTACACACTATGCTCGTTAAACTCACAGGTCTATAGTTTGCTGGATCTGATTTCTTGCCCTTTTTGAATATGGGGGCCACTCCTGCATCTTTCCAATCCCGCGGAACAACCCCTTTTGCAAGTGATTGAGAACATAATATAGTCAATGGTTTTGCTAGCGGGTCTCTAATTTCAAACAACAATTTTCGATGAATACCATCTTTACCTGAACATTTATTCACTTTCAAAGCCTCCAATTTAAAAAAAAAAGATGTCCTCTGTAATACAGATTGATCTTAATCCCGCTGTATCCATGTCTATTTAAAAAATATGTATAGGCTCTGGGATCTTGGAGCAGTCCTTTTTTGTGTAGACTGTGACAACGTACTGATTGAGTAGATTAGCTGCCTCCCTATTCACTTTTTCATGTGCTGTCTATGATAAGGCCTACTTTGTCTTTTCGTTCGTTGTTTAATTCTAACATAAGAAAAGAAGCTTTTGCTATCAATCTTGATCCTCTAAGCAAGTTTTTTGTATTCGAAGTCTATTGTTGCTGTTTTATTCACTTTCTGAGCTATGTTCTGTTTGTACAATGATTCCAAATCGATGTCCGCATCATTCGTATCCCGCTTGCATACATCCTTATACCTTGTACCGAAGTTGTGGCGGGCCTCTATATCTTTTCTCCAACTGTAATTTTCCATAGAGAAGATCTTTTGGTATCCCTGCCATCATCCATTCTCCAAGTGTGTCCCAGCCATCGGAGCCTTCGAAGACTAATCACAGAAAAGATTGTGACAGTGCCTGTTATCTCCAACACCTCTGCATTGGTGACCTTGTCTTGCCATCCAACTCCCAGGATTCTGCGCAGGCACCTCATGTTATAGCTGTCTAGCCGCCTCTCCTGGTGCATGTAGGTAGACCATATCTCTGCTATAAAGAAGAATGCTGAGTACACAGTCCTGGTAAACAAATGTTTTTGTTTTAACAGTGAGCTTCTTGTTCTCCCAGACCCTTTTTTGTTAAGGTGCTCATTGTTGCTGCCTTGCCTATCTTGATATCGATCTCTTGGTCCAGGGATAGTGTATTATTGACTGAGGATCTTAAGTACGTAAACTTATTTACTACATCGAGATTCTCATCATCAATGGAGATTACTGGTGGCTTGTTTGCACCCTAGACCAGAACTTGTGGTTTTTTTTTGTGTGGCTTATTGTTAACCCAAACTCACAACAGGCATCAGAAATGCAGATAGCAAGCTTTGCAGTTCCTCCTCTGAATGAGTCCGCAAAAAGCAGTTCTATGATCAGCACCCTGTTTATTATAGTCTTGGCTTTCAGTCTGGAACAAGCCACCATCTGTGCTAGAATGAATGAATATATCACCTTCCTGGTCACGGAAGGCATGTTTCAAGAGGAGTGAGAAATATTGTCCAAAGAGGGTTGGAGCAAGTACACAGCCTTGCTTTACTCCACACGTGATTGGTAAACTCCTCTCAAAGTTGATGGTGCCTTTCATGTCAATGTGGAACCACTTGATGATGCTCAGAAGAATCGGTGGACAACGAATCGTCCTGAGCGTTTTGAACGACCCTCATGACTGACCAAGTCAAATGCCTTCGTGAGATCTATGAAGGCAATATGTAATGGTTGCTTTTGTTTTCTGCATTTCTCTTTCAGCTGTAGTAATGAGAATATCATATCTGTGGTAGACCTATTCCCACGAAAACCGCACTGTGACTCTGGGTAAACCTGGTCTCCTAGGACTTGGAGTCTGCGCAGAACAATTCTGGTAAGTATCTTCCCAACGGTACACAGAAGCGAAATTCCTCTGTAGTTGTTGCAAGCCTTGTTCTTGTACAAGGTTACAATGCTTGAATCTTTGAAATCCTGCGGGACCTGTCCTTCAAGCCAGGAAAATGTTATCAACTGGTGTATCTGTGGGGCAAGTATGTCCTTTCCACTCCTGATGACCTCAATTGGGATTCCATCCTTTCCTGGAGCCTTTCCAGAAGCAAAGTCAGCAATAGCACAGTTAACTTTCGTGATACTGACCACATGTTGGTCGTTGCCCGCGTCAAACTGAGAATGAAATAAAAAGAAATCGGAGGGGATGGTAGTGACTAAGAAACCCGACTATTCAAAATGCTGCGTCAAAGCGAAAGGGACCGAATCCAGAAAAGTTAACACGTTTAAATACATGGTTAGATGTAACAGATGAGCCAATGCAAGGGAATCCCTGAAAATACCGTTCGTGGTATACACACATAACTTGAGACCCCTGCCCGAGAGGTTCAGTTCATTGAACGGGGCATTGTCCTTAACTCTCAAACAATGCTGTTTTAAAACTGTCCAGCCAAAATGTTTACCTTCCTCTGATTTCTATTGGGAATAACGACCTCTAGGTCCCCTGGTAGGTTTAAAAACAAGGTAGCCGTTCTCTGGGACACGCCAGTTCAAACAAAGTTTGAGGGAAATGAACTCAAGAAAGTAGAAGTCATTGCCCAAAGAGGGGAGCTTAGCATATACGCTGGGGGAGACAGATTAGTAGGTATAGATAAGAAGGAGCAGAGAAGAGAATTCTACCATGCAGTTTAGTAGATAGCAGATAGAAAAGAACAAGTAGCTAGATAATCTACAAGACTTAGCCAGTGAGTGACAAGAACAGAGAGATATAATTGGAAGCCACCGAACCAGACCAACACTAAAAGGCAACGAGAAACAACGCACGTGAAAGAAACTGTCTGTATGTGATGTTCTGTTCGAGTCGTCGCTAACACATGTCTCTCGTTAGCGGACTTCATTCTCGTCAGAGGCAGACGAAGCTTCAACACAAAGCTGCCATCCTGGACAACACGTTGTAACTCATGTGGTACCTCGGTCTGACAACCACAGTAACAGAACCACTCTCGTCTGTCATAGGCACGAGCACAGCTGCAGTCGCCAAGCTCCTGACATTGAGACGAGACAAGAGGCTCAGTAGACATCTGCCTTACGTTGAGACGAGACAAGAAGCTCGGAAGACATCCACGTTATGTAAACTGAGACAGCATTATATCAACGCACAGAGATTGAAAGTGAATATAACAATTGCTAGATTCCGACCATGATTTTAGAACACTGAGTAAAGTTTAGTGCAAAAGAAAGACCCGTGCTAATTGCACACACCTCTTGAAAGTAATTATAGTTAGTTATAGAAGTGTTGATAACAAAATTCTTGAGAGATATTAAAATTAGTTAATATTTGATGAGCAATATAATACGATTTACGAGCCTTATTAATTGTTATGATGTGTATGATGTTTGTGAAATAAACATTCTTTGTTTTGCTTTTTGTTAAACGAATTGTTAGTGGTTTAATTAAAGTGTGAGTTAAGGAGTGATAGAAGTAAGGGGGAAATATAGTTAATAAAGTGATCCAATAATGTTAGGACCTGCTACAAAGATGTTTAAATAGTACCGTGACCTAGGATAGACTATAACGTTAAACCTGTTATATACATACATAACATCAGATGGAAGATGCAATTACGAAATAAAATGCAGAATAACCCAAGCAAGATCGGTCTTCAAGATCATGAAGGGAATATTGTGCAACAAAACATTGTCGTTGGAACTGAGAGAGTCCGTAGATGCTACGTAGAACCAGTTCTGACATATGGCAGTGAATCATGGACATCAGCTCTATGGAAGCAACGTCGATGTGGTTTTACAGAAGAATGCTGCGGATCCAATGGTACCGTACTCGAAGAGGCACAAAAACAAAGACAACTTATTGCATAGAAACGGAAATAGCAGTCATTTTTCGGCGGGAATGTTATGAGAAGAGCCGGTTTGGAGTAAGTTGTGACAACGGAGAAGATAGCAGGAAAGAGCGACAGAGGAAGGTTAAGAGAGAGGATGTTGGACAGCCAGAGAGAATGGCATGGGCTACAATCAATAACACAGTTGGTAAACGACACACGTGATAGAAGTGAATAAAAGTCCATAGTCACCTTCGCAAACCGGCAGGGCACCTAATGACGATGAAAGAAAACACAAAGTGCATAGAAGGCATTCTTTATGTAGAAGACACAAAGTATATAGCCAGAATGTCATTCCGCCGCACCCTCTCCTTTTCACCCCATGCCAGTATGTCATTTCCTCCCTTCCCCCCTTTTCAACCATGCCAGAATATCCCCCCTCCCCCCTTTTTCACTTCATGTCTATCAGAATGTCATCCTTCCTTCCCCACTCTTTTCACTCCATGTCAAAATGTCCTCCACACCCACCCCCCCCCCCACTCTTTTCACTCGATGTCAAAATGTCCTCCACATCCCCCCCCCACTCTTTTCACTCCATGTAAAAATGTCCTCCACACCCCCCCCACTCTTTTTACTCCATGTCAAAATGTCCTCCACACACCCCCCCCCCCACTCTTTTCACTAAATGTCAAAATGTCCTCCACCCCCCCACCTCTTCACTCCATGTCAAAATGTACTCCACCCCCCCCCTTTTCACTCCATGTCAAAATGTCCTCCATCCCCCCCTCTTTTCACTCCATGTCAAAATGTCCTCCACCCCACCCCCCCCCCCCGCCTTTTCACTCCATGTCAAAATGTCCTCCACCACCCCCCCCCCTTTTCACTCCATGTCAAAATGTCCTCTACCCGACCCCCCCCCTTTTCACTCCATGTCAAAATGTCCTCCACCACCCCACCCCCCCTTTTTCACTCCATGTCAAAATGTCCTCCACCACCCCCCCCCTTTTCACTCCATGTCAAAATTCCTCCCCCTCCCCCCCTTTTCACCCCTTGTCAGAAAGCCATCCATCCTCCATCCCAACTCTTTTCACCACATGCCACAATGTCACCCCCCCCCCCCCCCCCCACTCTTCTCACCCCATGTTAGAATATCACCCACTCAACCTTTCCTTACATGTCCAAGTGTCAATTTCACCCGCCCCTTTTTCACCTCATTCCAGAATATTATCCTCCACCCCCACCCCTATTCACCACATGTCAGAATATCATCCATCCCCCCTTTCATCACATGTCAGAATAACATCACCCCCCCCCCCCTTTCCGAATGTCATCGACCCCATATTTCAACACATGTCAGAATGTCCTCCCCACTCCCCACCCCTTTTCACCCCATGCCACAATGTCATCCTCCGGGGCCCCAATCCCCTTTTTCACTAGATGTTAGAATGTCCTTCTTCCCTATTCACCATATGTCAGAATGCCCCCCCCCCCCACCCATTTCATCATATGTCATAATGCCATTCTCGTCTTTGCACCAAATGACAGAATGTCATTACCCACTTAATAAAGTCAATCTCCCCTATTCACGACATGTCAGAATGGCATTCCCTTCCTTTTTACCAGATGTCAGAATGTCAGTCCACTCTTTTTCACAACATAATAACCCCCCCCCCCCCCCCCCCCCCGCACCCAATTTCACCAGATGTCACAATGTCTTTTCTCACATTTCACTATATGTCTGAATCTTATTTCCCTTTTTTACCTTATGTTTAAAATGTCACCCCCCCCCCCCCGCCCCACGCTTTTTTTCCACGTATGTCACAATGTAATTGTCCCATATTTGCCATCAGTCAGAATGGCATTCTCCCTTTTACCATATGTCAGAATGTCATGTCTCCCTTTTTTACAACAAAACAGGGTGTAATTCTCCTTCTGTTACTAGGTCAGAATGTCATTCTCCCTTTTTTTACCACAAAACAGGGTGTCATTCTCCCTCTGTCACCAGGTCAGAATGTCATGCCTCCCTTTAAAAGAGTTAGTTGCTTATCGCAAGCGCTTATGGCGTCATCATCAGACAGTTTTAATCCGGATAATATAATTTGCGCTGTATTTTTTTTAACAGTGAGACAGTTGCTGCGCTGGCCATCAACCTCACTCTCTGGTCCCATGATGACTTGAACCAGTGGCAAGACTATCAGTCGTGACGCCTGTGATAACTCGGGATGCACGAACTTTGGTCTTGTCGCCCTTGTGACCAGGAGTCACTTGAAACGTGCATCGCTTTGAGCGGCTAGTACCTTACCTCTCGACCACAGCTTTTTTTAAAATATACCATGACATTATCCTCTTTGGAAGGGGCACTAGTTGAGAACCCCTGGCTTAACCGCCCTGACACTGAATTACTGATACTCGAAAAGGAGACAAAACGAAAAATGAAGCAATATTTTGATTATTTTTTGTGTTTAAAAAATGTATTTTGCAAAAATAAACAAAACCCGTTCACGATCTTACAAACAAGGAATCATGTTTATAAGCCGTGTTTACAAAAACGGCAAGCGGCGAAAAGCAAAACTGATTGAAGCATAAAAAACCAAGTCTCATGTTTGTGTCTATATAACCTTTGTCACATACGGCGCTACGCTATTTTCTCTATAATTTTTTTTAGATACTGTGGATAGTGAAGCGGTTGTTTGTCGTGAAGCTGCTTCCGTTTAGTGAGTATCGTGCGCCTGATGCCAGAGCCCGAAAGTGAAGCAATGAATAGTAGCACTGTAACCTGCAAGGCATGACGTACTAAAGGGAATACAAAATGGGGGCCAGCTACCATATCCGTATGAATTATTAGTCTCAAGAAATAGCCATGAAGACTTATATGTTCCATAGTTGTTGTTGTTGTTGTGTAATGCTTATAATAAGTAAGTATACTATTTTGTGTGCCCTGAAAAGGGCTTTAAGTTGCGGGTTGTAGTAGCTTTCGTCACATCCTGAGCCTGCTGATGAAGGTTGACCTCTATTGGAGGTTGACGTGGATGGTGTCCTCCAAGGGATTGTGCTATGCGTGGCTTCATCTGCGTGAAGCTCGCTGGCTACCACGGGGATCACCTTTAACCACAATTCGTCAGACAGCCCTTTCCAGAAAACGCTACATGGAAGAGAGATCGTGGTCTTGATCAGTATATTGTGCCTGACCCTGACTAAACGATCTAGTCACTATATTGTGCCTGACCTTGACTAGACGTTCTAGTCACTATGTTGTGCCTGACCTTGACTAGACGCTCTGGTCACAATATTGTGCCTGATCGGACTAGCATCTCAGTTCCCCTGGTAGAAACAGATTGACTAAGCTCATATGGTGATGTACATCGCTTTCAACCTCATACAGCAAAAGCCCGTTTGATTCAATTGGGGCATATGTTATTTACTCTGTGCCAGTCGGCTTGGGCATAAATTAATCAATCAAGCAAGCAATACCTTTACAACACCCCGTGGAGTATAGGCTGCCAACATACACATGTCAAGGTAGTCCACGCGCTCTCACTATTTTTCTCACTTTCTCTCTCACTCTCTCTCTCTCTCTCTCTCACTCTTTCACAGTATCACACACTCTCTTCCACATTCCCACTCTCTCACACACTCTATCGCACTCTCTTTCACATACTCTTACATTCTCTCACATTCTCCCTCTCTTTCTGTCTCAGAGGTTCTTCGTTGTAGTTGACGACAACCCATTGTGGTTTATGATATCCCTAACATTTCCTATCCACCTAGTTCTCGGCCTTCCCCGGTTGTGGAAGACCGACCACCGTACATTACAGACGTGCAGGCTTGGCCTGAAACGCCGCATTCGCATTATAGTCTGTCTTTTAATTCATGAACAAGATCCGAAGCAATTTTCTACAAAACTGCATATCAGATCCAAATGATTTTTTGCATGCAGCTTTGTAATATCCATGACGCTAAAACATTGATATTATTTACTCCCTGGATGGTGAGAATTTTGCACGTCGGCGAATTCCTTTGATCTTTTAGGATCATTGCAAAGAAATGGCATTACATTTAAGATTTTACAGTACACTCCTTAATTTCTCGTCGTATTTTGTTCAAAGCCGTATCTATTTTAAATGTCTTGATAAATCAATTGATTGTTTGTTTTGATCTTTATGTACAATCGTAAAAATTGCACCAATATGCAACAGTTTGTACAGCCCATTAGACCAAAATCTTGTATCAATTAATGTTGCTTAAAATCATTTGAATATTGAAATGTATTTGTTGTCATTGTATGTACACTTACTTGTTTTGATAAATATACGGGTGCCTCTCATGCTGACATATGAAAGTCTGTGCGAGATGGGTCCCTCACATGCTGACATACGAAAGTGTGTGCGAGATGGGTCCCTCGCCTGCTGACATAAGAAAATGTGTGTGAGATGGGTCCCTCACATGCTGACATACGAAAGTGTGTACAAGATGGGTCCCTCACATGCTGACATAGGAAAGTGAGTGCGAGATGGGTCCCTCACATGCTGACATAGGAAAGTGTGTGCGAGATGGGTTCCTCACATGCTGACATAGGAAAGTGTGTGCGAAATGGGTCCCTCACATGATGACATAGGAAAGTGTGTGGGAGATGGGCACCTCACTTGCTGACATAGGAAAGTGTGTGCGAGATAGGTCCCTCGCAGGCTGACACCGCACACGAAACAACGCCAACAGCAGATGTGTCAGTGACGACGCGTCATGTTCACATCATTGTTCCCCAGAAAACAAGAGCCAGTCTATGGAATACAGGCATAAGAATTCACCTTCTCCCACAAAATTGTAAGGCCATCGCATCGGCGGGACAAGTAATAATGACCATCTTTTGGGACTGTGAGGACGTAGTCTACACTTAATTCTTGGAGCACAGCAATACGGTCAATTCCGATCGTTATGTGAAAACTTTGCAGAAACTTTGATCACGATCGCTGTATGTTGGTGTCGGCAAGCACACAATCCTTCAGTGTGACAAAACTCGCCCACAATTCTTCAACATGGCAATACTCGCCCACACAGGAGAAGACAAACAATGGATGCCCTGAAACGTCTCAAGTGTAACGCAATGTTACAGCATCCACCAAACAGCCTCGATCTGGCACCTTGTGACTTCTGCCTCTTTCTGAAGCTGAATGAACACCTCAAGCGACACCGTTACGCTTCTGACGAAGGGTGCAAGCAACTGTGTGTACCTGGTATTGGGAGAAAACGTCTGATTTTGTTCCTCGACGGTATGCAACAACTTGTCCGATGTTGGCGTGTGTGTGTGGACCGGGATGGTGACTACGTTGAAAAATAATGACACATAAAATGACATTTCAAGATTGAAGACAATGTATAGCTTATGTGTTAACCTTGCCCATTCATGAAATTATCTCCAAAAAGTTTCAAATCGCCCTCGCATATTCTGTTACAAAACATAAAAAGTTACTGTTGTTTGTTAATGCCCACACTGAGTATGTTTCTCTTTTGTGCGCCCTGAAAAGGACGTCAAGTGGCGGGTTGCAGTTGCTTTCCTCACATCCCGAGCGTGCTGACGAAGGTAGGCCGGGGTACTCTATGCGGTTCTGCTATGCTTGGTTTCATCTGCGTGTCGCGCACTACTACGGGGATTACGTCGATCCCTCACCTAGTTAGCCAGGCTGCCATGAAATCAGCCCGTTTCAAGGGAGGGCTACTGGGAAGCCGAGGTGAGGGTCTTGGCCAGTATGTTTTGCCTGACCCTGACTAATATGTCTGATCAGTATATTTTGCCTGACCAGACGTTAGTTTTCCTCTCCGAAAAATCCAGGTAAACACAGATAAATACCAAATTTTACATAATCTCAGCGCTCGTGTCCTGTTGGCAGACAAGTGTTTTTATCGATCCTCCACACACAGAAAGTATTGGCAGCCTACCGTACTACCCACTTGCCAAGAAACGTATAACAGTCAAATAGGTTGGCGGGTGTAAGAAGCGAAGTTCTGCAAAGAACATGCTACTTTTTTCTTTCTTTCTTCTTCTTCTTCTTGTTCTTGTTCTTCTTCTTCTTCTTCTTCTTCTTCTTCTTCTTCTTCTTCTTCTGCGTTCGTTCTCAATCTCTCGCTACCAAGTCCCGACCAGGATTTTGCAAGCAGCAGGATGTAGTCCGGAGAACCGAATGCCATGTGTGGCTAGTTTACAGCTTGACTGCGATATTTGCACCTTTCGGTCCGACACATCCGTCTTCGGCAAATACTTTAAAAAAAAATCCCAATGCCAATTCAGTACTCCTGGATGGAGCAGAAACCTGGAGCACGATAAATGCCCTACAGGGAAACCCAGTCAGTAAACGTATTTGGTGGATAATTGGTACAGACTGACAACACGCGGTGAGGAACGAAGACCTATGGGAAATGAGCCAACAACAACCACCTCAACAACAAATCGATAGCAGGAAATGGAGTTGGATAGGACCCAAGCTGTGGATAGCACCGTCAAACGTTTCCAGACAGGTTCTGACATGGAAACCACGGTGGAAGAGGAACACCAAGAGGAGGACTATGACACATAACATCGGTCCCTTGACCTCAGGGACAGAGAGGCTGAAAGGGCAGTTCAAGATCGAACGTGTTGGAGGAGGGTTGTCAATGACCTACAACCCGAAAAGAGCGATATACATTGATGATGATGACACTTTATGAACAGAGTGTGGACAAAACAATCTGCAGGCATCCTTGTAATTAAACTTAGATTATTGATCACTTTTTAATCATGATATCTAAATTGCTAAATACGATTTAGGAATTAACAACATAAACTATCAGGATTAGCAGAACACCTGGTCCACTTAACATAAGTGTTCATTTTTGAGTTGTTGTTATAATTTTTTTTTTTTTTTTGGTGGGGTGGAAGGGGGAGATTTCGTTCGCAGTATTTCTCTATTCCCCAATGCGGTAATGACATTCTCTTCAACTGGCCCATGAGTTGAAGTGTGTTGCCAGTATTTTCGGCAGACGGTAGGATCGAAAGGAAAATCGAGATTTGGTGTCAGAAAACATCTGCTGTAACTGATCAGCTGTCACCACTACTTAGGCACCAGAGCATAAGTTTGACATCAACAGCTGAGAAATAGTATATGTATGCCGACTCTGTACTACAAATGCCAAATATGGTCACTGACCCACGAGCGTGAAATTAGAATTTCGATGTGCGAAATTAAGTGTTTGAGGAAAGTCATTGGTGTTACAATGAAAGATAGAATGTATGGTCGACACTACGTCTTGTGGAGAATACATTTGCAGTCACAAAATAAATTGGTTTGATCATCTCATGAGAATGCACCTTCGTCAACTTCCCCTGGTGGCTTACAACGGTGGTAGATATGGTTATAGAGTAAGCGTGCGACCGCGAGGCAGGTGGATAGATGTTGTTGTTTCGAATGCCCACAATGAGTAGGTTACTCTTTTGTGCGCCATGAAAAGGGCGTTAAGTGACAGGTTGCAGTAGCTTTCCTCACATCCCGAGCGTATTGATGAAGGTGAACCGGGATCCTCCAAGCGGGTGTGTTATTCTTGGCCTCATCTGCGAATCGCTCACTACTACGGAGACCACGTCGAACCTTACCTTGTTAGTCAGACCGCTGTCCTCGACAACAACCTGTTTCCAAGGCGATCAACAAGGAGGTCAGGTGAGAGTCTTGGTCAGTATATTTCTCCTGACCCTGTCTAACATTCTCTGATCAGTGTGTTATACCTGACCAGACGTTAGCCTCATCGTCCCAGGTGGATAGATGATATTAGAATGGCTGTGCAACGACACGGGCTCGCATTGACGCAGGATAGATGATTAAACTTAAGCTTCCTAAAACAATTAACGGGATAAATGGCAAGAAAACTAACTGACTGTCTAAAGGAGCATTTAAGCTTGCTAAAATAACGTCCTTTAGCAAAATCTACTGGCAATGGAGGTGTTGGAGTCTTCATATGACTAAGACACATATTGCATGAGGTGGGGTGGCCAGATTTCTTCCTCGCTACCTTTCCTTCCCTAACCGCTGGTCATGCACCAATTTACAAATGAACCCGTATTCAGCCGGGTCCATTGGAAATTGCCTGTAGCAGTTGAGCTATGTGCCTTTGGCGTGAAAATCGAGTTATTTTCCATTACATTAATGAGACGGCTACCATTTAGATAGAGAAGCCAAATGTATAATTTGGTAGGAAAACATTGGCCAAAGTACGATCAATGTTGATTTTAGACAATTACCCAACCAGTATTGAGTATGTAGATTTATTCGGTCTCTCATAGCAAATACTGTTGTCGGGGATGGAGTTTTAGAGATTACATTGTACTAGGCTTTCGCTTTTTAATAGGTGGGGCGGCCAGTTCCTTTTCTGGTTATCGTTTCTTTACTAACAATAAGCTACGCACGTTTTACTGCTGAATCAACTGGAGCGTGCCGATAACCCTGTCCCATTGTCTTGAAAATCAAGAGCTCACCAATGCGTGAAGTAGACGCTAAAAAGATTGGCAATATGGATCTACTGAATGCAGAGTGGAACGTGGTGCTAACGTTTAATGGATCGAGTTAATTGAGCAATGTCCTCACTGAAATTGGCAAACAAAAACAAATACTGCAAATGATACACATAAGAAGGTTTAGTTTATTGCGATACAATATGTGACATGAACGATACAAGAAGAGGTGCAGAGGATATGATCAAAAGAAGAGACACGCTCATACAACCTTACAACCAGTCTCAGAACACGATCAGCTAGAGGGATAAGATCCCAATGGAGATACACGCTCATACAACCTTACAACCAGTCTCAGAACTGATCAGCTAGAGGATAAAATCCCAATGGAGATACATGCTCAGACAACCTTACAACCAGTCTCAGAACTGATCAGCTAGAGGATAAGATCCCAAATGGAGAGACATGCTCAGACAACCTTACAACCAGTCTGGACTGATCAGCTAGAGGATAAGATCTCAATGGAGAGACATGCTCAGACAACCTCAGAACCAGTCTCAGGACTGATCAGTCAAAGGATAAGATCTTAATGGAGAGACATGCTCAGACAACCTTACAACCAGTCTCAGGACTGATCAGTCAAAGGATAAGATCTCAATGGAGAGACATGCTCAGACAACCTCATAACCAGTCTCAGAACTGATCAGTCAAAGGATAAGATCTTAATGGAGAGACATGCTCAGACAACCTTACAACCAGTCTCAGGACTGATCAGTCAAAGGATAAGATCTTAATGGAGAGACATGCTCAGACAACCTTACAACTAGTATTTGAACTAATCAATCAGAGGATAGGGTCAAGATTGGCAAAGAAAGTAGTAATAACAGTTGCGTAACTATCTATGTGTTCTCTTAAATAGAAACACGCATGCTTCTAGTGCCGCTACGTTATAGTATTTATCCCAAGTAGCTTCCAGAACTATGTTCCAGGGATCTACCGCAGACAGGGTCCCACATTAAATATGTAGAAAATTGTCAAATGTCGATCACAACCAAAAAAGAACAGAATAGAGAAAGTCCAGCATGGTCCTGGATCGAAGATGCAGCAGTGAATGAGCTGACAGTAGCCAGTGTCTCATAGCAGACCAAGACCCTATTCCGTCTCCCAGTGCCATGCAACTGGACTAAGAGATTAGGGATTGAAGAGGTAAGGCAAACTCGGTCACAAAAATGATTTGCTGAATTTGTCAGACCGAAAGGCGCAGATATCGCAGCCAAGCTGTAAACTATGTTTCAAGGTCACTAACTACCTTTTCAGGACGAATAACGAAGAAGAAAAAGAAGAAGAAGACGAAGTAGAAGAAGAAAAAAAGAAGAAGAAAAAGAAAAAGAAGATGACAGAACAATCATGGTCCCATTCCTTCCATCCACACACCGTCCGACTTCATCCTCCCCCACCCACCTCGCCAATTAAATCAAATTAATTGTAAAATAATTATTTTAAAAAATTACTATTAACAAAATCTTTATTTACAAAATTAATAAACATTAAACAAATTAAACTGACAAAATGATCTGTGTCGTTCTGATAAGAAAATATTTATTTGGTTGAGGAATAAAGGTGGCATGCCGTGGCAGCTCCCTTGTAGTGTAAACATTGTTTTCATTTGACAACTCTTATCTCATATTGTAAATCAACATGGAGGTTTTTATCAGAGTTCGAGCTCTTGTTTTCCTAAATAGGAGACCGGTATTCTAACTGCTCTACCAACCAGTACACGCAACAGACACACCGACCAAAATAAGCATGCTAATGCAAACAATTCGATATGGAATTGCATATTTACTCAAACAAAATAAAAAAATAACTATAAATCTATGCATTTACTATAATCCCCAATACATCATTAACAATTTTTAAGATGACACATTCTTTGAACGACTAACACGTTTTTGATAATATAAACCATATTTATTTAATGAAAGGCATTCTGATAAGAAAAAAGCCAAACTGGACGCTACTGACGCGTCTGCTACATTATGTTCGCCATATTTCTTACCCTTTTATAAGATACAATTTTGGTCCATTCTGGTCCATGTTAAAAATATTAGATACAATCCCTAAATGTTTTTCGAAGCCAACGTATTCAAATACTTCTTCTCCGTCGTTCGTTCTGAAACTCCTGTTTTTGTTTCTGTCTAAGAATCGACGTCACTGCACTTCGGGCATACCCATAGGTGCACATTCTCTCTCATAAAATGGGGTAAGGTATGGATGCTGATGGTCCCTGTAGCTCGCTGGTTGTACACTTTCCTGCTCCGTCCTCTCATGCGCCATATTCCGCTCGAACCTCGTTTAATGTCGAAACTTTGCAGTCTGTAGATTAATGCTTCATCTATTGCGGTGTCCTCATCTAGCAGGCGGTCATTGATTGATTTCAAAATGTCACTTCTATCCATTACTAATGATGCCACAGTCATTGTGGCACTAGACCTGGAAGACGCATACAACCGTGTTGTCAATTTTGAGACTTTAATGACATGTCTGAAGCAGTGTGGATTAAACACCTTGGCTGGTTAGTTGGGTATCAGCTGCCCTGATGGAAAGAACAGTTTCGTGAACAGCAGAACCGAGGCGAATATGTCCAGGACTGCCTCGAGGTCTCCGCTCTCACCGATACTGTTTAACATCTACACAGTAAAAGTGGCCAAAATTCAACCCACATGGACAGGGTAAACGTTAACATTTGCCGATGACATCCTAAAGTACATGACTGGCTCAGACAAGCAAGAGTTGGTCAAAGACATCCAGGAAACCTTGCAAGCAATCTCACAGTGGTGCGGCGACTCAAGCTCCAAGATCAATCCGAACAAGACCTACAGGAAGTGGTGCTCTTTGAATAATTCAATAGTAAAAACTGAACTCCCGGGCATCACTTTTGATGGTTGTACCACTGGCAGGTGTGACAGATTAAAATACCTCAGAGTGACATTTGATCGCAGTCTTTCCTATAACTGCCATGTTGACCACATCGTGCAAAAATGCAAGAGAGGGTTAGGAGCACTCAAGGCCATGGCTGCTCACGACGTGGCCTTCCGTTCATCCTATTTCGTCAGGTCGTGTTGTCTGTCATCGATTATGGACTAGGCATCCTCACACTATCAAGAACACAGTGTGAAAGGTTGGACCGCATCTGAAACTCCTGAAAAGGGCTAGTAGCAGGATGTAGTCAAGAGAACGGAAAATCCATTGTTGTAAGTTACAGTTAGCTTGAAACATTTACACCTTTCGGTACGACACATCCGACATCAGCAGGTATTTTTGGGTACCGGTTTAGCCCTTCCTCTTCTATCCCTTCTCTTTAGCGAGTCTGCCCTGTTGCAGTCTGTTATATAGGATCACAATGTGTAGATGGAGAAGAGTTTTGGCAGCTCTGGGTCGCTGGCTCTGACGGTAGTACTCAACTTAAACTTAACGTAACGTCTTTAAACTGGTTTAGAAGACTATGTAGAGTATATATACAACCAGTTTCTTGGAGGGTGGTTTAACCGATTTGCAAGTCGATCTTAATAGAGATTCAAATACTTAGAACTAAGCACACCAGAAGCCAGTTAGGCGTCATCTATATGTTGCTCTTAACAAACAACCTGGGGGAAGGTACACATAATTTGTAGGCAGAATTAAAAAATGTTCCAAGGCAGCGACCGTTAAGCCTACTCTTTTCAGACTGCAGAGCCCAGCAGCAAGCAGAGAAACTCAGAAGACTGACAGACCATCCAATGCACCACAGACTAAATAGATTTGGAAATGGGGAGACACTTTGCAGAAATAGCCAAAGCTAAGATGAGCGAAGACCCTATGAACACCGTAACAATACCAAAGCCCATCCCTACTGTACGCAAACCCACCTGGAAGCAGCATATCATTCCGGATGTGGTAGAAAATATAACAGGTATTGGAAACAAGAACAGCCAGACTGAAAAAGAAAGAAGAGACATAACCCTGAGGTACATAACGGAAAACTACCCAAGCATGGACTGGACCCATGCATACACCGATGGTTCTGTAACAAACACAACACAGAACGGAGGGGCAGGGGTGTTCCTGAGCCTACCAAATGGTAGAAAAATAACCCTGTCAGTGGCAACTGGAACATTCTCAAGCAATTTCAGAGCGGAGGCAGAGGCACTGAAGGCTGCAGTAGAAGCAATGCTGACAGGCGAAAGCAATGAAAGCCAAATAGTCCTGTTTACAGTAGCCCTGGCCGTAGTTACAGCACTAAAAAACCAGAAAAATACTGAACTTAATGATTTAAGAGTAGTGGTACAGTGGGTTCCATCCCACTGTAACACCAAAGACAACGAGGAGGCAGACAGACTGGCAAAAGAAGGTGCAGGACTACCACAACTAGATTCTAGTGTGACCTACGAAGAGTCAAAAAGGCTTATTAGGGCCAGATACATGGCCAAATTGAAAGCAGAACATACTGGCTACACAAAAAATGATGCCTATTACCAGTTGAACAGAAGAGAGCAGGTCGTGGTCTTCAGACTCCACACAGGCCACAATAGACTGAGGTACCACCTATTCAATAAAAAGAAGATAGGTGGCACTGACGAATGCACTTGTGGTACAGGGAAAATGACTGCTGAACATCTGCTGCAAAACTGCCCGACATACGAGGACCAGAGAAAGCACATGTGGCCATCACCAGTGGCAACACTAGACACGCTCTATGGCAGTGTCGACAGCTGCAGGATGACCGCTGCTTTCTTCGAACAAATACAGGTTGACGTCTGACAGCGTACGAAGAAGAAGAAGAAGAAGTTTAAAACGCTCGACACTGAACACGAGAGTCCGATCTCTCTACCCAGAGATCACGGGAATTTTTAACCAGAGATAAACGCTGGTCGCTGACCGCTACAGCTCGTGTACTGGTCAGCATCTTGATTGCATCCCACATAAGAGCAAATAAAAACATCAAAATAAACGTTAGATAATTCGTTTAAGACAACCAATTGTCGGGACCACACAAAGTACACGTGGCCATCACCAGTGCCAACACTGAACAAGCTCTGTGACAGTATCCTTAGAATGACTGCCTGTTTTCATTGAACAAACTTAAGTTGACGTCTGACAATGTACGAAGAAGAAGAAGAAGAAGAAGAAGAAGAAGAAGAAGAAGAAGAGAAGAGAAGAGAAGAGAAGAGAAGAAAAGGAGAAGAAGAAAAAGCAATGAGCTACAGGAAGCATCAGTATCCACACCCGTCGCTATTTACGGAGAGACAGTGCACCTATGGAAATGCCCGGAGTGCAGTGAAGTCGGTTATTTAGAATAGCACATTATCTGACTAAAGACCATAACAACATTTACACAATTTTTCCATAAATTGTTCAAGAAAAACAGCAGTATTAAAGACATACTTCTGGAGATGAAATACGTCAGCGAGAAGGATTCACGCCTCAAACATCATGGTAATTCCGGCCGCTGAATATATCTGTGAGATGTGAAAGCCCCAAAATGTTGCTGCAGAGAAGCGTCGAGTTGCTTGAGTGAGAATGGAAGGAAGAGCATTAACTATCTGAGGGACCGAATGGAAATCAGATGCCAAACCGGGATCAAGATGCTGAGCAGCGCATGAGCTGCAGTGGTCTGCGACCCATAGCTAACTGCTGGCATCAGGGCCAGCGAACAATAGCTGCCAAGACCCTTCTACACCTCCATGCGGTGATCCTGGATAACAGGCTGCAGCAGGGCAGACTGGCTAAGGAGGAGGGATCGAATAGAGAATGCTAACCTGGTACTAAAAAAATGCTTGCTGAAGTCGGATGTGTTGGACCAAAAGGTGCAAATATCGCAGCCAATCTGTAAACTACGACACAACGCATTCCGTTCTCTGGACTACATTCTGCTACTTAAGCTCTTTCAGGCTTTGGTAGTGGGAGATTGAGAACGAACGAAGAAGAAGAAGAAGTAATGCCACACCTCACTCAGTTACGCCGTAAATACTGCTTTGCCCATGATCGGCTGGCAGGATAGTGCCCAACTTTGTGGTACTCAGCTGGCGTGACTCTGGTATACATATGCTGCTGCAGTGAGCCCAGAGAAGACTGACTGTGCGTGTTGTTCGCATGTCAGATGAACGCATGCCTTAACTAAGGCGCTCGCCTGGGAGACAAAATAAACGATACAAAAACACTCTATTTTGATAGTTTCTTTGAACAATTTCTTTATTGTTGTCGCTGCCTGGAAGCTGCTGGATCCGAACCGCTCAGTCTGGCGCACTGACAACTCGAAAGAACAAAATGCAAAAATTACTAGCGCTGTTCATATGTGCCCAGCGTGCGGTAGAGTTTGTCACGCTCATATGCGGTCACATATGAATTAACATGTCTGACGCTGTCGGAGTCTTCGCTTGCGATTGACAACTACCAACTAGCAAAAGCTAGGTGATACCGATCAGCTGAGCACGTAGTATGCATGCCAGATAATACTTGTAGATTAATATCAAATGTGTTCGTGGCGCTGCAACTACAATCATGCTGGTCATTGGAAAACAAATATTTTGATTCATAAAAAGGAGACAGAAAAACTGGCGAACTACCATCTGAAGCGGTTTATTTAATGTTGTCGAATGCCCATGATGAGTAACTTCACTCATTTGTGCCCACTGAAAAAGGGCGTTAGGTGGTCGATTGCAGTAGCTTTCCTCATATCCCCAGCTTGCTGATGAAGGAGGACCCAGGTCCTTCAATTGGTTATGCTATTCCTGGCCTCATCTGCTTGACAATCCCGATCTTATTAGCCAAACTGAAACACTGTGTTCCTTTTACTGATGTGAAAGCTTTTCCCAAGAGTGATTGTGAACAGGCTTGAGAGGCAACTTGATTACCTACAAGAGTAGGGAGCTTTGCGGGTGTCGGAGGCTTCTCAACCCCCGACCACATCACCTCCCTACAATCTAAAAGTTAATGCAGAGAGAGAGCGGGTAGTATACATGCCTCTGTGTCTTATGTTTGTGGACTATCAAAAAGCATTTGGCAGCATTGAGATAACGGCTGTACGAATTGCCCTGAGAAATCTTGGTCTTAAACACAGTATGCTCAGCTGATAGAAGAGATCAAGCAAATCTGATCGACCAAGATGACTATTTTAACGACTTGCAATAGCTCCGAAGAACAGCAAATAAAGAAACATGGCTGAACAGATGGGCCATAGGAAACACGAGGAGGGAGTTCTACATACATATTGCAAGCTCCAATCCAAATGACAGTATAAATGAACTCACAAGGAAGGATCAGAGCACCATTTATCGACTGAGAACCCAACACAACCTACAAGTACCTGAACAGAATCCAACCGCAACTCACATGAGTGCCAGGTGTGTTCACGCCCATATGAAACCGTTGATCATTATCTCTTTGAGTGCTTAGCGCTCATCGATTTTATTAAAATCCTTCTTTCTCCGAGGAGAGATAAATGGAACACTTCGTTGGCACTAAACAACAGTTGATAAACACATGTAGATACTGTTACAAGGCATTGGGCATAAGGGCGAGAGTCTGGATGCTGCTGTATCTGAAATTACAACAAACAATAACAGCGACCTTCTACACACCAATATAACGCGGCGTTTGTCAATGAGATACAATCTCACCAAATCCTCTTTACAGCTTCTCTTGATGACGAATTTAGAAAATTAAATTGCAAAGATAAAGCCATAAGCATAGACAAAGAAATGCTCACCAACCGAAGGTTTGATGATGACATAGTCATCTTCATTCCCATCGTCACGCATAATGAGTAATGCCTAAATGACCTCAACAAAGCAAGCGAGTCAGTGGGCCTTAAACTGAATACAATGATGCTGATCAGCGCATGAGCTGCAGTGGGCAGCGACTGACTGCAGTGGGCTGACTGCTAGCGTCCGGGCCAGCGAACCAGAGCTGCCAAGACCCTTCTACACCTCCATGCGGTGAACCTGGATAACAGGCTGCAGCAGGGCAGACTGGCTAAGGAGAAGGGATCGAAGAGGGAATGCTAACCCAGTACTCAAAAAATGCTTACTGAAGTCGGATGTGTTGGACCGAAAGGTGCAAACATCGCATTCAATCTGTAAACTACGACACAACGCATTCCGTTCTGTGGACTACATTCTGCTACTTAAGCCCTTTCCGAGTGTGGTGGTGGGAGATTGAGAGCGAACGAAGGCAAGTCAAGCCAAATGAATACAATGAACACCCAATGCATACTGAATATTTATTACTCGAAAGAGCACGGGAAACTGCGGATGGGAAATGGTCCAGTCAAAAACATTAAATTCGTAGATTTACCTGAGCCAAGAAATTACATTCCCCTAAAATAAGTCGTGAGATGTCTCTTTTGATAGCAGCAGGTTGGTTTATCGCCAATCATAATAAATCCATACTTCAGCAGACGAGAAGCGATAAGATAAGAGCTCACACCTTCAAACAGCGTGGTGATTCCAGCCATGGTGTGTGCTTGCCAGGTATGGAATCGATGAAAAGCAGATGCAGAGAAGCTTCAAGTTGCTCAATAAGCAATGGACTGAAGAACATTGGCAGAATCTCTACGGGATAGAAACTACAACAGATAAATATGGACCCCCTTTACTGGGGTTATAGATACTGCGCTTTGCTACAGCCCTAGATAATGCATTGTTTAGAAAAGGCAGTTCAGTCGGAAATGTAGTGCGCATGCGTGATTTCAGATGGACATAATGTGTGACGTCTGATGGCCCTACAATTTTAAGAACACTTCTATAAAGTTCACAAATGATTTGAAGTGATGGCCTGAGTAAAGCCCTTAGAACAACATGGTACCGCAAGGCAAATGACCGCATTGAGTTTAAACAACGTTTGGCTTGCTGGAATCATACCCAAGAATACCAGCATTAAAGGGATAGAGAGAGTGTGTGAGAGAGAGAGAGAGATAGAGAGAAGACAGAGAGAGACAGAGAGAGATACATTATTTGCACATCGATTGTTTCTATTATTGTTGTTGGTGTTGCTGTTGTTTACTGGCCACGATGAGAGTGTGTACTCTTTCGTGCGCCTGAAACAGTAGGCGTTCCTAACATCCCGAGCATGCTGATGAAGGTAGACCGGTGTCCTCCAGACTGTTGTGATATGTATGGCATGACGCTAAGTACTACATGGATCACTTCAATCCCCACCGCGTTAGCCAGACTGCCATGAAACAGCTTGTTTCCACTGAGAACCACATAGTAATGAGATTGGGTCTTATTCGGTATGTTTCACCTCTCCCTCGCTAGCATAATCGGATCAGCATAGCTCTTCATACCCGAATTATAAGATGTTGCAGTTTAAATCCTAACGTGTTGTATCTCTTGTGTTTGTGATGTAGTCTGTTGGACTGTGTGGTAGAGTCTATGTTTTGTTTAGTAGTTTACTTATCTAAAGAGTTACAAGATGTATCTACACCACGACACGACTTCAACACAGAAAAACACAGTAAACACCATCCTGGCCATAATACAAAACAATATAATTTATTACAAGAATAATCGTTGCACAATATAAAAAAAAAAAAAAAGCTAAGAAAATCGAAACTAAAAAATCAATATATATATATATATATATATATATATATATATATATATATATATATATATATATATATATATATATATATTAATTACTTTCAGAGAAATTTCAAGCAGATGCTGTTGATGATGTTTCTTTAACTACGTGTCAACCCAAAGTCTATGTCTAAACCTGTAATAATAAAACTTCCCACCCTCAAGAAATATTCTAGCCACAACTCAATGGTTCCAGTTAGCCCGCCGTCTTCCTTCTGCGCCTTCAACACACAATCACAAACTCGTCCTCACGATCGGATGACGTACTCAGTCCGTCGATGCATTCACATATAATCAGATCACTGCTAATCAGGTGATCTGTACATTCACATTCAATTGGTTCACGTATGATCAGGCGATCTGTGCATTCATGTGTAATTAAATCACGTCACTAATAGTCGGATCACGTACTCAGTCGATCTCTGCATTCACACCTAATCAGAACACACATCGTTCTCAAAGTGTCTTGCACATACAACACACATTCAGATCTCTTCCTTATGCGATCTGTACTCTTGTTTAACCGTTCAGAACATACATGGTTCACAAGGTGTCTTGCACGTACAACACACATTGAGATCTCTTACTGTTCACAGGGTGTCCATCATAAACACCCATTGAGCCCGACTGGTCGACTGGAGGTGTATAATGGCACAGTCACCCTGCAAACTCTCTCACTTCCAGACTCACTCTCAGCCTTCCTGACATTCTCTCAGCCAATCTTTCTACAGAGTATTTTATAGTCTCAATCAACAACATGGCTGTCAAATGGTCTTCTGTTGGCTGTCTGACCTAGCCATCACTCCAATTTGGAACTACCCCCCAACTACATGGTATTGGTTAACTATGACTGTCACTCTAAATATCATAGCCGGTCGTGGCAGCATCAGACTGCCACCAACCCCCATCCACGTCGTCCGACACCCACCCCTGTACTAAACAAAGTCTTCTACCTAAGCCCCTCGTTTCCTTTATCGACCTAGTGTCGAAACGGTGATTGACCCAGTCGTGACGTGCGTTCGTCCAGCGCATTCAGGTAACCTTTGTTTATTAGAATCGCCAGCCCAATCTCTCCTACCCTAAACGCCCGTGCTCCAGCTGGAACTGTCACAACTGCCGATCTCTCGATGTCATCACATTTATTATAGCGCTGTTAAACGTTTGCTTTTATCTACGAGGGACAGTCATTGAGTAATAACAATTTTATTATAAAGTGCATGGGAGAGTATGTACATCGGCAAATCTTATTTAAGAACAGACAATGGCTCTTCAGGTAGGGGCTAAGATGATTGAGCAGTATGTGCATGCGCAATAAAGCATACAACATTGCCGCCCCACTGTCGAATTGCACAGTGGAAGAACAACGGGGCATTCGGTTGGTTTTTGGGGTGTTTTATTAGGAGGAGAGGGTGCAGAGGGTTTGAAATCTTAAATCTACAGAAGAATGAAGGTTCAATATGGAGACAGTTGTTTGAGTCGCAGGAAAGTGTATGACTTGATAGCAAGATTTCTAAACAGAAGTCAAAATGTCATTAACGAACGAAAAAGTCGTAGATTCCAACATGAGTAACGGTGCTGCGCATAGAAGTGTCCATGATGACTTTGATTAGAAAAGTGGTAGCAGATGGGCCCCAAGGCAGCTGGCAACTAGGTAATGGAAGCCGTGTAAAATTAGTTTAAAGTTCACAAGAAAAGCCTTTTTAATCTAGAGCACATTCACAAGCAAGTGGACAGGTGGACAAAGTGTGTTGAACATCCACAAGCTAGTGGACAGATGGACAAAGTGTGTTGAACATCCACAAGCTAGTGGACAGGTGGACAACGTGGACATTCATAAGCTAGTGGACAGATGGACAAAGTGTGTTGGACATCCACAAGGTAGTGGACAGATGGACAAAAGTGTGTTGGACATCCACAAGCTAGTGGGTAGGTGGACACAGTGTGCTGGACATCCTCAAGATAGTCGACAGATGTGCAAAGTGCGCTGCCAAGTACGGGTAGTAAAACGATAATTAAGACAACAAATGTGTGGTTCGTACTTTAGTAAAAGAAAGTGTTATATAAAATTGTTGTTACTTATTGGCTGTCCCTCGTATATTAATTAATAAGCGATGATGCGTATATGTGTATGCACAGCAAAAGCAAGTTGCTCGTGTATTTCTCATGTAATGTTCTAGTTTCCAAAAATGATGTATGTGGATCTCCTTTTATCCTGGTAAGGATTAAATATAATTTAGAATCTTAATTACAAGATGTTGAGCAGGCCCATAAGTGTGGTACAAGGTATTGTCATCATCATCATGTAGCATGTTCTTTATAGAACGTCGCTCCCATCACAGTCTGTCTGAAAAAAACTCCTTCTCTTGCCAAAACTCCAGCCTCCTCCACAGTCATACCCAGGCATTCCAGGATATCTTGGTGCCATCGTCTTCTTGGTCTACCTCTTCCTCTTTTGCCTGGCACCATAACTTCCATCACTGTTCTCTCGAGACCGTTGTGCCTCTTGATGTGACCAAAGTATTTGCATTTTCTAGCCAAAATGGAATTGATAAACCAGTTCTCTTCTATGCTCAACTCTTGCCGAATGTCTACATTTGTCTTTTCCTCTATCCATCGTATTCTAAGGATTTTTTCTGTAACATTTTGACTCGAAGGATTCGATTCTTTGTCTGGAAGTTTTGGTAATCGTCCATGATTCGCAGCCATAAGCTGCCACTGGGTATTGTAGAGACATTAATGTTGTTGTTGCTTTAACTATGATAATTAGCAACACAAAGAAGAAGTCCAAATTGTACATCAGAGTAAATGGAAAGGTACTGGAGTTGGTGACACGTTTCGTATATTTTGGGCATGCAACAACTGATGCTTGTACATGTGAAAGATAAGAATTGATATGGAAAAGGAAATGGAGAATATATCCACATCTAGAGAGCTAGGCTACAACTTAAAAATTAGAATCATTAAGTGTTATTCTGCCCGAGTGGTTTGTCGGGGTCTTTGTGTATGACAAGGATAAGAATAGCACCACTGCCACACAGAGAGCATGTCGTAAAATGCGATTAACTGTGTCACGTTGCATAACACCGGCCATGGTTAGGTGGTTTGTTTAGAGCAGCATAGATAGCGCCTAATAGGCTGCGGGTCTCCTTTGCTCTAGTGTTTGAGTCTATTAAGATGGATTCACACATCTGTTAACCACTCTCTACCACACTTGTCCCAGTGCGACGGAGTAATAATGTGCTTGAGCCTAGCCCACTAAGCAGGATATCCTCCGCCCGGCTACATCCAGATCATACCAGAGCTGGAACCTGCACAGGGGCAGTCGACCCTGTAGAAGTACAGGTGGACTAAGAACTAAGAAGTGTTATTTATACTCAACACTCCTGTATGGTGCAGAAACTTGGACAATTAACAAAGAGTTAAATAGAGATCCCTGGAGATGTGGATGTACATGCGAATGGGTCGCAATTCATGGGAACAAAAACTAACAAATGTAGAAGTCACGGAGACTCTAGGGATGAACAGAGAACTGTTTAAAAACACACGAAGAGCCGACAAATTTTGGTCACATTAAAAGACATGACACTTTTGTAAAAACCAAACTAGAGGAAAATGTTGAAGAAAGCCTAGCACAAGGTAGGCAACGCTGTAAGTTGGAGAATAACATCAAACGATGGACGAGCAGAAGCCTGTGTGTGTGAACAACCAGGGCGACAGATAGAGAATATTTGAAATCTAATCAACGTTCATTGTGGATACGGCACATGAATTGACTTGATTAAATTTAATTTAATTTAAGAATCATAAAACTACAACGGCAAAGTTCATTTGGTGGTTTGACATATTTACTAAAGCGGTTTTGAGAAATATGATAAATTACGTGACTGCGCGAATCCGTTCACCAATCAGTCTACTTTCCTTCTTCTGTTTCTAGGGTCAGCCTTTGGAGACAGACTAACTGAAACAGTTAGCTATGAGTCGCTTATCATGGTGTTCACTGTGTCTTCGACTCGATCAATCAGTTTCAAACAGCGCGATCGCCGTTGTGTGTGGCGTTTAACTATATTCTATCCACTTTGAATATGGTACATACATTGATTGAAAAGTGGCACTGAAAGTTTAATACTTTAATAAATATCCTAGACAACTCCAGGTAACCCCAGTTAGTATATAATATGTGTAAGCTCGATGTTTTCAAAGTAAGCATATTAGCTCTGTCCTTCTAGTGGACGTTAGAAAAAAGTCTGGACAATATATTCTCACGCCTCTGAAGGTTTCAGTGAATCAGATCCACTCATGTAAGTTGTCATGCTCCTTACCAAGATATATGCAGCACAGCTGAGATGGGCTGGTCATGTGGTGTGCATGTCGGATCAAAGTCTACTAAATGAGCTACTCTATGGTGAACTGCAAAACGACAAGAGAGCAAGGGGTGGTCAGCGGAAACGGAACAAGGACACGCTAAAGAAATCAATGATGCAGTGTGGCATTAAACACGATGACTGGGAAATAATTACCACCAGTCGCACACACTGTCGCAGCACAATTGCTGAGGGTGTTCAGAGACATGAGTCGTCAAATGAAGGCTACACAGAGACGATCGCTTCGCTTCTGCTCATATCAACCCTTCTTCAACCCCAGTGGTAGGGGGTGTCATATTTCCTTGTACTAAATACTCTTCTTCTTCTTCTTCTTCTTTCGTTCGCTTTAAAATATTGTCTACGTCTACAATGTTGTCTCTTGTATAAACTTCACTGTCTTTTATAGTTTACATACAGGTCCATACATTTTCTCTTCCAGTGTTGTTTCTATGGGCCAGTGAGATTTTCTATATATATTATATTTGGGGCAGTTCTGTAGTATGTGCTCTGCTGTCTGTGGTGCCTGTCCGCATGTACACATGGCTGAGTTGCCAATGTTCATTTTTGTGTAGATGTGGCTGCGGAGTCGGTTGTGTCCTGTTCTAAGGCGCAACACGACAGTTTGTTTTTGTCTGTTTGTCTTATGGTAATCACCCGGACTCCGATTGGCTTATTTAGCCATCTTCGAACTCATGCGAACATTGAATGTTGACAAAGTGGTCCTCGTCGATTACGATGGACGAACAACAGCAGCAAATGAGAGGTCATCTTTATATTATTGTCAAGAGGAGCATACATGACAGTATATAGTACAAACACGGATATTGACACAGCTACTTCAGTTCTGATTGGCTGTGTGAGGTCTAAAACACGAGAGCCGCCATCACGTCAGATCCCTAATCGGGAGCGGAGATGCAGCCCAGTGAATTAACTGACAGCGACTCATATCTAGCTGCTTGCATCAGAGTTGATCAGGCCAAGACCCTATTCTGCCTTCAAGTGGCGGCCCTGGAAACAGCCTGCACTTGTGTAGTTTGACAAAAAGAATAGGAATTGCTGCAGGAAGGTAAACCCAAAGGATATCTGATGAAATCGGATGTATTGGGCTGAAAGGTGCTGACATCACAGTCCTGCTGTAAACTACGACACAACGTCATGACGTCCTTTCCAGGACGAACGCCGCAGAACAGAAAAACTTAAAATAATTGTAGTGGTCCGTACAATCTGAGTAGTTTATATTAGTAATAATGCGAGCCGTATTAAAATGAAACAGGACCAAACTGCAACAAGTGAACATACGTGCGATGTGCATGATGACGCCACTTTTGATATAAACAGCAAATACTAACCGTCAAGTTTGCCACGTTTTCAACGGTCTGCTGAGGAAACTATGAGTTGGGGGAGAATGACATTTTGCAAACTTGACGGTTGGTATGTGTTGTTTACATCAGAAGTGATGTCATCATGAGTATCGTACGTATGTTCACTTTTGGTGTATTTAGGTCCGGTTTCATTTGAATACGCCTCGTATTAGTAATAACAGTTGTCCATCGCAAACTACGATTGCTACAGCAAGAGATGTGCTCTCAAGGGGAACTGAGACGCCAGTACGGTCAGGCCCAACATACTGACCAGGGCGTCGCGTCAGGGTCAGGAACAATATACTGACCAAGACCACTATCTCTCTTCCATGTACCTTTCCTTTGAAAAAGGATGTTTTCAGGGAACGATGGCTGACGAGATGTGGACCGACGTGATCCCCGTAGTAGTGAGCGTCACGCAGATGAAGCCAAGCTTAGCGGTCCACCTTCATCAGCACGCTCGAGATGTAAAGAAAGCTGCTACAACCCGTCACTTAACGTTCTGTTCAGGGCGTACAAGAGTAAATTTACTCATTGTAAGCATCCAACAAGAACAACAGCAGCAGATGTGCTCTCATATAGTCAGCCCTCGTATGGTAGACTGTTTCCATTTTCTTAATTACGATCTTTTATGTGTTGCATAAATCTGGCATATCTGGGGTCGAGAATTGACAAAAATGGCGACTGCTCGAAAGAAATCAGAAGAAGACTAGCCATGGTAATGCAGAGACTAAACAGTCTGAAGAAAGTATGGCAGAGCACCAACAAAATTATAAAATTAAGTCATGAGAGCCTGTGTTTTTCCTGTGACAGCTTATGGCTGCGAATCATGGACGATTACCAAAACTTCCAGACATAGAATCGAATCCTTCGAGTCAAAATGTTACAGAAAAATCCTCAGAATACCCTGGACAGAGAAAAAGTAGACATTCGGCAAGAGTTGAGAATTTAGAAGAACTGGTTTATCAATTCCATTTTGACTAGAAAATGCAAACACTTTGGTCACATCAAGAGACACAACGGTCTCGAAAGAACAGTGATGGAAGGTATGGTGCGAGGCAAAAGAGCAAGGGGTAGACTAAGAAGACGATGGCACCAAGATATCCAGGAATGCCTGGGTATGACTGTGGCGGAGGTTGGAGTTTTAGCAAGGGAACGCGTTTTAAACAGACTGTGATGGGCGCGACGTTCTATAAAGAACATGCTACATGATGACGGTGATGTGTTGCACAAGAATGAAAGTTCATATGCGGAACATGTGAGTATAGTCTATGCGCACTGATATACCCAAAAAGACTCTGTGTGTGCCTTCGTCTCTGATTCAGCTTAGTGGTAAATCGCTCGACTGCATGTCGAAGACACGGACTTAGACCCACGTTACCAGCACGTTCCAGCCGACCCAGATGTAAATAAGACCCGTGCTTACTGCCAATGAAGGAAATAAAGAAGTTACGTGACCTAACCACCCCACCTCATAAACGAATTGTAGTCTAGCACAATGAAGCCTCAAACACTTGATTATCAACATCAACTGCTAACTACCTTAACCTTTACTCGCATAACAATATTTAAAATCATAACAAACACAACGGAATACTCACGTAAGACACTCCAAACAGCATCTGTCACTCACAGCCGGTATCCATTCATTAACTCGCACTCCATCCTCAAAAACTGACACCCTAGATCAAACCACGCGAGAGTTGAGGTGGAACAACAATATGCTCACGGCGCGTGCTCACTCATTATTAAAAACGTGCATGCACGCTCGTACGGGAGCACCTCTTTTCGTTCTCACCCAGAACATGATTCACCAAAAACTTGTGCAGGAGTCCTGGCCTTCAATTTCTCCGCTTCCCCCAACAAAAACACGCGCCTCTGGTACTAAGAGAAAACGAAGTGGCGTAACTTCCAGGCGTGTTAAATAGGGCACGACTTGGGTGTTCCCCAGTAACGAGCGGACAACGAAATGTCTTCTTCTTCTTCTTCTACTTCTTATTTCACTTCCTCGTTCGTGTGAAGCATAGGAGCCAGCTGATCTTCTTCTTCTTCTTCTTCTTCTTCTTCTTTCATTTCCTCGTTTTGTGTGAAGCACAGGAGCCAACAGACAACTGAATGACTTCATTTTCTCCTTCTCCTTCGTCTTCCTCTTCTTCTTTTTCTTTTAGCCAGACTACACTAGTGCAGTTTGTTTCCAGGGCCGACGCTTGCATGCGAAATTTGGTCTTGGTCTGCTCTAGTTCGCCGACCCTGACGCAAGCAGTCAGCTGTCAGCGCGTTCAGAATGATGCATCTTCGGCCTTGTCTTGAGCATTCTTCTTCCTCTTCTTCTTCGTTCGTTCTCAATCTCCCATTACCAAACCCTGAACGGGCTTAAGTAACAGAATGTAGTCCAGAGAACGGAATGCGTTGTGTCGTAGTTTACAGCTTGGCTGCGATATCTGCACCTTTCGGTCCAACACAGCCGACTTCAGTAAGCATTTTTTGAGTACCGGGTTAGCATTTCCTCTTCGATCCCTTCTCCTTAGCCAGTCTGCCCTGATGCAGCCTGTTATCCAGGATCACCTTGTGGAGGTGTAAAAGGGTTTTGGTAGCTATGATTCGCTGGCCCTGACGCTAGCAGTCAGCTATGGGTCGCTGACCACTGCAGCTCTTGCGCTGCTCAGCATCTTCGGCCCCGTCTTGAGCATTCTAAGACAGTGAATGCTTTGTAACGATATCAATCGTTTTCAGCAATGTGTATCGTCATCGCGTTCTCTTTTCGACACGCCCCACTGGCATCTGTCTTCATGCAGTTCCGCATTCGTAACTATATCATACGGGAAATAGGAGGCTAACGACTGATTAGGCATAACATACTAAGCAGACATGTTAGTCAGTGTCAGGAAAAACATACTGATCGAACACGCTAGTCATGGTCAGGCACAACATACTGATCATACATGTTAGTGAGTGTCAGGAAAAACATACTGATCGGACACGTTAGTCAGTGTCAGGAAAAACATACTGATCGGACATGTTAGTCAGTGTCAGGAAAAACATACTGATCGGACACGTTAGTCAGTGTCAGGAAAGCATACTGATCGGACACGTTAGTCATGGTCATGCACAACATACTGATCAGATATGTTAGTCAGTGTCAGGAAAAACATACTGATCGGACATGTTAGTCATGGTCAGGCACAACATACTGATCAGACATGTTAGTCATGGTCAGGCACAACATACTGATCAGACATGTTAGTCATGGTCAGGCACAAAATACTGATCAGACATGTTAGTCATGGTCAGGCACAACATACTGATCAGACATGTTAGTCAGTGTCAGTACTAGAAGTAAAGGTCGACATCATACATTTCCCAACACATTTGAGGGATAAACTGTACGCCGACCAGAGAATCCTGTGACATGCTGAAAAATTCATGTAGGATAAGGGTGTGTTTATTGTAGGTAGAACAACAAAGAAAGTTAACAAAACTGAAGCATGCCCTCTTTAATTGTATATACGCCTCTGGGGTGACGAAATCAGGTAGTGACGAATTATATAACTGAAGCGAGCAGACCGATATTGGCCGATCCATTTGAACGCGGGTGACGCACGAATACCGCGGTTTCTTTCAAATGTTTTAAGGGCTTGTGGGAAGTGCGGAAGGAGGGAGGGAGATAGAATAGTCTAGAACGGGAGAACATTGAACACTGTGAGAGGAGGGCAGGACGAACAGTTTGAAACTAGGGAGAGAACAACAATGTGAAATCATATCAAAAGGAACTGAATGAAACTAGACAAGAAGAAACTGTGTGCAATAAAAGCAAGAAAGAAATGAGTGAGATAAAGGAAGAACATAGTGAATTGAGGAAAGAAAAGAGTGAAATGAGAGAAGAAAAGAGTGAAATGTGGAAAGAAGTTAGTGAAATGAGGGAAGAAAAGAGTGACATGAAGAAAGAAAAGAGTGCAATGTGGAAAGAAAGAAGTGAAATGAGAGAAGGAAAAAGTTAAATGAGGGAAGGAAAAAGTGAAATGAGGGAAGAAAAAAGTGAAATGAGGGAAGAAAAAAGTGAAATGAGGGAAGAAAGGAGTGAAATGAGGGAAGAAAGAACAACCTGAAGCAATAACAGAAAGAACAATATAAAGCAAAGAAATCTTCGCTCAAAATGGAGAGTACCGAACCAATGCGATGAAGGGAAACGGCGTGGATTCTAGCCCGGCAGGTTTCAAGCCAACCCTGGTCTCAAAGATGTGGGACCAGAGTGCCTGTATCATGAATTACCTCCAGTCGTCTTGGCTTATGTCTTGAAACTGGTCCAAGGTAGTTTGGGACCAGAGAGTGAGGTTGATGACCAGCGCAGCTTCTTCCTCACTATAATCCAAATACAGCGCATGTTACATCATCAAGACAAAGCTGTCTAGTCATATCGCCATCATATCTTGCGATGGTCAACTAGCAATCAACACTGAAAGACTGACAGCCAGCGACTGGCGCAATTTACGGGCGGGAAAAAAAAATTAACGCATGTGCATGACGGCCCCCTATACCTTCCTGTCGAAGAACAACACCCACGCCACATTTGTTTCCACGGAAACAAATTTGGGTCGGATGATTTTGTGTACACACCTGGTGTGTGTGAGTATTTATATATATATATATTTATATATATAATGACTGCCAACATCATCCCATGTTATAATGCATCCATGAGTTTGTGGGTGAGTTTGTGGCTGATCAATGAGAGCGCGGAAAGTTCTATGACACGACTGACAATCATAGTCCGCAGCTGTCTCTGGCAGGTCCCTCTGCTCTAGACTTCCTAATTGTGTGTCTGTCCTGGGCTACCTAAACACTGAGTCCTCGTTGATTTCAACGCCGTTTGTCGTCGCACTCTTCCAGATTGAACCATTATGAGCTAGGTTTTCCTATGTGTTAATGTCTATTTGAAAGCATTTAAGGGACTCGTTCAGATCGCCCTTAAAATGCTGTAATCGTTCTCCTTCGATCAGTTCACTATACAGGGGTATCTTTGGAAGTCTTTCGCTTGACATTCGAACACGGTGGACAGCCAATCTCAGTTCCGTTTTTTGTAAAAATGCATGAATACCTGGCATGTTGGCTCAGGATTGCACATTATTTGTGACATGGTCCTGTCAGCGAATATGCAGTATGCGTCTTTGACAATTCATGTTGAAATAATTTAGCGTTCTGGAATCACAAGTGTAGACAGTCCAGATCTCATGCGCGTAGAGCAGTGTGGGGATAATGGCGACAGTCGTTATGCTGATTCCTCAACGTCCCAAAACTGTTGAGTGAATTCGACCAAAATATGTGCTCCCCTCTGCTATTCTAGTGGCCAGTTCGTCTGCAATAGTCACTGACCTCGACAGGTCGCTATCGAGGTAAACACATTTTTCAATCGCTTATAATTTATGTCCACTTATTGAAACCACTGGCTGTTTATACGCTGTTCCTGATGCTGGTTGGAGGATGACTTTAGTTTTATTTGTGTTAATGATCAAGCCAAAGTTATCACAAGCAGCAGAAAACCGGTCCAAGCCCTTCTGCATACTCCGTTCTGAGTAACTGTTCAGAGTACAGTCATACACAAAGAAGAGTTCGCATTTCGTGTCGCGCACCACCTTCGTCTCCGCATTCAGCCTGTGGGCGTTGAATCGACCACCATCCATGTTGAATTTTATTGGCATGCCATACTCGGTATCGTTGAAGGCATCCATCTGCATTGCTGAAAACACCCTCCTGAACATGGTCGCTGACAAGTACACATCCCTGTTTCCCGTTGTTGTTGGACTTGAATGATGATGAGGTCTCGCCGTTGTCAAGTAGACGTGCGCGCATGCTTTCGGGCTGGAAATTTGTCAGGGCATCCGAATTTGGACATAATCTGTCATAGTCCAACTCTGCTGACCCCATCAAATGCAATGAACGTAGAATACAGATCACGATTTTGTTCTCGACATTTCTCCTGTAGCTGTCGTGCTGCAAATATTAAGTCTACAGTTCCTCTACCAGCTCTGACTCCAGGCTGAGTTTACATGAAGTGATGGTCTAGCTCAAGATGTTTGTTCAAGCGATTGAACAGCACGCGCGTCAGGATCTTGCCGGCAATAGACAGCAGTGAAATTCCGAGGTAATTGTCACATGCCTGGCGATTGCCTTTTCTCTTGTAGATATGCACTATCGACGCGTCCTTCACCTTTAGTGGGACTACCCCTTCAACCCACATGAAACATAATAGTTGAGTGAGGTTCCTGGTGAGGCATGTTTCCGCTGTTGTATATTCCTCTGCTGGCATTGCGTCAGCTCAATGGCTTTCTCCAAGAGAAAGAGCTTTGATGGCCTTGTCTACTTCATCTTCAGTGATGGGTTCATCCATGGCCGTGTCTACTTCATCTTCAGATATGAGTTCATCCATGGCCATGTTCAAGTCTACCTGGGGTATACGTTGGATGGTATTGAGTATGTTGCAGAAATGTTCTGCCCACATGTCGATGATCTGAGCTATCCCTGTAATTAGCAATCCATCGACGTTGCCAACTGGAGAGTTACCAGAGGACTGTAGACTATTAAGTGCTTTCAGTGGCCCATAGAACCTTTTAAGATCATAACGCACAGCAAATTTCACGATCTCGTCTGCTTAGCCAGGAATTTTGTAACTTCATGAGTTTTGCCTGATTTATTCTTCGAGCGCTATTGAAAACCGTTTTCTTTGACAAGGACGGTGAGTCATTTTGAGGAGCCCTGTGCGATTGACCCTTTGTGTCGCGAAGAATCTGAATTTCGCCATCATTTTCATCGAACCAGTTCTTGTGTGTTCGCGTGCGTGGACCAAGGTGGTTTAGCGCTCTAGAGTAAATAGTGTTCCTTAGGGTCGCCCAATTTTGGTCGATGCTGGAGTTTGTGAAGCGCCGCATTGGTTAGACTATTAGACTCAACATGGTGATCACGAGACGATGGTCAGTTCAACAATTTTATTTTAACACATCATTTCGGTCCAGGCGTCTGACAATGACGTAGTCAATAAGATAATACATCCACGTGCTCCTATTTTTAGCAGGAATTCGGAAGATTATATATATATTCTTAATTCTTAGTCGATCTGCACTTCTACACGTCCCAGCTCTGGATGTAGCCGGTAGAAGGATTTCCTGCTTAGCGGGCTAGGCTGGAGCAGCTTAATACTCCACTGCGTTGGGACAATCGTTTACGGAGAGTGGTTAACAGATGTGCGAATTCATTTTAATAGACTCAAACACTAAAGCAAAGTAAACCCGCAGCCTGTTAGGCATCATCGATGCTGTTCTAAACAAACCACATAACCATGGTCGGTGTTATGCCATGCCACAATTAGTCGCCCCTTACGACATACTCTCTGTGAGGCAGTGGTGCTATTCTTGTCCTTGTCATACACAAAGACCCCGGCAAACCACTTGGCAATATATATATATATAATGGAACTATACTTAAACTAAATTATACATGTTTTTCTCTATTGTCTTATTATGAGTGTATTTAATAAATAAAATATTTATAAAAGACCAATTGTCAATTTCAATTACTCAATTGATATCTTTAGATTTATGTTTATATCATATATGTAACTTGGTGATGGTGGCACACTTACCGGTAAGTGAAACAACGTTTCCATAATTAATGCAGGATTCTTGGAACTATATACCCATTCGGTGCTTGTTTAATTTCAGTTCTCATTTTGTATTTTCATATTCTAAAACGAACAAAACAGTTCGAATTGATAGATAGCTGGCCATTCTCTCGCGCTCATACTCGGGACAAGATTGTAAACACTGGCCTTTAAATCAATTCAACCAGCAGAAGTGTACATTTTTTCAGTTTCACATTTGAAACCTTCTCAGGGTTTTCAGATTAAAATTTTTTTTTTACAGTTCTAAACATATTCAGTTGTGCTTTCACTTATTTAATTGAAAAAAATATCTTATTTAAAAAAAACTAAAGTGATCTATGTTAAATGCGAATAATCTGCTGCTGCAAATATGTTATTGCTTCGCAACAGCTGAATTGATTCTATGTTATTCCTGCTGTTTACAAACACAGTGACACACGTGGACGTGAGAATCTTTAAGTTTATGTCAAGTACGTTGTTTATAAAATGAATACAATCATCTCAGAAGGGATTAATACTAGTAGAATTCATGAAAGAGTGTCACTAGTCTTTATGTTGCTCAGATGTTATATCATAATAACCAATTGAGTGTTTCGTTTGCGCTGTTGGGTAACTTCCTAATCCTTCCTATCCTATCCTACTCTTATTCCTAATACTAGTGTAGTACTAGACTTAGACTAGTCTAGTGACAATCACAATATGTGTCTCTCTCTCGACTCTCAGACTTTAGCTTCAAGTCCAAGTGAAAAGTAGACTAGCTCAACAAGTTTCAAATTAGTAACACTATAAATACAGCACTACAGTACTCAGTACTGTCTGCGCAGCCATACCAGTCCATGCCGTATAGTGGGGCGTATAGTTTGAGTTTCAGTTGGTTGGTAGTCAACTCACTGTAGACTGTAGTGTAATAATAATAAAATGAATAGTAATAAAAGTAATAATAGTACTATGTTCAGTACAATTAAATAGTACTATTACTACATCCACCTTTAACCTTGTCGTCACGTTGTCATTGTAATTGTGCTATGTCCACTTTGAAATTCGCCAACATCAGTCCTTAATCCAAGACTGAATGCAAATTGAATTGATATATAGTATATACTAATACTACTACTATTATTATTAATGGGCAGATAACGATCT
Source organism: Ariolimax columbianus (assembly GCA_036924085.1). Lineage (NCBI taxonomy): Eukaryota > Metazoa > Mollusca > Gastropoda > Stylommatophora > Arionidae > Ariolimax > Ariolimax columbianus. The sequence goes on from JAVGWX010000018.1 coordinate 46,151,843, forward strand.
TCAGATTTAGAACTAGACATTGCAGACACAAGACCCACCTTCACCGAATGGATCTTAGAGACACATCCACATGCGATTGTGGAGCACCCCAAGCAAACATCACAACCAATCCAACAGGACTATCCCACTTATGCAGACCAAAGAAAGGCGGTCTGGCCCAGGGAGCAAATTTGCCCAAAAAGCTGTGGGGGTCAGGAGAAGACCTGAAACGCACAGTCTCCTTCGTGACTGAACCACACCGGGCAAGAAACAGCATCAGTTCATCGAAGAAGAAGATGCAGCAGCAGGAAGTTAATTTAATTTCAAATTGATTAAAACTAGGTGCCTATAATATTACAAATAAATGCAATAAGTCTACGAAGTAACTTATACAATTTATCAGCCATGATACCTGTCCATGTTCGTCTCATCTTTTCGTTTGTGCTTATTTCTTAGTGATTAACATGCGTATGCAATTTTTTTTCAGATTGTAAAGAGGGTATTTGTGTGGAAGTAACTAGAAACAACTGATTTGTCATGTTAAGGCGCAGAGGAATACTAAACACATCATCAGGCACAAAGCGAAGTTTAGATGGAGATCCCTTCACTTCTAACACACTTCCTCTTGGGGAGCGCCATGAAGACGTCAGAGAGGCATTGTTGGAGGAAGAAGTATTGGGTACTGAAGAGAATGTGATTGAAGTTCTACCTGCAGTAAGTATGAATTATTTCTTGTCAATAAATTAGATGTAAATAATATGTATGCATCTAGGGGACGATGTGGGCTAGTAGCTAAGTGATACGGCTCACAAGCAGAAGGTGCTGGGTTCGCTCCCCAAACACAGCACTGGCCATTACCTTGAGGAAACAAATCGCTTAGAAAATGAAGGTGCAAGTAGACCCTTACATAAAATGTATGCAGAAGTCGGATGCACTGGACAGAGAAGTGCAAAATAAAAACATAGTGCAACGCAAACCACCTTGGGGAATAGAGATATAAGGTGAAAGCAACAAATAAACCAACAAAAAATATGTATGCATCTTCTTGTCTTCATTTCACTGCTTATATAGCACTAGGAAACCACTTTTGCCAACTCATTAGCCCTTTGGAGACGGAGCTAAATAATAGTTTTACTACCTAAAAGACTGAGCCATTTCTAAGAAATAAAAAGAGGACAAGGGAGATGTTTAAAAAAAAAAAAAAAAAGGAGCGCGTGGGCGAATGGTTTCGAGGCCTGCCTGCCGACAAGGAGGGCAGCGGTTCGAATCCCCGTATGGTATATGTTGTTTTTCTGTTGGGATGAAATAAACAAACATAGCCAGCAGACGAGGTGGTGACAGCAGTCTGTAGTCCTCAGCCTTAAAAACCCCTGGACTATCCCTTTAATGGGAAAAATGTTGTATGACAGTTTTTGAAAAAAAACGAAAAAAATATAACTAGGAATACAAATATAAACATATATATTCTTGGAGACTGCTGTTTACTCACTGTTTTTACTGTCATTTATATCACTGTTAGTAACATCTGACACAGAAACATCATTTAAAACTGAATCACTCAATATCTCATTTTCAAATGAGCTCAATAACAACATACAAAAAATTCAATATAATTCTAAAACTCCTGTGAAAACTTTCAAGAGGCTGACATTTAAATGCTAGAATGCCTAAGAAAGGAAAGAGATCATTTGGCTTGGCTTGACTTGGCTTCGTTCATTCTCAATCTCCCACTACCAAACCCTGAAAGCGCTTAAGTAGCAGAATGTAGTCCAGAGAATGGAATACGTTGTGTCGTAGCTTACAGCTTGACTTCGGTATTTGCACTTTTCAGTCCAACACATCACACTTCAGCAAGCATTTTTTGAGTATCGGGCTAGCATTCCCTCTTCGATCCCCTCTCCTTAGCTAGTCTGCCCTGCTGCAGCCTGTTATCCAGGATCACCGCATGGAGGTGTAGAAGGGTCTTGGCAGCTCCGGTTCTCTGGCCCTGACGCTAGCAGTCAGCTATGGGTCGCTACCGCTGCAGCTCATGCACTGCTCAGCATCATGATCCCAGATCATTTGATTGGCTGGGATCAAGACGCTGAGCAGCGCACGAGCTGCAGTGGTCAGCGACCCATAGCTGACTGCTAACATCAGGGCCAGTGAACCAGAGCTGTCAGGACCCTTCTACACCTTCACGTGGTGATCCTAGATAACAGGCTGCAGCAGGGCAGACTGGCTAAGGAGAAGGGATCGAAGAGAGAATGCTAACCCGATACTAAAAAAAATGCTTGCTGGAGTCGGATGTATTGGACTGAAAGGTGCAAATATCACAGTCAAGCTGTAAACTATGACACAACACATTCCATTTTCTGGACTACATTCTTTCTTAAGCCCTTTCAGGGTTTGGTAGCGGGAGACTGAGAACGAACGCAGAAGAAGAAGATTTGATTGGCTGATACTATTTTTAGTTAGCCATACAGAAGCGTTCTTTCTCAGGGCCGATGGATCGCCTCCTTGCCTTTTTCGCTAACGTAAGTTGGACCGATCATCGGCCTGTGTCGTCCTTAAAAGGTTAACTCATTCAATCAATAATTTTGCTTTCCCAATGTAAAACACAAATATCATTTTTCTGAGACAGATTTAGCTTCATAATGTTTCATTAACATGTTACATGTGTACAAAACTATTCACAATTGATTGAAGCCAAGAATACAAACACTGGCCATGGTTAGGTGGTTTGTTTAGAGCAGCATAGATGGTTCATGAAGCCTGCAGGTCTACTTTGCTCTAGTGTCTATTAAAATGAACTGTCTCATTGGTGAACCACCCTCCGCGCAACTTGTTCCAATGCAACTGAGTAATAAGCTGCTCAAGCCTAGTCCACTAAGCAAGAAATCCTTCTCCCAGCTTCATCCAGATCATACCAGAGCTTAGACCTGCACAGGTACATCAGCCCCTGTAGAAGTACAGGCCAACTAAGAAATAAGAAGAAAATAGAATATGATCAAGATTTCTGAAATGTGGGGATGTAGATTTCTATAAAAGAAATTATTTACAGTGACATAAATTTAATCAACAACAAAAAAACTGCAAATATTTGTACCCACAAGTCAATATATATACCAGCAACAACAACACTGTCAATACAACTTTTTCCTATTGCTGGGGTAGTAGACGGTTTTTTTAGGCTGACAACTACAGGCCGTTTCACCACTGCTGTTGCCGCCTTGCTGGCTGTTTGTTTATTTCACTCCCATAAAAAAAACAACAAATGTCATAACAGGATTCGAACTGCTGCCCTCCTTGTCAGCAGGCAGGCCTCGTAACCATTCGGCCATGCGCTCCTCAATATATATTGAGACATAACCAAACAATGTCTTTTTATCAAAGATAATCCATAAAGTTTCACCTCATTAGGTGACATAATTTTTACAATGATCACATTTTACTCAAGGCATGTAAAGTAAAAAAATTTTTGTTCTAATAAAAATCTCCACATAATTTAACAAAGGACACACATTTGTTTTGTTACATAATCTTTGTTAACTGGAGAACTAGATATCATGATTTCTGGAAGGAACTAGACTTTATGTTTAAAAAAAACTTAAGAGTAAAAAAAAGTGGAATGTTTAAAAAAAACTTCAGAAAAAAAAAAAGTGGAGTGTTTTAAAAAAAATGTGTTAATCGGATCAGCAACATTTCATATCAGCTGATAGAGCCGAGGCAGAGGCACTGAAGGCTGCAGTAAAAGCAATGCTGACAGGCGAAAGTAATGAAAGCCAGATAGTCCTGTTTACAGATCCCCTGGCCGTGGTCACAGCACTAAAAAGCCAGAAAAATACAGAACTAAATGATTTAAGAGCAGTGCTCTGTCAACTATGCCAGCAGTCCGCACCAAAAAGAGTAGTGAAACAGTGGGTTCTATCCCACTGTAACATTCAAGGCAACGAGGAGGCAGACAGACTGGCAAAAGAAGGTGCAAGATTACCACAACCAGATTCTAGTGTGACCTACGAACAGTTCAAAAGGTTTATTAGGGCCAGATACATGGCCAGATGGGAAACAGAAGATACTGGCTACACAAAAAATGATGCCTATTACCAGTTGAACAGAAGAGAGCAGGTCGTGGTCTTCAGACTCCGCACAGGCCACAACAGACCGAGGTACCATCTATTCAATAAACTGAAGATAGGTGGCACTGACGAATGCACCTGTGGTACAGGGAAAATGACCGCTGAACATCTGCTGTAAAATTGCCCGACATACGAGGACCAGAGAAAGCACATATAGCCAACACTAGACAAGCTCAATGGCAGTGTCGACAGCCTCAGTATCACAGCTGCTTTCTTCGAGCAAATTCAAGTTGACGTTGACAGAGTAAGAAGAAGAAGATATCAGCTGATATGTTAGTTCAACAGACTGAATGAGTCAAGTAAGTCTACATCTAACCACTTTTTTGTGTTCTTGCATTTGCAGTGGTGGTTTCTATGGCAATGAGTTTTACATGATAGAATACTTGCCCCCTTATAAAAAAAAAGTTATTGCGAAGCGATGATGGCCACAACATCAGATGGTTTTGTCATAATAATGTGATGTGCACTGTATTTGGATTATAGTGAGGAAGAATATGTGCTAATCATCAATCTCACTCTTATCCCGAGTTACCTAGGATCAATGGCAAGACTATTGGTCGAGACGACTGGAGGTAACTCTGGATGCAGGCACTCTGGTCGTGATACCAGGGGTCACTTGAAACTTGTGGGATTTGATCGGCCATCGTTTCCGTTCATCACCGTGAGAGGCGAGTGCCTTAACCTCTTGACTACAACGAGCCCCCCAGCTTGCCCCTTATAAAAAGGTAGTCCTCTTTTAGAACATTTGAAAGTTCCAGTGGGTCTATTCTATTCTTCGTGGGATTTAAGGAATTATATAAATATCCCAAAGTGATCTCCATAGTAGTGAGCGTCATGCAGATGAAACCAAGCATAGCACACCCACCTGGAGGACCATGGTCCACCTTCATCAGCACGCTCAGGATGTGAGGAAAGCTACTACAACCCGCTAATTAACGTCCTTTTGAGGGTGCACAATAGAGAAAACTAAGTTATTGTGGGCATTAAACAACAACACTATTGTTGAGTGCTCCTCTATGGTTCACTCGAGACTGGCCAGCATTCATTGGGCGGTTAGAGGAAAAGATACGAAGATTTGATAAGCACTGTATTGATGTTGCTTCTTGGAAGTCAGATTGTTTAGTCTGGCGCTTTGCAATCACACAAGGTGCTAGCTTGGCTGAGCAGAAAATCTCTGATACAAGTCATTCAAAAAGTCATCTAGCAGGATGTGTGCCCCTCGTGTGGTATATGTGCATATCCAGGATAGGACTGCACATTCACATGCAGGCTCCTACGCGGTCTCATCTGCCCACACAAATCGGATGCTGTTGCCATCTTTGGTCACGATGGGCAATTACTATTGCTGCTATGGAAGTAGAAAAAGATGCTGATCTAAAAGAACCTGGCTGAAGACGAAAATAGTTGCAATTGAAATTATGAACCAGCATTGTAGCACAGGGGCAATCCTGACCCTTAACAACATTTTGAGATCCAGAGAAATCAGGATTAACACTAAAATTAGAATATTAACGCCAGTGTCAAGTTGGTGTTGCTGTATGGAGCGGAAACATGGAGAATGACCAAGGTCACACAACAAAGACTCCAGTCCTTCATTAACATATGCCTACGGGGGATAATGGGCATAAATGAGGAATGAAGTGCTATAGGAAAGGAGCCAACAAAAGCCATAGGAAAAACAAATTAAGATAAGAAAATGGGACTGGACAGGACATACGTGGAAGGCACAATCTAACATAGCCAAACAGGCTCTTATATGGAATCCTCAAGTGAAGATAGAAAGGTAGACTCAAAAATACGGGGAGAAGAGAATGTGAAAAGAAACTCAAATTAATTAATTACCCCCTGAGAGAGGCAGAAAGAGCAGCCCAGGACCGTGCATGCTGGTGTGATGTCGATGGCCTATGCACTGAGAGGAGTAACGGGCTTTGATTGATTGATTTGTATTTGTTTGAATACTGAATATTTGTTTTGGTTAATTTAATATTACATGCCAGGAAACGTAATCTTTGTTCTATGAACTCATTGGCGGGATCCCAGGTGTTGCTAGATCTGTAACAATAACATGTACTCGTAAGTTCTTATTTTGCCATTGATGTAATGATGTATTTGTTTCACAGTATGATGACGGAGAGAGGAAGGCAAGAAAAAAGAAGAAAAAACGATCAAATGATGACAAGCAGGTTAAGAAATGGGAGGATTCAGATGATGAGCGCCCTTCAGAGTACGTTAACACTGACATAAATACGACTGTGCAGTATGGTCTAGTTTTACCACGACTGTCTTTACTACTCTTGTGAAATAATTGTTCTATTTATTTAATATTGAGTTAGTCTGCTTCAAGTGTCTTTATTTCTCTCAGTGTGATAGTATATTGTTCATGATTAAATGAAAATATGATACTGTATTAAACTATCGCATGGTGTCATCTTTACTCTATTTCTCTCACTCCCAACAGTTTTATTTAATTAATGAATACTTAAACTTGGAATCCTGGTATTCAAACAGGCATGTAATACCTGTTGCCAGGTAGCTGAAGACTATTGGCTATCCGTAGTAGGTATTTTAAACTTCCTGCGGCTTACTAATGAATTAGTCCAGGAAAATGTTTTTCAATACATTGATTCCTGTTGTTGTTACACTGTCTCTCACTGTTTTTAAGCTCTTACATTCCTGTTGTCCTTAGTGTCTCTCATTCTGTTTTTAAACTTTTACATTCCTGTTGTCCTTAGTGTCTCTCATTCTGTTTTTAAGCTCTTACATTCCTGTTGTCCTTACACTGTGTCTCTCACTCTGTTTTAAGCTCTTACATTCCTGTTGTCCTTACACTGTGTCTCTCACTCTTTTTTTAAGCTCTTACATTCCTGTTGTCCTTACACTGTGTCTCTCACTCTGTTTTTAAGCTCTTACATTCCTGTTGTCCTTACACTGTGTCTCTCACTCTGTTTTTAAGCTCTTACATTCCTGTTGTCCTTACACTGTGTCTCTCACTCTGTTTTTAAGCTCTTACATTCCTGTTGTCCTTACACTGTGTCTCTCACTCTGTTTTTAAGCTCTTACATTCCTGGTGTCCTTACTTAGTGTCTCTCACTCTGTTTTTAAACACTTACATTTGTGTTGTCCTCGACCCTGAGCAATTTCTTCCCAGCCCTCGGATGGGATGTCACATGACTTCATGTCCCTCTTGCATACGTCCTTGAATCGTAGTGTATGACAGCTGATTCTTCTTACTCAAAAGGCTAGCTGTCCATAAAGGATATCTTTTGACAGCCTCTCATCTTCCATGCAATAAACATGTCCCAACCACCATAGACGTTACTGGCTCAACATCGAGTACAGGCTGTGAGTGCTCTCTGTAAGAAGGACGTGAGTTAACAAAAGATGTTCCGAGACCAGATCAGGCGCATATTGTTGCATTAATTCATGTCCTTCTTTAAACATCATTGTCCAGTCCTTCACTATTGTCTTCTACACACTTTTGTCACCATACACTGCCTGCATTTTGCGATGAATGTCAACTGGTCGACATCCTTCAGCGGTTAGAAACTGAATCACTGCTCACTGATCAACTCTGGACGGATTCCGTGTCACACCCGCCATGCTTTCAATGAACTGCTGAGAAAACTATGAATCGGACGATAATGAAATTTATCAAATTTGACGGTTGGTATGTGCTGTTTACATCTGAAGTGACTTCATCATGCGCATCGTATGTATGTTCACTTGTTGCAGTTTGGTCCGGTTTCGTTTGAACACGCCACATAAATGAAAACACAAGACTCTTACTTTCTTGTCATTCTTAGACTGTACATATCACTTCAACAGTCTTAGTCCATAAATGAATGCACTTGATGTAGTGTGAGTATTTTACATTGCATTGTCTTTTGTCACTTTGTACATCTTGCTTCTTTCTTTTGGAACGTGTATTGAAAATATGAGGCATGTTCAAAGGAAACAAGTGAACATACACGTATTGAATATAATTAACCTAGTTTAAACTAATTGAAAAGGCAGTAATCAAAGTTGTTTACTTAATTGTACTTATTTTTTTACACATAGATTTGAAATAGTCAACCCCACTTGGGCTGGAAGATTTGATGATGACAAATCAGAAGGTTAGTATTATACAACTATTTGTATCTCTTTGTTATTTTATCATAAATCACTTGTGATTAAATGATAAATAAATCATTGTCATCAATGAGCCATCAAGTATAATAAAGTGAAACAGTTGTTAATCTTTTTGAAATAATGAAAAGGGCTCAGTGGTCTTGAGGTAAGGTGTCTGCCTGGGGTGCCGGAGGTCGCGGGTTCGAATTATGGTGGAGACTGGATTTTTTCACATGAATCTTCTGGTAAATTTCCCTGATCTCTGGGAAGTGACATTGAACTCCCGTTTTTAGAGTACGTTAAAAATTCCTAGGCAGTTAGAAATAAAAAAGAGTAGGCTTAACGGTCACGGACCCGGAAAAAATTCATTTTATAGTTGAAAATCTACCAAAATTATTTGTACCTTCCCCCATGCTTAGTAAGCCACATGAAGTTTTAAAATACCTACTACGTATAGCCGAAGCCTTCAGCTACCTGGCAACAGACATTAACATACCTATTTGAATACCAGGGTTCCAAGTATTCCAAGAAATTATTACATAGGAACTTCATCGTCATTTGTTCTCAAACTCCTGGCACCAAGATCTGAAAAAAAAAACCATTGACAAGTATCAGGATGTAGTCCGGAGAACAGAATGCGCCGTGTCATAGTTTACAGGTTGACTGCGATATTTGCACCTTTCAGTCTGACACATCCGACTTCAGCAGGCATTTTTGGGTACCAGGTTAGCCTCCCCTCTTTAGTCCCTTCTCCTTAGCCAGTCTGCCCTGTTCCAGACTGTTGTCCAAGATCACCGCGTGGAGGTTGTTGAAGGGTCTTGATAGCTCTGACCTAACGCTAGCAGTCAGTTTGATATGCTGACCACTGCAGCTCATGCACTTCTCAGCGTCTTGATCCTATTGCCTAGGATAATTTATGTCTGTTCATTCACACTGAATATTGTCAGATTATTATATCGGGGGTACGAAAGGAGCCTCCAAGTAGATTGTAATTAACTCAGCAATCATATGTTGCCTGGAGATGATATTTCGGTTGGCCAATCCCTTCACTACCGAAACACTGCTTAACACTTTCACGGCCACGGAAGACTAAAGTCTTCCAAACTCAAATATACCTTACAGTGCCACAGACGACTATTGTCAACAAGCGGTGTGAGGTTTTTTCATGGCGATTTTCACTACACAACACTGATTTTACTTTACCCAAATGTTACCACCATAAGTTAGAGAGTTCTACAAAATAGCTGTGAATGTGGTTTGATTATTGTAACGCAGACAGTCCGAAATATAACAGTTTTATTGCCATTTTTCAGTACGGAAACAAACACTTTACAATATGCGATGCAGCGCATGATATCCAGGCCTTTTAGCTATTTCTAGTAATACTATGGTTCTTGACTTTGGTAGACTATAACCTTTTTTTTTTTTTTTTTTTTTTTTTTGTTGGTAGAGACATAAATGAATAAAGAACTTGTTGGTGTTACTGTTTTTGTTGTGTGTGTGTGAGATAGTTTCTCAGATACAAGATGATGAAAATGTTGAAAAACAGCATAAGCATATAGACTTGCATATCCCTTGCTTGAAATAATTTTTTTTATAAAGTTCCACAAAGGATGGATAATCAATGTTTACAAGATCAGCATGTCTGTTAATTCCACTTAAACATATTTATTATATCTACATGGGGATTCCGTGGCGAAGTGGTAAAGCCTTCGGCCTCGTGATCAGGTGTTGTGGGTTCGACTCCGGACTCCGCCATCTTTTTCACGGGTGCTTGACGTGGAGTCTCCTGCGTCTCGTAGTCGCCCCCTAGTCGTCTTGTCCTTGACTTGCCACGGGTCGGGCGGCTCGAGACGAGAGAGTGAGGATAAAAAGAAGCGCAGTTAGTCCTTACTAAAAATAGCGCTTGCAAAATTAATTATGCCATCATCGTCTACGATACTTGATTTGCTTTATATCTACATAAACAATTTAAACAGATCCACCTCCGAAAAATTCGGTGCAAAAACTTAACTTTCCCCATTTTCAATAATGGGTGAATCTTCAAATCCAAGTGAACAACATAAGAAATCATTTCCAAATGTCTAAAACAAATTTCAAAATTGCCATTGTGTGTTCAACTGGACAAAATAGAAGTGGAACTCTACAATCTAAAGAGGAGTATTTTCAGCCGATTTCTATGGTAGTCCAGTTTTCTATCTATGATTAAAATGCTTTGAAAAAACGCAGGCAGTGAAGAAACGTTGGATAAAAGCGACAGGCAATGCAAATTGTTTTGCCAAATATTAACCCTACCACACCTGAGGCCCTGAACCTAACTGTCCCCCATTCCTGGGCTCCAGAGCATTAAAGAGAAAAAACCAACATGATATAGAAAAATGTTAGTTACATGCAAACAAGTGGTTAGAATAAGATGTAACTGGGAGACATTGTAGAAAATAGGTTTACCTTTCATCTAGCGTCAATATTCCACCTTTGTGTGCCAATCCACCCAGAAAAAGGCAAAGAATCTGTCTCGAGTCATAACATTTCGAAATTCGGGAGTAAACACAGCAATGAGCCCTCATTTGTCCAATAATCCTGATAGTTGGGATTTATACATGAGTATTCCATATAGATCCTCAGTCCAAGAAAAGCCTTCATCTCATCACTCGAGCTCTGTCTGTTTCACTTGAACAGAGTCTGAATCAACCAAATTAGTGATCACCTGTTGGACTGTCATAAGCCTAGACTTACTTTTCTTTCCTGTTGAAGTGCTTGGTTCATCAGCCGCTCGTTTCATTGTAAATTTTCCGAATATGTTCACGTTAAACCCCACAAAATCAATTCAAACATGGGGGCAGCCATTTGCAATGACTAATCACGAGGATTGACCACGATTGGTTGGTTATTTTTAGATTCTGACGCATTTTATTACGTACTACCTAAAGTACCGCAAAACCTGTCCAGCTGTATAGCGTCAGTTAAGGAAATTACCGGAAAAAGGGTACAGTGGTCTGGTAGGATTAAAGTAAAAGCTAGATTAGTGACATCACATTTCTCATATGTCATCTATAGTCCACTACAAAGGTGAAAGAAGCATCCTGATCTTCTTTTTGCTAATGACTGGACCATTAACACTTTATCAGGACGGTTCAAAACCTGAGGAGGTTACAGGTTTTTTTCTGTATGTATAACAAATCTTTTTGTTTGCACGTTCGCTTTACTTCTCTATTTCCACAAGGTGGTTTGTATTGCGCCTATCGGCCCAGTACAACTGACTTCGGCATGCATTTTTTGTAAGGGTTTGCTTACTCCTGCATTTTCTAAGGGTTAGCTTCCCCTGGGTAACGGCCGGTGCTGTGATTAAGGAGCGAACCTAGCACCTTTGGATTTTGTGTGCTGTGTCACTTAACCACTAGCCCACATCGTCCCCTCGTAGAATAATAAAAACCTGCACTGCATTGTGACTATAGGGAAAAGCAGCCTTTATTCCTCAACCCTCTGAATCCTCCAGGTGGGCCTCAGCAATGGAAATAAAAGCCGGGATTATAATTTTTCTTAAATAGATAATTTTTCAGTTAACTCAGTTTAATCTGGCTAATGACGCAGTATAATGTCCATAGAGAATTGTGAATGATTGTATATATTTATTCACAACAGACAGCGATGAAGAAGTTCTGAAAACACACAGCCACAACATTATAGCAGCCTCAGTTAGCCTGCCAGTTAGTTCATTAGACTTCAAACGAGTGACAGATGGGAACAAGGAGGATCCATGTCAGGTTTGTTGTCATATTTTACTGTCTTTAGAACTTTATGCTTCTTAATTATATTAATCTTTTAAGTAAAAGTTAAGCGTATGATAGTCATAATTTGATTGGTTCTGTTCTCTTTAGCCAGCCTAGATAGCTCTTTTTTTTCAACTGGTTCGCAATCTCTTCCGCTTTTTTGCAAGCTTATATGGATTCTCATTCCCTGGTACACCACAGTGGAATGTTAGCCACTGAAGTATGGTTTACTTTCTAGTAACTACCTTACTTAGTTCATTCTTCAGGTGGGGGAGTTTGTGAAATCTGTCTTTTATATGGGACGGAAACAGTGTGAATGACCAAACTGAATATTACAAGATTACTGGCCTTTAAAACACCCTCCTGAGAAAGATTCTCCACCTGCAGTTGTTTGACATGTATGCAAACGAAAGCTCAATGGACAGAAGAGACCAAAGACAGGTGAGCCAAGAGATCTATAGAATGCGGTGCATAGGTCACACACTGCGAAACCCTCAAGCCAGTATCACCAGATAATCTCTGTCATGGAACTCCCAAAGAAAATGAGGCAAAGGAAAGTCAAAGAAGATACCAAGAAGAAACCTAGATACTGATATGAGAAAAACAGGGAGAAACTGGAAAGAACTCAAGAAAATATTATGAGTCATGTCTGCTTCGAGAGGGTTAGTTGATGGCATATACCTTCAAAAGTGATAAGAGTAAAGAAGTTACTTTATAAGTGCACATTTCTGCCCAATGTATTGCTCATTCAACCCCAAAGTAGCAGTAATTCACAGACGTGCCTTTGTTAATTTGGCTTGGCTTCGTTCGTTCTCAATCTCCCGCTACCAAACCCTGAAAGGGCTTAAGTAGCAGAATGTAGTTCAGAGAACAGAATGCGTTGTGTTGTAGTTTACAGCTTGACTGCGTATTGCACCTTTCAGTCCAACACATCCGGCTTCAGTGAGTACCGGGTTAGCATTCCCTCTTTGATACCTTCTCCTTAACCAGTCTGTCCTGCTGCAGCCTGTTATCTAGGATCACCGCATAGAGGTGTAGAAGGGTCTTGGCAGCTCTGTTTCGCTGGCCCTGACGCTAGCAGTCAGCTATGGGTCGCTGACCACTGCAGCTCATGCGCTGCTCAGCATCTTGATCCCATTTGTTAATTTAAATTGTATTTTTCTTGCTCTCATATTGGTCTTCTTCTGCGTTCAGGCTTTTTGGTCATGCTAGATCTGTAGTTGCTAGGATGAAGTTCACAGCCCTCTCCAGATGGGAGCCCCAGATATTCTGCTTCAGCACTGGTCCCTCTGGTCAGGTTGACATCGTATGTCTCTGTATGTCTCAGTCCTGTAGGAATTTTTTTGAGGAACTCTGATTCTACATTGACAGTCACTTTTATGATATCATATCTTGTGTTGGTATAAGTCTGCAGTGGCCTATGTTTTTCGAAAGACAGGTGCTCTGCAGTACTCCAAAGTCATCAGCATGGAGACCTGTGGAGATGTGCTTGGAAAGTGGCCCTACAATATAATTGATGAATATTATGAACAGAGTGGGAGAGATGACTTTTCCTTGTTGCACACCTTGCTGGAGGTTGACTTGTTGGCTAAGTTTGCCATTGAGTTTCACTCCTGCTGAAGAAAGTTCAGTATCCAGCTAAACATTCTCCTTCAATTCTATTTTTTGGCAACTTGAGGGGAAGTCCTTCATTCCACTCCTTGTCGAAGGCCTTAGTTAAGTTGACAAAGACATGCAAATCATTGTTTATTCTATTCTTCATTGGTCTAATATATATGTTTTCATCTGGCAAAATTGATAGATATGTGCTAGTGATTGGGTGTGTGGCTTATACATGTGTCACTTGTGTGGTAACCAGTTTTGAAAAGAATAGAAATGCTGATATCTTCCAAGCATACTGTAAGAGGTGACCAAAGAGAGCTGTGCATGGGGCTAGCTGACAGCCTCAAGAAAAATCGGGTGTCCTATGAAACAGCAAGTGCTCACATACAGGCTCACGTCCTTATTTAAACATCATTGTCCAGTTTTTCACTGTTGTCTTCTACACACTTCTGTCACCATACACTGCCTGCATTCTGCTATGAATGTCAACTGGTCAACATCCTTCAACTGTTAGAAACCGAATCACTGCTCACTGATCAACTCTGGGCGCATTCCGCATCACACCTGCCATGTTTTCAACGGTCTGCTGAGGAAACTATGAGTCGGAGACTAATAAAATTTTGCAAGCTTGACGATTGGTATGTACTGCTTACATCAGAAGTGACATCACATGCGCATTGTACGTATGTTCACTTATTGCAGTTAGGTCCGGTTTCATTTGAACACGCCTCGTATATACACAAGAGAATGTCACAAAGTAACCTTGATACAACATATTCTGTTCATAAAAAAAGTTATGTTATGTTTTTTTATTCCCTCTGATATAAACATAAATATATACACACTTATTGGTGAATATGAAAAGTGTTGGAAAACATGAAAAATAATGAATTTTTAGTTTCCTTTCAACCATTATGTTTTAGCAGCAAGTTGTCTTTATTTCTCTGCAGGCCAGTTTGAGAACTGTTGAATTTCACCCAACAGCGACGGTTTTGTTGACTGGGGGATCTGACACCACTGTTAAACTGTTTGCTGTAAGTATAGAGACTAGACTTTTGTAAGTGTTGGAAGGTAGATTATTTGTTGTAAATGTAGAGACTAGACTTTTTTAAGTGTTGGATGGTAGATTATTTGTTTTAAGTGCAGTGACTAGACTTTTTTAAATGTAGAGCTTTCAACTAATTGTTGTAAGTATAGAGACTAGACTTTTTAAAGTTGATATGTTTTATTATTTGTAGCTGGTATAAAACAGATTATTTTTGAAAATTTTGAAACCAGACTTTTGTGCATGTTGAGGTTAGACTATTTGTTGAAGCATAGAAACTAGATTAGGCGCAAAATAAAAACATAGTGCAACTAACACCTAACACAGCTAGCTGTATGGGTGACCTCAGAACAGATAGACGCTCATCGGGGGGGACAGAAAAAAAACTGCTACAGAACCTCTTTGAAAATGTCTTGCTCTTTGAAAATGTCTCGGAAAAGCTTCAACATTGATGTCATCTCCCTGAAGATGCTTGCATAGAATTGTTCCACCCGGCACTAGCATTACACAAGGTGCTCAGATTGCAGAGCAAAACATTGTCAAATCTCAGAGAAAGAGAGCAAGACGACACCACAGCTAACTTCTGGGAAGGAAGACTAACGTCTGATCAGGCAAATTACACTGATCAAACATGTTAGTCAGGTTCAGGTAAAACATACTGGACAAGACATCACCTTGGCTTCCTCGTAGCACTTCCTGGAAGCGGGCTGTTTTTATGGCACCTGGCTAACAAAGGGAGGGATCGACATGATCCCCGCAGTAGCGAGCGACATGCAGATGAAGCTAAGTATAGCACAACCGCCTGGAGGACCCCAGTCCACGTTCATCAGCACGCCCAGGATGCGAGGAAAGCTACGACAACCCACCACTCAACGTCTTTTTTAGGGCACACAAAAGAGTAATCCTACTCATTGTGGGCATTCAACAACAGCCAACTTCTCATATGAGTGTCCCAATTATAGCCGTGTATGCCATGACAGGATTGGACTTCACAGACATATTATAGTGGCTGATTAGCACAGTGGTAGCACTCACATTTCATGGCAAAGGTACGGGGTTCAACTTCCCACTACCGGCAGCTCCAGTCGACCCAGCTGTAAATGGGTACCTGACTGGCAGTTAAGGAAGCACAATGGCAGTGAGGAAGAAAACTTGCCACCCCACATCACAAAGCTATGGCTTAGTACAATGGCATCTCTAACCCTTCATCCCCGACGGCAGTGTCTGCTATTGGACTACCTATACCATATCAGATCAAATCTTGCCGCATAAGTCTGATGCTGTCGCCATCTTCACTTGCTTGGGGGGGGGGGGGGGGGGGGGGATGGCGTGTGCTAGTGGGTTAAGTGACACAGCTCACATCTCGAAGGTACTGGCTTCGCTCCCCATCACAGCACCGGTTGTTACCCCGGGGAAGCAAACCCTTATAAAATGCAGGAGGAAGCTGACCTTTATAAAATGCATGCCGGCGTCTGATACACTAGGCTGACAGGCGCAAAATAAAAACATAGTGCAACTAACACTGCCTTGGGAGATATAGAAATAAGGTAAACACACATAAAATAAACTGAAACAAAAATTGCTATGGACAACTATTATTAATTCTGCCACTATACAGTGTTATATCTGTCCATCATATTCAATGATTCTCTTCATGTCATTAGATTAACACTCTATTCTAACATCTTCTTGCTCCCTAATATTCATCAGATTGATGGCAGCAAGAATAGAAAGATACACAGCATGTGCTTTGACAGAACACCAGTGTTCTGCTCCCACTTTAGCCGAGGAGGCAGTGAGATCATCATTGGATCAAAGCACAAGAGCTTCTACGTCTATGACATGGAAGGGAGCAGTGGTGTTACTTTCCGACCAAAACTAAAAGGTGAAATATACGATCTTGTGTTTGTTGTAAATGCAATGAGTAGGTCTACTCTTTTGTGCGTCCTGAAAATGGCGGGTTGCAGTAGCTTTCCTCACAATCAGTGCGTGCTGATGAAGCAGGACCAGGGTCCTCCAGGTGGTTGTGCTATGCTTGGCTTCATCAACATTGTTCAGTCATCCACTTAACGCTTATGTTGTCGTCGTAACTATAAATTGGAAAATATCTGTATCTATTTGTCTGTCTTGCAGAAACTCTGAAAAGGTGAATTGTAACAACGTGAAAATTGCACGGCTCATTCTGTCTGGAATCTCTAGGCCCTTTTTGAGTTAATATTTACAAAGTTAAACTATTAACAGCAAATTTATTATTTTGGTATACTGAACACTACCATTTTGTTTGCATGGCCAGTCAAGGTCAGGTACTCAAAGCCCTAGGACCAGTCCATGTTTGGAACTGATCAGTATAAGGGAAGGTCAGTTCTATAACCCTGAGCAACCCCCGAGTTGGGCATTATTGTCAATGTGCTCTACCCGCAAGCTTTCAATTTCATAACTATCGTTCACGCTCTCTTGAAAGCAGTATTGTTCTGACAGAGTGAAGTGTCAATTCATATAATAGGATTATCATAATTCTGCCAATTCAAATGCTATTTGCACTTAGAAAAACTCTCAACCGAACAAAGTCACAACTGATTTCAAGTCGTCATGTCACTACCGAATTGTGCATATTAAAAATTATTTCCTGAGAAAAGCCAGGTTAAAAAGTTCTAGTTCTATAAAAGCTCTATAGAAACAGTATCTGAATTTAGTAAGGCTTCATTGCAAGCATTCTTCTGTTAACTCGACTATAAATGGGAACCTGGTTTACTGTTGTACTGGAACAGCAGTGAGGTATGAAACTGGCCACGCCATTTCATAGAAAGCTGAAGCTCATGCAATGAATCTTTAAACACTTCATCCTCAACAGCAGTCTCTGCTGTGGGAGACCTTTTACCATTGTAAGTAGATCAAAACATACAGTTGTTTTTACCATTATGATTACTGTTTGTCGTTGTCGATGATGACCACTGACATCATCCTTGTTGTATATTATCTGGTTTTTTTTGTTTCTGCACTGTCTAACATGTTTTGGTGTAGTGTTTGCGTTACCTCATGTGGCTTATCAGTCCAATGCAGGCACGGAATATTCTATTACATGGTTTGCACACTATGTCTTCTGCTGCCGATGAGGATGGTTTCGTTGCTCTTTACTTTCGGATCAGGCGTTTGGTTTGCGTGCTGTCTGCAAACGGTGACTTTTTCCTTCAACAACGCCCACGTTTACTGCATTTCTCCAGACTGATCTGTTTTCCGCAATGCTCTCCCAATTGTCTTCATCTTTTACCATTATAAACAGATTATAACTCACCATTGTTTTTAACTATTATAAACAGATTTATAACTTAGTTATTTTTACCATTATAAACAGATTATAACTCACCATTGTTTTTAACTATTATAAACAGATTTATAACTTAGTTATTTTTACCATTATAAACCATCTATAACTTACTAGTGCTTTTATAGTTATAACATACAGTTGATTTTACCATTAGCCAAGGATTTATAACTTACTGTTCTTTTTACCATTCTTCATCTTCTTTTGTCGTTTCATTTTCTACTGGGTTGTAGCCCAGTGTCGTATGTATTTGTCTTTCGCCTCTCTCGTCGCCCGAATGACATTTTTCCCAATTTTACAGCAGGATGTCATTTGTGCTGTTTATCCACCTTTTACTTAACCTTAAGCCCGCCCTTGTCCGATCCCTTCTAACCAGCTCGGCCTGCAAAAACGGTGTGCGGAAAAAAAATTTTTTTTTTTGAACGGAGTCACTCCTGACAGCCATTTTTTACTGCTGACTACGCCCTCCATATATACACGATATTTTGCCGGTTAAAGTATCGTGTGTTCGATTACAAATGGCTTTTGAACAGTTTTAATTTTGTATACGCCGTTTGGAGCAAGCCGACTTTTTGCGAAAGGGGAAGTAGGTTGTTGAGAAAGATTTTTATCGCGTAGATCTGTTTATTTTGTTTGTTTAAATGAAAGAACTACGTTTGAATTGGAAACTAACAGTTGTGGCGATATTGAAAACACAGTATCGATACGTTGTTGTGGTTTCCATGGTTTTCTATCGAAGCGACTAGGCCTAGTGGTCGAGTCCAAATTTTTCCAGAGATTTTCATAAATTTTCAACTTCATCTTTTTAAATCTCAAAAACTAACAAACATACAACAAAAACAATAACACCAACATGTTCGTTATGCTATTGTGTATCTACACACCAGAAAATCATATTTATTGACAAACAAACATAAAAGTTACAAATTTTGAAAGACGACTACCACAGCGACTAATTAAGAAAATTAATTAGGTCAAACTTTTTTCAAAAATAATGTGGAGTGCGTAAGGTTAATTGACCACTCACCCTTCTTTTTGATGTTCTCATGTAGAAGGTAGCATAAACAATGTGGTCTGGTTGTAAACATATTATAACTTACCTTTGGTTTTGCCATCATAAACGGATGTATAACTTTCTATTGATTTTACAAAATCTAGTCTGCAGTAATACAAACGCTTTGTTTTCAGGAAACCATTTAACTGATCTTAACTTAACATCTTTATACTGGTTTAGAAGAGTCTGTATACAACTAGTTTCATTTACATTATCTTGCTCTAAAAGCTATGCGCATCCAATTTATTCTTAAATGCATTAATTGTCTCTGCCTCCACTACCTCCTGTGGCAATGCATTCCAAGCATTCACCACTCTCTGACTAAAAAAATATTTCCTAATATCTAATCTGGACTTCTCTTTAGTTACTTTGTAGCTATGCTCTCTTATTCTTGTAGGTGGTTATATTTTTAAAAACTTGTTAAAGTCTAATTTATCTGTTCCTCTGATCATCTTATAAACCTGTATCGTCACCTCGAATTCTTCTTTCTAGACACTGTAGGCTGGTTTTTCTGAGTCTTTCCTCATAACTGAAATTCTGGAATCCCACTATCAGCTTTGTCACTCTTTTTTTAAATTCTTTATACACATGTTTATATCCCCTCTATGATAAGGACTCCACACCTGTACACAGTACTCCAATCTAGGTCTAATGAATGCTTTATACAGTTTGACTATCACTTCATTGCTCCTATATTTAATATTTCTTGTTATCATACCTAACATTGCATTTGCCTTTTTCACTGCTACCTGGACTTGCTTACTCCCCTTAGTATGATCTTAAGTTCAGGAATTCAAATAGACATGCACAATTGCTGATTGTAAATATATGTATTCTCTGTGTCTTTGTGATAAGCCCAATAGTCAGAACTAGATACCATATTTCTGTCCAATTTTTATTATGGTTAGTTCTTTGCAGTTTAGTTAAGTCAGTATATTTTTGTTTACAATTGTTTTTCTTGTTTTATCTCTAGGACTAGAAGTGGCAGCCATGTCAAAGTTTGTGGTGTCCCCTGACAAACGGTTCATAGCATTTCTTGGACGTTTTGGATACATACATCTCTTCTCTCAAACAGTAAATATATATTTGTGTCTTCAATAGACCAAAAACAATATTGCTTAATCGTTTTTCCGTGGAGTCATAGAGTTGATTGTATGATTTTTGTAAGATGTCTCTAGGAGAGAATCCCTAGTATAATTTAAGTAGATTTTTAACTTGTATTTTGCCAGAGCAACAACCGTTATGGCTACTCTCTTCAATTTCCAATTGCCTGGGGATTTTTAACGTGCTCATCACTATACACGAGTGTCTGATCCTACTACTTAGAAATCAAGGGGAAATTTTTACTGGATTTTCCACGCGAGGGAAATACATTAAAAAAAATTCTACACAAATGTCTACTTACATCCAAATCACGGTGTTCTAAGGCATTTGATAATTCTCGGGTAGTATTATCGATTCTTAAGTAGAAATCATTCAAGAACATGCACAGATATTTTATACTTGTGAGCAGATAACATCAGAAGATGGACTGGAAAAAGCCTGTCAGATTGCACAATTATGGCACGGGATAGAGTACACTGGTGATCCATTGCAGCCAGCCTTTGATACGGAGATGGCACTTGAATTGAACTGATATTCTGGAAGGAAAGATCGGGACCAAGCCATAAAGTTTGACTAGATGCGGGTTGTTAATGGTCCCGACAACACATTTTTCTCAAGTTTAATTTGTCACTATTATTGTTAGAGATCATTGTGCTGACATTTCTGTACTGCTGTTTTATAAGTAAAACTGTTCTTGTTTTGTTTTGTAAATATCTAGCAAAGTGACAAGGTGTAATTTTCTGTCTCTTACAGAGCAAAGAACTGATTGATTCAGTCAAAATGAATGGGGATGTCTCCAGTGTGTCCTTCTCCAAAGATGGCAAGTTCATGTACACATTTGGAAGTAGGTCATGCTTCTGTTTAATGTTATACAGGCTGACCTGGAAATGGCATGCCTAACCTTTTAGGCCCTGAATTTTGAAAGTACGGAAGTTCCCACAGCCACTGAATTATTTTTCAGCACGTCACGTTTTTCTATGTTGTTCACTTTGAAAATCTGTATTTTTTTTGTTTATTGTTGTATAAATATGATTTGTTTGTGTGTAGAGACATAAATGAATAAAGGACTACTTGATGTTATTGTTTTTAATGTGTGTGTAGATGTTAGTTTATGAAATACAAGAAGATGAATGTAAAAATTAAAAAAAACCGCAACATTTTGATTTTGCCCATTTCGCAAGGAATCGGGACCGCCGGAATGTGAAATCGACACAGAACGCTGATAGTGTTTCTTACAAGATCATCAAATCTGATATTTTCCCTTACAAATGTAGTTAATACTGCTAAATAAACTAATTAAATAGAGTGAGCTCCCAAAAATATGTTGCAACAACTTACCTTTATCACTCGCAATAATGGAATAATCCGCAAGTCATCCCGAAAAAGAAAAAAAAACCGTTTAAAAATCGTTTTCAAACTCACTATACGCCATTTTGGTTGTTTACATCTGCAATGACGGCATCCATATATATAGATTCAAAATGGCCATATTTCAACCGGTGTTTACACACAGCAATGCTCTGGAATAATTTTTTTTTCGCGATCGGCAAATTTTCTTATCGCATGTCCGTTTATGCGGACTTTAGGGGGACATGGAGTAGTTTTACATGTCCGGATATGTGGACATTAGGGCTCTAAAGGCTAAAGTAAAAAAAATATAAAACCTCATTAGTTTATTTAATAAACACTTTACAGTCATGTCAAGGCTAGAGGCCTTTCACATGCACAATCAGCAACATATTCTGGGTATCCAATGGAGTGACTGCGTTCGGAAAGTGGAGGTCTATGCTAAAATAGGCCTCCACCCAATCTCAGAAACTCTGGACCGCTACCGGATTTCTTTGTTTGGTTATGTTGTACAGTTGGACCAGGAAACCCTAGCTCATAAGATACTTCACAGGTCATTCCTCAGTGCCAAAAGACTTCCCTTGACCTGCTGGAGGCGCAGAAGAGGCCGTCCCACTACAATATAGCTCCAGCAGATAGCAGCCTCCCCCTCCGCTCAAGATGAGGCCCGGAGCCATGCTGCAGCAGTGGACCATGGATGTGGCCGACCAGCGCAGTGGGCCACAGGCGACATAGCAAATTGATTATTATTAGTTTTCACGGATTTTGTATAATTGTGTATCCACAGCAGGTGTCAAATATTTTTTTTCTTCAGATTAAGATAAAATTATGATCTAAAATATGTATTAGTATGAAGCATTAAATGTAATTAATGCAGAGAAAAAAATAGGTAAAAATTGTTCTATGTTAAATTAATCAATAACATGATACCAAAGTCCTTAACTTCTGTGTTGTAGTCAATGTCTGAATTGGACATGTGTTGAAAATCCACATGTAATCCAGATGTATGATCATTGGTTTTATAAAATAATACAATAATTTTTTAGATCTTTGCGTCCAAATCTTTGTTTCCCTCACCATAGTTGAATCTGTTGTATATGTAGTTTCTGGAGTTGGATAAGCTTATCTCTCTCTCTCTCACGCACGCACATGCGCGCCACCTGTTATGTACTTCACAAAGATCTTCTACAACTTACTTCACCATCCCCAATAATGGGCCAAATCCACACAGATTTAAAAAGAAGAATATATCCTTTCAAAATATCATAGTTTTATCATAGTCAATATACACTTTCGCTACTAAATTTGGTAGTGAAAGAAGCTACGATTGAGTACTATCAAACTAGCTACAATATCCTTTGTCTCAATTTAAAGGTGTAAAAATACTTCTGTAGTTAACTTAACGTCTTTATACTGGTTTAGAAGACTCTACAGAGTCTATATACAACCAGTTTCTTGGAGGGTGGTTAATCAATGTGTCAGTCCATCTTAATAGACTCAAACACTAGAGCTAAGTAGACCCGCAGCCAGTTAGGTGCCATCTATAGCTGCTCTTAACAAACCACCTGGGGAAAGGTACAAATAACTTGGGTAGATTTTCAACTTGAATTTTTTCCGTGCAGCGGCCGTTAAGCCCACTCTTTTTTATTTTTAACGTGCTCGACGCTGAATATGGGAATCCGATCTCACTACCCAAAGATCATTGAAATTTTTGCCAGAACATCCGCGTGAAAAAGAATGCCAGTCTTCACCGTGATTTCAACCTGCACCCGAGGCGTACACCTTACTTCGAGACTATAGAATGTAAGTTTATAAATATATTTTTGCCTGTAGTTGGCTTGGCTTGGCTTTGTTCATTATCAATCTCCCACTACTAAACCCTGAAAGGGCTTAAGTAGCAGAATGTAGTCCAGAGAACGGTATGCGTTGTCGTACTTTACAGCTTGACTGCGATATTTGCACCTTTCGGTCCAACACATTTGACTTCAGCAAGCATTTTTTGAGTACCGGGTTAGCATTCCTTCTTCGATCCCTTCTCCTTAGCCAGTCTGCCCTGCTGCAGCCTGTTATCCAGGATCACCTCGTGGAGGTGTAGAAGGGTCTTGACAGCTCTGGTTCGCTGGCCCTGACGCTAGCAGTCATCTATGGGTTGCTGACAACTGCAGCTCATGAGCTGCTCAGCATCTTGATCTCGGGACTAGTATCAGCTTGATATGTTGTTTGATGTACCCAAACTGATCAACAAGATTCCAACTTTAGGCTGACAATACATTTTTGCCTGAAGTTAAGTT
Source organism: Ariolimax columbianus (assembly GCA_036924085.1). NCBI lineage: Eukaryota > Metazoa > Mollusca > Gastropoda > Stylommatophora > Arionidae > Ariolimax > Ariolimax columbianus. The sequence goes on from JAVGWX010000018.1 coordinate 46,175,585, forward strand.
TTTGAACATAATTTGTCTAAAGTTTAAGTTTTTGAACATAATTTGTCTGAAGTTTAAGTCTTTGAACATACTGTGTCCTATAGGCGAAGGCCATGTGTATATCTGGGACATGGACACACGAGACTGTGTTCACCACTTCAGTGATGAAGGCTGTATTAATGGTATCAGTGTGACAGCCTCCCCTGATAACAAGTACCTGGTTTGCGGGTAAGTTCAAATAACAGCACTTCCTCACCTGTCAGCTTAGGGCTTTTCAGGTATAATTGCTCTGGCCTGCTTGCACAATTATCATTTCACATTAATTTCTACACGTGCTTTTGAGGCTGTTGTGTGTGTGATCTACCCCTGGCATCAAGTTGTCGAGTGTTTTCTTTGTCTAGTGTTTTCAACCACACGTATTTTCCTCATAAGCTTTTCAGCCTGTCTCTGACTTGTCTCATTATAGAATTCATCCCTTCATAGTGTAGGTATGTAATTCAACTTCTTGTACCAACACGCTCTAGTCAACACAGCAGTAAATGGGTACCTGACTTATGCTAAAAAAAAAAATAAAAGAAGTGAACTGGCCACGCCATCTCACACCAGCCATGACTTAGTATTCAGAATTCTCTAACACTTTATTCCTGACTGCGATTAAATCTTCTGAATGACACAGAGAGAGAATATTTGAGCTAATAATATGATTAGTACATCTAAAGATATATCATTAAATTATTTATCACACGAAGAAGTAATCATAATAAATAAATATTTATATTACTAGCCTTTACAGCGCTACAGTCTGCTATTATTGCCAACAAAAAAAACCCAGTTTGCACATCGGAGGCTGAAAATTCAGCGACGTTGACAAGTTACAACATTATCATATATAACACAAACAGTGCACCATATAAAAATATAAAAATGTAGCTGAGTAAACTACCATTACTTCCATCGTTACCGATTTAAACAAGGAAAGTGTAGATCAATTTTGATAAACAGTTTTTTTAAAGGATATATTCTTCTTTTTTAAATCAGTTGTGGCAATTATTGGGGATGGTTAAGTAAGTTGTTGTAGAAGATATTTGGGAGGTAGTTCTGTTTAGCTCGATCTAATAGATTTAATAAATACGTTTTAAGTGAAAACAAACAGATGGGCTTATCCTGAAAAGAACAGTAACTAGTGTTTTGTTGTGATTTTGATGGATTATATGGCTTGGCTTCGTTTGTTCTCAATCTCCTGCTACCAAACCCTGAAAGGGCTTAAGTAGATGAATGTAGTTCAGAGAACGGAATGCGTTGTATCGTAGTTTACAGCTTGACTGCGATATTTGCACCTTTTGGTCCAACAAATCTGACTTCAGCAAGCATTTTTTGAGTACCGGGTTAGCATTCCCTCTTTGATCCCTTCTCCTTAGCCAGTCTGCCCTGCTGCAGCCTGTTATCCAGGATCACTGCGTGGAGGTGTAGAAGGGTCTTGGCAGCTCTGGTTCGCTGGCCCTGACGCTAGCAGTCAGCTGCTCAGCATCTTGATCCCGAAGTATTATATGAGGAGTGACATTCCCTAATCGGTAAGTCTAAATGTTTGTGCTTTGTTTCTAACGATTTTCATCTTCTTGTTTCTCAGAAACTAACACACACACATCAAAAATAATAACACCAACAAGTTCTTTATTCATTTATGTCTCTGCACACAACAAAATCATATCTGTTGACTATATTGACCAAATAATAAAAAGGTTACATGCTCTTAAAGTCATCAACCATAGTAAAATATAACGTGCTGAAAATTAGTGAAGCTGCAGGAAATTACGTCAATCACATTAGTTGTCAGCACCTCATATGTCAGCACCTCATATTTTACTATGGTTGTTGACTTTGAGAGCATGTAACCTTTTTATTAGTTGGCCAATAGGTATGTTTTTATTGTGTGTATAGACATAAATGAATAAAGAATTTATTGGTGTTATTGTTGTGTGTGTGTTAGTTTCTGAGATAGAAGAAGATGAAGGTGAAAATTTATAAAAATCAAAGTACAAACTTTTAGACTTACCGACTGGGGATCGTCACTCTGCATATAATCCATCAGAATCACAACAAAGTATTTGGTTGAATACAGACTCTGCAGGGTCTTCTAAACCAGTATAAAGACGTTAAGTTAAGTTATCGATACTGTGTTTATAATATTGGCAACAACTGTTAGTTTACACTAAAACGTATTTACTACACCTATTTGAACGAATTAAACAGAACTTCACAAAGACCTTCTACAACAACTTACTTCACCATTCCCTAAAACGGGCTGAGTCCACACCGATTAAAAAAGAAGAGTATATCCTTTCAAAACTCTTGTTTTATCAGTCATTTTACACTTTTACAGCTAAAATTAGTATTGGAGCAAGTGATTATTGTGTACTATCAAATATACCACATTCTCGTATTTTTGTACAGTGCTCCGTTTGTGTTTTATATGATAATATCGTCAGGCAAAAATGTCAGCCTCCCGTGCGCAAACTGGATTTTTTTTAATGTTGGCAATAATCACAGTCTCTGGTGCGGTAAAGGTTAATATAAAGTGACAAAAATTACATCACATTTATTCATTTTCTCTCTGTGTGTGATCACATTGTTGCATTATCCTAACAACATTTATACTTTCATCCTCTCTTTCATGGTCAATCTAGATCAGACTTGTATTGAATATCCAGTAAGGCAGCATAGACTAGGGTGAAACATCTGTCTCACAATCCCAACGTACTGGGTTTGAATCCTGTCATATTGAGTTCGGCAGGCGCATATTTTTTTCTGTGTGTGATATCTCCTCCTTGTGCCGTACCATACTGCACTTTAGCCAAGAAACTTACAACAGCCAAATAGGTTGGGGATAATAAGAAGCAACGTTCTGCAAATGGCATGCTACTTACATTGCCTCCACAGAATGGGTTTCAGGGACAAACATGCTCGAAAAGCTGTGGGGGACTGGCGAAGACCTGAAACAAACAATCCATTTTGTGAACTTCACCTGGCTTGAAAGCGTAGCATTAGCCTGGGAAAATCTTTTTCTGCGTTCGTTCTCAATTTCCAGCTACCAAACCCTGAACAGTGCTTTACAAGTGGCAGGATATAGTCCAGAGAACGGAATGCGTTGTGTTGCTAGTTTACAGCTTGGCTGCGATATTTGCACCTTTCGATCCGACACATCTGTCTTTGGCAAATAATGAATGTCATATCTCAGTGCCTGAAGAACAAATCGTTTTGTTTAAAAAGGTAATTTTTAATATTTCCACACAACAATAAATACTGGAAGATTGTTGTGGAAAAATGGTTCATGCGAAGGACAATCATTAAATAATAGAAATGTTATTATAAAGTGTGAAAGAGTACGTGCAACGGAAAATCTTACACAAAATGGCTCTTTAGCAATATTCCATTTAGAGATTGTGACGATGGAGCAGTATACTCATGCCCTGTATATCGAACAACATTGCCACCCCATTGTCGACTTAGCACCGTGGAAGAACAATGAGGCGTTATTAGTTTTTTGTAGTTGGATGGTATGATAACTTCTAAAATGTACAGAATAATGAAGGTTTAGTATGGAGACAGTTGCTTTAGTCAGAGGAGAGTGAATGAAGGGGTAGAAAGACCAAAATGTCAAAATGATGAACTGCAACGTGGGTAACCAGCAGATGTGGCAACTGACACAGTGAAACAGCAGATTGACCAGCTAGTCCGTGACAACAGGTGAGTCACTATTGATGAAATAGCCATAGATTTCAACATGAGTCCCAGCGCTGCGCTCAAGATTACCAACCAGCAGAAAACGACACAAACACTGGAGCTTGTCAAGAGCGCAGCCTAGTCAGATGCGGCCATCTTACTTTTTCTGTTATACATGGTTGGCCTCATATGTGTTCAGTCCCTTTCATTGCTGAAAGTGCTGATGACAGAGCACTGTCTTCCATCAGGTACACAGCTGAGTCAACTGAAGAAACCGGTCGTGCCATGAAAAAACTCACATGTCCGGTCTGTAAACTGAGCACAATGTGATTCATATCCAGTACGTTGGGATTGTAGACAAAGATAATAACCCCTAAGCCACTGAATCTCCATATTGTTGAGAAGTCTTCGTTAAATGAAAACTGAGCATGCATACAAATTCCCTACGTGGTTATTCTTTCTAAGGAACAAAACTTTGTTATGCGATAACATTGATGTTAGCTGGCACCACTATACATTTTTAACTGTAACTTATGTTTAGCATCCTGGCATTTTTAGATGATTTGACTAAATATAGAGCAAGCAACAACCAAGAAGAAATTAATTTAAAAAAAAATAATGTTTGCTGAGGCATCTAAGGCTCATTTAGTTACGCGACCACTACCATGTCCAATTGCTGAGGCTTGTTCATGCGTAGTGTGTCGACCGAAATCCCTACAGACTCCCCAGGTGGAGCTGAGTACTCTGCTTCCTCGTAATGAGGGTCGCGAGAAGTGTGATACACCTATGTTTGTGTCAGGCTTTGTTTGTCCGTGTCTGACCCCCTGTTTTTTTCTTCGTGTCCCAGCCCCGAGGCCTCTGGATATTGTCTACCTTCGGATCACCCTAACCTTTGCTGTGCTGAGAATATGAGGCTGGGAGAGGTATCGTGTAACCTCTGGTGGAGGGAATCAGGAGGAAGGTGGCTTCAGTTCAACCAGGAAGGCCCTTGAGTTGTGATAACCTGGGCTGATGAAGCAGCTCTTGACTATGGTATGGAGATAAACGCTGGAAAGACAAAATTAATGACCAACAACGCCAAGGGCTTCAACAGCAGGATAAAAGCTAATGGTCATGAACTTGAAGTGGTTGACCATTTTAAATATCTTGGGTTGATTGTCAGTGATGAAGGATCAAAATGTGAGGTGTTGGCCAGAATAGCACAGACAATAGCGGCGCTTGCACGGCTAAACAAAATCTGGCAAGATAATGCGTACACTGGTCCTGTCAATATTTCTCTATGCTTGTGAGACATGGACAGTTACAGCTGACCTTCAACGAAGCGTACAGGCCTTGGAGATGAGATGTTTCCAAAGACTTTTAAACGTCACGTACAAAGATCGAGTTACAAATGAGGAAATATGAGATAGAATTACAACAGCAACAGGGCCTTTTGAAGACCTCTTGGCAACTGTCAAAAGAAGGAAACTCACTTGGTGCGGTCACATATCGAGATCAAAGGGTCTTGCTAATACAATCCTCCACGGAAAGGTGCATGGCAGACGACGAAAAGGCCGTCCCAAAAAGAGATGGGAGGACAACATAAAAGAATGGACCAATCTCCGACTAGAAGAGTCACAGGCAGCGGCATCTGACAGAGAAGGGTGGCATGGCGTTGTGAGGATGTCTTCATGTGTGCCCCAACAACCTCAACGGTTACGGGATGACCTGACCTGGACTGAATTCTGGGGTGCAGTTAAGTGGAACGTTGAACCCCCATCATGGACTGGTGTCTCGCGATTTAAGCCAGGCATAGCCGCAGCAAGATGCAGCATAACAAACAGAATAATCGATTGAAAGCACAGAAATTGCATGGAATAAAGTCCTTTATACCACCTGGTGAAGGAGTTGTAAGTAAATTATAATCCAAACAGGAACTAGCAAACATCAGAAAACACCAGAGCGAGTCGATAGCGCGGCCATGTTATTTAAGAATTTTCTTCTTTTTTTTTTTTTGCGTTCGCCTTTATTCTCTATTCTACAAGGCCGTGTGCGCTGCACTGTGTTTTTATTTTAGCGCCTGCCGGCCCAGTGCTTCCGACTTCAGCATTAATTTTATGTAAGGGTCTGCTTCCTCCTGCATTTTTTAAGTGTTTGCTTCCACAGGGTAACAGTCAGTGCTGTGACGGAAAGCGAACCCAGCACCATTGGGTTGTGAGCCGTGTCACTTAACCACTAGCCCACGCCAAAATTATTGACAAATGAAATTCAAATTGTTATGATTGTGTTTCTTGTTGTCCTTTTTATCAGTCGTCTTATTATTTTATTTGACTTCAGGTCCAACAGTGGTATAGTTAGTATATATGACAGGGAAAGTGCCATGGCCTCACGGACACCCAAGCCATTGAAATACGTGAAGAACTTGATTACTAAATGCTCGGGTGCTTTGTTCAACTCCCAGTCAGAGATTTTGGCCATCAGATCCAAGGTTGTGGAAAAGGGAATCAGACTTGTGAGTTTTTGTTTATCTATTATCTGTTAGCCTTTAGCACACCCTTGTCCGATCCCTTCTAACCAACTCAGCCTACAAAAACGGTGTACGAAAATTTTTTTTTTTTTTTTACGGAGTCACTCCTGGCAGCCATTTTTTACTGCTAAATACGCCCTACATATATACACCATATTTTGCCAGTTAAAGTATCGTATGTTCGATTACAAATGGCTTTTGAACAGTTTAATTTTGTATACGCCGTTTGGAGCAAGCCGACTTTTTGCGAAAGGGGAAGTAGGTTGTTAGGAAAGATCTTTATCGAGTAGATCTGTTTATTTTGTTTGTTTAAATGAAAGAACTACGTTTGAATTGGAAACTAACAGTTGTGTCGATATTGTAAACACAGTATCGCTATGTTGTTGTGGTTTCCATGGTTTTCTATCGGAGCGACTAGGCCTAGCAGTCGAGTCCAAATTTTTTCCGAGATTTTTTTTCATAAATTTTCAAATTCATCTTTTTGAATTACAAAAACTAACAAACAAACAACAAAAACAATAAGACCCACATGTTCGTTATGCTATTGTGTGTCTACACACCAGAAAATCATATTTATTGACAAACAAACATAAACGTTACAAATTTTGAAAGACGACTACCATAGCGAGAAATTAAGAAAATTAATTGGGTCAAATTTTTTTCACAAAAAATGTGACGTGCTAAAGGTTAAATGGGATTGGCCAGATAGTTAAAGGGTGCCTAAAACCTGCTCCAACTGGGGGAAAAAAATCACCATAGTTGGCGTAGTACCAGCCGACACACAGAGAACTGTTGCATCGGAAATTGAAAAAGAGAAACTGGCAGATGCCCAAAGGCACCCTATGTCTGGACACCAGGAGCAGTACACAAGACTGAAATCTAGATGAAGTTTGTTACATTCAACACAGCCCCTATAGACTAGTTCCAGAAAATGTTCCTAAAATACTACACAAAATTTAAAACAACTAAGCAAAGACACACCCATATACTTCTTCTTCTTCTTCTTCGTTTGTTCTCAATCTCCCACTACTAAACCCTGAAAGGGTGAGTAACAGAATGTAGTCCAGTGAACTGAATGCGTTGTGTCGTAGTTTACAGCTTGGCTGCGATATTTGCACCTTTCGGTCCAACACATCCGACTTCAGCAAGCATTTTTTGAGTAACGGGTTAGCATTCCCTCTTCGATCCCTTCTCCTTAGCCAGTCTGCCCTGCTGCAGCCTGTTATCCAGGATCACCGCGTGGAGGTGTAGAAGGGTCTTGGCAGCTATGGTTCGCTGGCCCTGACGCTAGCAGTCAGTTATGGGTCGCTGACCACTGCAGCTCATGCGCTGCTCAGCATCTTGATCTCACACCCATATACAATAAGTCCATAACACTTTATTTGCTTTGAACCTTTACCATTAAGTCCATAACACTTTATTTTCTTTGAACCTTTACCATTAAGTCCATAACACTTTATTTGCTTTGAACCATAACCTCTAATTCCTTAACATTTTATTTGCTTTGAACTGTTACCTCTAAGTCCATAGCATTTTATTTTCTTTGAACCTTTACCATTACTACAAATTTATTGTCTTAAATGGTCTTTCTTTTGCTGCAGGTCCATTTTCCTTCAATGGCAGTATTGCCCAATTTCCCAGAAAACTATGACAATGACATGAAATTGTTGTTGTGTATGGACTTTTCCCCATCCAGTGGTTACCTAGCTTTGGGAAATAACAAAGGACGCTGTTTATTGTACAGGTAAGGTATTTGCATGTTACACCGCCAATGACATTTTATTTACAATGTTTAAAAAATATTTTTAAAGTTGCCATCGCAAGCGATGACGACGCCGACATACAAACCATTTTGTCTTTATGGTGTAACTTACGCTGTAATTGGATTATAATGAGTAAGAAACTGCGCTGTTCATCTACCTCATTTTCTAGTATCAGGCTACCTTGGACTAATAGCAAGACTATCAGTTGAGACGACTTGAGGTAACTCAGTATGCAGGCACTCTGGTCAGGCCTCCCTTGAGGCCATGGGGCGCTTGAAACTTGTTGAATTCGATCACCAACCGTTTCCATTCATCTCTTTGAGAGGCGAGTGCATTACTTGTTGAATATATCTGTTCATATCTATGATGACATTTGGGGAAGGGCCAGTTGTTGGTGGCTCGCTCACATACAAAATGTACACGTGTTCAGATTAATAAGCCGGCATGGATGTGCCCGATGGAATGTGTACCTATTTAAAAATAGAATGGGCCAAACCAGAAAAGGTCAATATGATAATAAAAGGTTTGATCCACTCTATTTCGTAACTGGTACATGGTCTCTCACACTTTCCTGGCACACCATGTTTTGCACTTCCAGGCACATCCTGTACTGTCGGCAAACTTTTAACCTTTACTACACTCTCGTCCTACTAATTCAGCCGTACAATTCCTTCAATGTTATTTATGAATGACCAAGCACAGAGATCTTAGAAATAGACAATTTTTTGTATGCTGACTACGTCACGTCCATCTAAAGAGTTTTTTTGCCAGTTTAAGGATTGAATGTTATATTAAAAATAGATTTTAAACGATTTATCTTTTTACGTGGATTGGAGCCAGCCCATTTTTTGAGAAAGGTGAAGTAGGTTGTTGTAAAAGATCTTTATGGGGTAGATCTATTTATTTCATTTAGTTAGATGTAATAACTACGTTTGAAGTGGAAACTAACAGTTGTGCTGATGTTATAAACACAGTATCGATACTTTATTTTCATTTCAATTGATTTATAGAGGAGCGATTTTCGCTAACTGTGGTAAGTCCAAATTTTCATCTTTTGTTTCACAAATTTTCACTTTCTTCTTCTTGTATCTCAAACTAATAAACACAGAACAAAAATAATAACTCAAGCAAGTTCTTTATTCATTTATGCCTCTACACACAACAAAATCATATTTATTGACCAAAAAACAAGAAGGTTACAGGTTCTCAAACTCAACAACCATCGTAAAATATGAAGTTTTGGAAAAGGTGATACATTAGGTCTTGTTTTTTTTGTTGTGATTCTTTAGCTGTTTTTGTTCGAATTTTTGTCCCTGACAAAGATCTTCTGGTCGTAACGTACATTTTGTCGTTGTCCTTTGCGATCATTGAGCCATTATCTATATGTATTTTTATAAAAATAATAAGTAAATTGTTGAGTAAAGCTGTATTTTCTCTCTTTTTTTTTGTTGGTCATCGTGAATATTGAGTTTTGCTGCAATCCTTCACTTATTCTTTTCTTGTTTTGTTTTCCAGATTGCACCACTACACAAAGTATTAGCGGCCTGAGTGATGAAACATGCAGGTTTAGATGGATTTTGAGATATTTACAAATAATAAATAGGATATTGAGAGTAAATATAAATGTAATTTGTTTATCAGTTCTTTTACCAACTTTCTTCATTGTCCCTGTTCTGCATCTTCCTTTTTATTGTATTGCAGACGATACTGTGATACTATCAAACAGTGCAGAGTGGTTAGAGCAGTTAATTGCAGCTGTAATCAGATGCAGCGAAGATAAAAACCTCCTTGTAAACATAAACAAAACAAAGAAAATGTCTGCCGATAAAACAAGAGCTCAACATAAGTTCAAATTCGGAAGTATGGAAATAGAAAAGATCACAAGTTTGAGTATCTTTGCTTCAGAATTAACAACAACCGCAATTTCTCAAAGGAAATCAGGAGATTGGCAATGCCGATGCTGCACAATCTCCTGAGGAAACTGGTAGAATACCAACAAACGGGAAGGTTTTGAGAACTCGTGTGTTTTCCGTGGCAGCATACAGTTGCCAAACATGGACAGTTACCCAAACCTCAAGGAAGAGAATCGAGTCCTTCGAATTGAAATGTTATAGAAAGGTCCTCAGACTACCATGGGCCAAAAAAAAAGAAAAATGCAGACATCCTACAAGAATGGGGCATAAAAGAGAACTGGCCCGCGGGGAGCAGGTTTGTTTCTCTATTCCCCCAAAGCTTATTGCATTGCACTATGTTTTTATTTTGCCTACTTCCTCCTACATTTTCTAAGGGTTTGCTTCCCAGGGATAACGGTCGATGCTGTGATTGGGAAGTGAACCCAGCACCTTTGGGTTGTGAGCAGCGTGATTTAACCACTAGGCCACGCCGTCCCCGTGTTATTTTTTTTTTAAACCATTCATTTCATCCTGTTAGGGGATGGCGTGGTTAAGTGGCACCGCTCACAAGCCGAAGGTGCTGGATTCGATCCCCATCACAGCACCGGCCGTTACCCCGGGGAAGCAAACCCTTAGAAAATGCAGGAGGAAGCAGACCCTTACATAAAATGCATGCTGAATTCGGATGTACTGGGCCGACAGGCGCAAAATAAAAACCACATAGCAACGCACACCGCCTTGGGGATTAGAGAAATAAGGTGAACGCAAACAACAAAAAATTCTTCCTGTTCATTTTGTCTTTTCACTCAATTAGAAGTATAGTGACATGTATCCCACAGGGCAACGGAGATGTAATGAAAGTTTCACATCATAATTGCAATGTCAGAAGTGGGTGTCTGTTTCCAGTTAGTTTTATCACGAAAAAACGAATATACAAATAATTCTTGAATTCAAACTGATTGACCTCTTAATTGCACGCTGTACCTACTATATTGTAATAATTAACTACACCACATTATGCTGTATTTAGTTCCAAACATGTGAAAAACACTGCAGTGTCTTTTGATCATAACAAATATTGACACTATTTCATCCACATTTACAATCTCTCCTTTCTTTATATACGAGAGGCATTCAAGAAAAACAAATAATTTTCAAGTAATCAAAATGCCATTTATTTTTCTATATAATCTCCTGCAACGTTTATGCATATCCCAGCAATTAAGTAATGCTTGAAAAAGCTTCAGTGCAGAAAGATTTGTCAGTATGTCTGAACTAATCCAGTACAGTCTGTTTCACTTCGTCTTCAGCGCTGAAATGCTGACCTCCCAGGTGGGGGATTGCGTATGCTTCCACTGCTTGGATGCTCGTTTCGATTCAGGAGTATAATGATGCGTCCAGGTTTCGTCACATGTAATGAAGCGTCCAGGTTTCGCTACATGTGATGATGCGCCCAGGTTTCGTCACATGTAATGATGTGTCCAGATTTCATCACATGAAATGATGTGTCCAGGTTTCATCACGTGTAATGGTGCGTCCAGGTTTCGTCACATGTAATGAAGCGATCTAGAAAGTATGCCCTTCCATGTCAAAATGTTCCTACAATTCAGAGCAGGCTGGAACCCTCATCTGCCAGTCAAAAGCGGGAAGCTGGCTTGGCACCCAACGTGCACTAACTTTTCGAAAATGCAAATGTTCATGAATAATAGTGTTCATCGCACCCAGAGAAAGAATTATCTCTTGTTGAATTTCACAACATGTTATGCATAGATTTTCCAGGAAAATATATAAAATATATATCATATATATATATATATATGACTGAATCTATACAAATAGATAACAAAGTAGGAAACCTCAGATAGATAAATAAAGGAGTGAGGAAGTGATGTGTGCTGTCCCCTTAACATATTCTCTCTGTACAGCGAATTTATCTTGTGACTCATAGAGGCAATGCCAGGAATGTCAATTGGTAAACAACTTGCGTTATGCTGATGGCACTGTTGATAGTTCAGAATGAGTCAGATTTATAAGAACTGGCCAACATGGTAGTTATTCAAAGCAAAAATAAAGGCATTAGCTTCAAACCAAAAAGAAATCGGAAAGTAATGGTAGTAATTAAGAAACATGCTGTAATCCTGGTGTTCACTCAGGCACATTGTGTTCCCTATGCCAGGTAGCCAAGTCTCGTCTAAACTCATCTCTGTCATTTGCCTTCAAGTACCATGCTAGACCAAGGTCCTGTCAAAGGCCATCTCATTGGTGGACGTCCGGGGGCAACGATTATAGGTGTACAGTCATCTATTGTCAGGCATGCGTACCACGTGGCCTGCCCAACTGTTCTTTCTTATCAATGCCGTATCTGCAACGCCATTTCAATACTTGCACGTCATTGATACATGCACTGGTATCAGATCTGATGGGATATAGACTTATGGAACAAAGAACAGAATAGCCGAGGAAAAAACAGTCCTCCAGAGTATGAATGGAATCTTGTGCAACAAAACCATATCACTGGAATTGAAGAAGAGAGTTCTTGGCTGGTATGCAGAACCAGTACTGACATACAGCAGCGAGTCATGGACAATGAGCAGGTACATACAGGGATCATTGGAGGCAATGGAAATGTGGTTTTACAGAAGAATTTTTGAGAATTCAATGAACTGCGAAGAAAGCTAATAGCTTGGTGCTTGAAGATACAACGACAGCTCATGACAAAAATCAGGACATGACAGTCATCCTTTTTTAGGGCATGTCATGAGAGGAACACACAGTCACAACGGACATGAAGGTCAAGAGGGAAAATATTTGACAGCTTGAAGGAATCGATCGGGAAACGATCAATGGCATAACTGATAAACGACATGTGATAAGAGGAAGTGGAGATCCATGATTGCAACATCAACCGTCAGGCCAATTCATGGTGATTAATCAACCAAATTTTCTGTTACCTTTTTAGAGACCTGCTTTTAAACCTCCAATTGTATAAAATGCCAACAAAAGCAGAGAATAAAGCAAAAGTCAGTCCTCCACCACATCAGTGAGATTAAAGACAGATATCACGTCCCAGACAAAAGACAAGAAACAGAGAGCAACAAGAAATTTACCACCACATGCATATTTTAAAATGCCAGAAATTCAAACAAAACTAACAGATAATACAACAAGAAGTGCTGATCCAGTCAGTCTAATGAGAGCATCACAGAGAACGATTGACTACCCAGAAGAATGTCTATACTGTCTATACATGTCTATACTGATGGATCTGCTTTTAAGACCACCATTAAACCAGGATATGGTCTACATAGAGTATCCAGATGGAACATATGATGAGCTGTTTGATGCCTGTGGGGAGATATGTTCAAATTATGAGGTAGAAATAACAGCATTGGAAGTAAAGCTGTAACACTTGAAGAATGTATTTGATGTTTTCCCATCAAAAGCCCAAAGCATTGTAATCTTTACAAACTCATCTGCATTTCAAGCTCTGGAAGACGGTGGTCACTGTAGGCCTGAATATACCCAAATATCCCTAGATGCCAACCAACTTCTCACATCAATGGATCCCTGGTCACTTACATACACCTAGCAATGACAAAGCAGACAGACTGGCCAAAAAGGGATCAAGTCAAGAACAATACACGCCAACAACCCTACAGACAGTCAAACAACTACTGAAAACTGTCGACAAAGAGGACTGGCTGAATAGAAAATACTGGGAGAGAAATATACAAACATATGGCCATCCCATAGACAACATGAACCTCCGGAAAAGGACCATTTTCCGACTTCGTACTCAACACATACAACTTAACAGTCACTTGAACAGAATCCAACTAGAACATACTCCAGAGTGCCGGCTGTGCACACATCCCTATGAAACTGTTGAACATCATCTTTTTGAATGTCCAGCGCTTGTCAGTGTTAGGAAAGAGCTTCTTCCTCCGAGGCCAGAAAAATGGAACACTTTGTACGGAACTAAACAACAGCTTACAAACACTTGCAGATACCACTATATTACATTGGAACAAAGGACAGGAGCCCATAGGCGGCTTGATCAATAACCAACCAACCATACCTCCAACACTTTGGCAACCAAACGGTTTTGACCTAAATCATTTTCACTATGCAATTTGGGGCCTAATTTTTCAAAAAATTGTATCACTAGAAGACAAGAGATGTTGCTATGTTAAAACAAATTTTGAACCATTGGAATGAACTCCATCAAAGTACAATCAACACTGCAATCACCCAAACACGCAAGAGCCCGAGAACTGGTGTTTCAGCAAAAAAAGGAAACTAAACACAAAGTGAAATAACAAACATCTTTGTTGGCTAATTATGTACAACTTTATGAATTTTTTTGAGAAATCATCCACTAATAATAATTTTATGATGAATTTGTAATGGTTCTTTCTTGTTTTTTTCTACTTACTTTGTTAATGTGTACGTATGGTCACATAGCAATCAAGTTTGCAGTGCCTTTTTGTGTTCTCCACAAAAGACGATTGAACATCATGTATTTTGTTTGTTAATCCTGTTCCATTTGCTATGAACATAGAGACTTAGTCCTGGTCATCCTACATTCTCAACCTATTGGAGGTCACAATTCCGCTGCCTTTATGGGAAAGGCTTCTGGAGTAAACCCTAAGGAAAAATCTGCATCCTGTGCTACCTCCAGTCATCTCGATAATGTCTTGCCATTAGACAAAAGTAGCTCAGGACGAGAGAGTGAGGTTGAAATATTGAGTAAATCCTCCTCACATTAATCCAAACCACGGTCCAAGTCACCCATTTCAACAGACAGAGCAAAAGGAAAAGATAGTCCACATGGCTGATCAGAGGGAGTGTTCTTCCTCACATGTGATGGTCGAACATCATCATCATGTGTCTGTGCTGCTAGACGTAATCTCATGTGACTGAATAATTCAATCCTGTCACACACTCTGGGACACATTTGAGACACACATGAAGAATCGGCTGTGGTGTCATGTGTGTTCTATACATTCGTGATATCTGAGTCTCGGTGATGACATTTTGCTCTGCGATCAGAACACCTTGTGTGATGCTAGCGCACCAGACAGGACATTCTGTGCAAGCATCTCCCAGGATGTGACCTCAATGTTTGCATGAAGAGACACTCATCATGCATGCCAATGTGTCCCACCCATCTTATCATGGTTTTTTGTAGAAGTAGAAGCCTATGGATGTTCAACACGTTTGTTTTGTTAGGAGTTTCAGAGTTAGGTATTATGCAATTTGCAGAGACAGCTATGTAGAAACGTCTACAATACACTTCCATGTTTCACATGCATGCAGAAGAGTCGTTAGCTTTACTTTACATTGGTCTCAAGGTAAGACGTCGGCCTCGGGTGTTGGAGGTGGCGGGTTCAAATCACTAAAGAGATGGGGGATTTTTTCATGTGGACTTTCTGGTTTTTTACCTGATCAAAAATTCAAATTGACGTCTGACAGCGTACGAAGAAGAAGAATCGCTGTAGAGACCGATATTTTTTTTAAAGTAGATCTTCTGGTGAAAATTCCCCTGATCTCTGGGTTGTGAGATCGGACTCCCGTGTTCAGTGTCGAGCACATCAAAAATTCCTTGGCAGTTGGAAATCGAAAAGAAAAGACATAACGGCCGCTGCCCGGACAGAATTCAAATTAAAAATCTACCAAGTTATTTGTACCTTTCCCCAGGTAGTTTGCTAAGAGCAGCTATATATGGCGCCTAACTGCCTGCGGGACTACTTAGCTCTAGTGTCTTAGACTATTAAGGTGGACTAGCACATCGGTAATAAACCACCCTCCAAGAAAACTGGTTGTATACAGACTCTGTAGTCTTCTAAACCAGTACAAAGACGTTAAGTTAAGACTGAAGACAATGAAAGCGAAGTTATTACCCTCAGCGGCCTAACCACTGATATATATAAATGGGATCAAGATGATGAGCAGCGCATGAGCTGCAGCGGTCAGCTACCCATAGCTGACTGCTAGCGTCAGGTTCAGCGAACCAGAGCTGCCAAGACCCTTCTACACCTCCATGCGGTGATCCTGGATAGCAGGCTGCAACAGAGCAGACTGGCTAAGGAGAAGGGATCGAAGAGGGAATGCTAACCCGGTACTCAAAAAAGGCTTGCTGAAGTCGGATGTGTTGGACAGAAAGGTGCAAATATCGCAGTCAAGCTGTAAACTACGACAAAATGCATTCCGTTCTCTAGTCTACATTCTGCTACTTAAGCCCTTTTAGGATTTGGTAGCCAGAGATTGAGAACGAACTAAGCCAAGTCATATATATATGTGAGTGTGTGAGCACGTGTGTGTGTGTGTGCCCCCCACCAACCAATCCCTTCTTCCCCTTTCCCCCTCCCCCCACACTTCTTATTCAAAACGTTTCTCGTTGCAAGGGATAACCCATTTGGCTGTTATCAGTTTCTCGGCAGGTGTGCAGTACAATATTTTGCCATAGAACCTTTCGTAGGCGGAGAAGCGATCGTGCCGATTAAACACCCGTGTCTGCCAAACTGGATACGACGGGATTCGAACCCGGAGTGTTGGCATTGTGAAACGAACGTTTCACCCTTAGGTTACGTGCTGAATAAATTAATATGTTTATGTCTATTTGCGTACTTGTATGTATTCGTGTTGATTTGTGACGAACACATACATATATAAGTATTTATGTGTGTAGGCGTGTGTGTGTGTGTTGAATTACAGTGAATATATAAGCTAACGGGGAAATATGTGTTGGTGTTTGGTTGAATTCTGACGAGCACACATGTACGTGTGTTATTAACGTAGTGGTGTGTGTGTTTCGTGCTAGGATATACCAAAGTGTACGCAGGTACGTTTCTATTGTATTTTGTTTTGTGTGTGTGTTAAAGGTTAGTAAAGACATCTTATGCATGTATGTACATGTGTGTCTGCAAAAGGAAAAGACGCACATGTGGAATTGTGATGTATATATGTGCAAATATGGAGTCCATGCTCTGTCGTCGACAGTAACCAACCAGAAGAGACGGCCAGGTGCAATGAACCGGGGTCATTTTGTTTTAATTAAAAAAATGAAATAAAATTGAACTTATCAATACCGGTACTTAGTCAATCAACTTGTAATTACCGGTACTTAGTCAATCAACTTATGCTAATAAATCAGTTTCAAATGGTCATAAACAGTACGGTCAACTTTACCAATGTAAGGTGTTTGTATATGGATATTGCTGGTACTTTATTTCTGTGCCGTTTAGTATATCTTCTTTTCTATCATTGTTCGTTCTCAAATGTTCACTACCAAACCATGAAAAGGGCGTTGCAAAAGCAGGTGTCCCGAGAACGGAATGCCTTGTGTCGTAGTTTGCAGTTTGACTGCGATATTTACACCTTTCAGCTCGACACATTTGACTTCAGGATGACATTTTTGGATACCGGGTTAGCCTTCACTCTTTGATCCCTTCTTCATAGTCAGTCTGCCTTGCTGCAGCCTGTTGTTCAGGATCACCACGTGGAGGTGTAGAATGGTCTTGGCAGCTCTGGTTCGCTGGCCCTGACACTAGCAGTCAACATTCAGTCGCTGACCCCTGCAGATAATGCACTGCTCATAATTTTGATCACATTCGTGTTTATTATATAATAGGGGTCACATTATATATGGCCAAATGCACTGCATGGGGCTGAAACATGGACTCTGGCAAGAAAGGAAGAAACAAGTTTGGAAGCGTTTGAAATATGGTGCTATCGTGAAATGAAAAGAGTAAGTTGGACAGAAAGAAGATCCAATGACAATTTTCCAGCTGATGTAGGAGCAGAAACACAAATTGA
This sequence comes from Ariolimax columbianus, assembly GCA_036924085.1. NCBI lineage: Eukaryota > Metazoa > Mollusca > Gastropoda > Stylommatophora > Arionidae > Ariolimax > Ariolimax columbianus. The sequence goes on from JAVGWX010000018.1 coordinate 46,193,263, forward strand.
AAATGATTAAAAGACAACGAAGATTGAATTGGCTGGGACACAATAAAGAATATCTCAACATTTGTCTTCATCGTACGCATCGAGTTAGATGGCTAGAGGTAAAAAGCAAACACAGATCCGTAGAAAATAACACGTCAGCAAACAAGTACAGACGTAGAATGGGGATAACAAGTGAAGATGAGCACCATCTGAAGGAAGCCGATCAATATAACCATATATGCGCAGAATTGGAGCTAACAGGGACAGAAGAGTGGGGAGGTAAAGGATCACACGACGAAGTAAAGCAGAAGAAGAGTCTATCGACAGCTTCCGGTTCGAGCGCCATTACAGGCTGCTGAATTGTGTTGCTCCCAATGTCGGAGTGATTTATGTGTGTTTATCAGGATTATCCCGCGATATTATCGTTCATTCTTGGATATAATTGTGCATAATCTAGATACGTATGTGAAAATTAACTGGGCCTGTATTTTCGACCTGTGTTTTCACTGTTTAGGATCGTGGAAAGTGCACATTCACTAAAGGATCACAGCTACCCACGCAAGGGGATCTGGGTCATGTTAACGGTCAGAAAATCACCGGTGCATGACGCGATAACGACCCTGTCATGAACCGACCAGCGGGAGAAGACGGTTTAACAGCAGCCGTGAAAACCGTCAAATATTCAAAAACAATCTCTTAGGGCTACGACTCACAATAGCATCATGCACAAACAAACTACTCTAACATCTGCGGGAACACAACATCCTCCAAAAAAAAACAACTTGTCTGCACAAAATAAAAGGACAAGGAAGCCAAAAACCAAAAGGGGAAGAAGAGGTGGAATAAACAAGTTTAGAAAAATCCACACGGTACTCGGCACTACAAAACCAGCCACAAATATCACACCGACACATACGAAAAGGAGTACTCATCAAACTCTTCTTCCTCGCGAGGCAGCGGAGTACAGGGTTCCCTCTCTGTATCCCACGTGGACCTTGGTCAACACACCCTCCGTCCAGGCAACACAGTTGCGCACAAAGTTATGAGACTAAAGATAGGCCTACAATAGGGTGCTATAGAGGATGTAATCAAAGGGGAGAGTTTGAGTCAGAGAAGTGGGAATTAAGTAGTGGATAAGCAAACATTAAAATGATGCAGCAAAAGCAAAAAGTGGAAAAACAACAAAATTGCAAACTAAAATGTTTTTATGCAAATGTGAGAAGCATTGTAAATAAAAGAGAAGAATTGGAACTGTATGTAGAGGAAGAAAAACCAGATATAATAGGGTTAACAGAATCATGGGCATATGAGGACATTGCAGATGGTGAACTTGAACTAGAGGGATATACAATGTTAAGGAAAGATAGGGTAGTTGGAGACAAGGCTAAGGTGGATGGTGTTTTATTATACTGTATAAATTCTGTTAATATAACGATCAAAGATGATTTATCATGTGGTAACAAAAATGAAAGTGTATGGGGAGAAATAGAAAGTGGGGGTGAAAAAACAGTGATTGGAGTATGCTATAGATGTCCATCAAGTCAAAAGGAGGAAGATGAGGAGCTGATTATAATAATAATAATAGCTGTCCATCGTTGTCGATGAGGACCGCCGACATCATCCTTGTCACAGATTTCCCTGTTGGGTGTGGGTGCGCATGTGGCTGAACAGGCCAATGCGCGCACGAAAACATCTGCTACATATCGGGCACACGAGGTTTGTAGAAGGGGATGGTGTTCCCGCTGCTCGGGATTTCCGCGTCTCGCGTCTGCTCTGGGCTTTCACAACACGGTCGTCTTCATCGGCAGCTACACCCGATTTGACTGCGCTTCTCCAGTCAGATCGGTTTTGCGCAAGACATTCCCAGGTGTCGATGTTTATTTGGCAACTTTTTAGTGAGTCCTTCAGACCGTCTTTTAAACGTTTCTTTGGGCGCCCTCTCGCGCCATCCCTCTCTCAGCTCGCCGTAGAGAAGCTTCTTTGGGAGCCGCTCGTCTGACATACGGACGAGATGTCCGGCCCATCCTAGTCGTGCTTTTTCTAGCAGTGCATGGATGCTGGGCATGTTAGCCCTTGAGAGAACTTCGATGCCAGTGACACGATCTTGCCATCATATGTGGAATATTCGCCTCAGGCAACCTGTGTGGAAGTGGTTTAACCTCCTTGCTTGTCCAGAGTATACAGTCCAGCTTTCGCAAGCGTATAGTAGGGTTGGAATGATGGTTGCACGGTAGACTTTGAGTTTGGTCTTGACGCTGATGCCACGACGTGCCCAGACCATCGAGCGCATTCTACCAAAGGCTGTGCTGGCCTTTGCTATTCTGCTTGCCACCTCATCGTCTAGGCTGACAGATCTCGACAGCGTGCTGCCCAGATATGTGAATTTGTCTACGGCATTCAACGTCTGCCCGCTGACTGTAGTCTCTGGTTCTGTGTACGGCATGCCTGGTGCTGGTTGGTACATGACCTCTGTTTTTTTTGGCATTTATGGTCAGGCCAAAATTTTTGCATGCGGCAGAGAACTGATCCATTCCAACCTGCATGTTCAGTTCTGAGTTGCTCATCCAAAGCCAGGTTCAGTTCCACCTGCGGCATTCGCCGGATGGCCTCTTCATTTATGGACGATGGGTGGTTTAGTATTTTGCAGAAGTGGTCTGCCCATCTGTCTAGAATCTGAACCTTATCTGTTAGCAGTACCCCATCCGCACTGCGAACTGGAGTATTACTAGAGGGCTGCGGGCCGTAGAGAGCTTTCAGTGCCTCGTAAAACCGTTTGGTGTCATGACGCTCGGCGAACATCTCAATTTCGTCAGCTCTTTTGCTGAGCCAGGAGTCTTGCATCTCTCTAAGCCTGGTCTGGACAGCTTTGTGAGCAGTATTGAAGACAGCTTTTGCTGTCGGAGATGGTGTGTCCCTCTGGTATTCCCTGTGCGCTTCATGTTTTGCATCGAGAAGGCCCTGTATTTCTAGATCGTTCTCATCAAACCAGTCCTTATGCTTGCGCGTGAGTGGGCCAATGTGTTTAACAGCTGTATCGTAGAGTGTGTTTCTCAATGATGCCCAGTTCTCTTCGATGTCGTTCTTTTCAAAACGAAGCTCAGATAGTCTACCCTCAAGCTCTTCCTGGAAGCCTCCTCTCGTGGGTTCGTATTTCAGCTGAGAGACATTTAGCCTCCTCGGTGGTTTCTTTCCCTGGGAGAGCATTTTGGGCTGTATCTTGAAGTTTAGCTTGGCAATGACAAGTCGATGGTCGGTCCAACATTCTGCACCACACATGCTCTTCGTTACCATAGCATCCGCTCGATCCCTACGTCTGATGATAATGTAGTCAATGAGGTGCCAGTTGCGGGACCTTGGGTGCATCCATGTGGTTCTATTTCAGACAGGAAGTCGGAAAGCTGTGTTTGTAATGAGTAGTTCATTTGCGGCACATGTCCTCAGAAGGAGCAGTCCGTTACTATTGCATTTCCTGATACCATGTCTGCCAATGGCCCCCTCCCAGGCTGTATGGTCTGTGCCAACCCTAGCGTTAAAATCACCGAGGATGACCAGTTTGTCAGATTTGGGGACTGCAGCGATGAGCGCCTCAAGGTCCTTATAAAACTTATCTTTTGTTTCCTGAGGATTTGTCATTGTGGGTGCGTATGCACTGATAAGTGTTGCATGGCGCCCTCCTATTAGGGGGAGACGCAGTGTAATCAGGCGGTCATTAATTCCTCTGGGCATGCTTGTGAGCTTGTCGACCATGTTGGTCTTGATGGCAAAGCCAACTCCAGCTTCACGGCATTCTTCTTTGCTGCGGCCGCTCCAGAAGAAAGTATAACCAGCGCCTTCTTCTGATTAGTAGCATAGCAAAGGCAAGTGATAGAAAATTATTATTAATGGGGGATTTCAACTTTCCAGAAATAAAACTGGGATATGGCAGAAGCACTTGTAGAGTAAAAACCTTTTGTTGTGCATAACTGAACATTTTTTTCATTCAACATGTAGAAGCAGCCACCAGAGGCAAAAACATACTCGACCTAGTTTTTACTACAGAGGAAAATATGATTGAAAACGTTACCGTTGGGGAACTGTTTGGCTCAAGTGACCATCAAATCATCCGATGGGATCTTATTGCAGGGAAAGAAGTAAACATAAACACGCAAACATATGAATACTCTAAGACAGATGTTAAGAGGATGAAAGAAGCAGCGAACCACATAATCTGGGAAGATATTGTCGGAGGAACATATGTTGAACAGGAGTGGGAGAGCTTTAAAACAGTTCTCGAAACGCTAAAAGAGGAATGTGTTCCGTGTAGGGAGGTAAACCCCAAACGTAAACAGTGGATAACTAGAATTTTAGTTAAATGTAGAAGAGCTAAAAATAAAGCATGGAAAAAATATATAGAGGTAAATCAAAAGAAACATATTTAAAATTATTGGACAAGCAATATATATCTCAGAAAGTGAATAAAACAGCAAAAATAGACTTCGAAAATAAACTTGCTCAGACGATCAAGACTGATAGTAAAAGCTTCTACTCTTATGTTAGAAATAAACAAAGATCGAAGGACAAAGTAGGCCCTCTCATAGACAGCACATGGAACAAAATAAGTGAGAATAGGGAGACAGCAAATCTACTCAATCACTACTTTGGCACAGTGTACACAAAAGAGAAGTGCTCCAAGATCCCAGAGCCTGTAGATATTTTTCAAAGAGACATGGATACAGCAGGATTAGGATCAATCTGTATTACATAGGAAATGGTTTAAAAAAATTGGAGGGGTTGAAAGTGGATAAATGTCCAGGTCAAGATGGTATTCATCCAAAATTGCTGTTTGAAATTAGAGACCAATTAGCAAAACCATTGGCTATATTATGTTCTCAATCACTTGCACAAGGGATTGTTCCACGGGATTGGAAAGATGCGGGAGTGATCCCCTTATTCAAAAAGGGCAAAAAGGCAGATCCAGCAAACTATAGACCTGGGAGCTTAACGAGCATAGTCTGTAAATTGTTAGAGTCAATAATAAAAGAAAACATTATAATGCATTTAGACAAATTTAATCTAGTTAGAAATAGTCAGCATGGGTTTACCAAATCTATTAGAATTCATGGAGGAGGTTACCAAAATGTTAGATAAAGGGGAGCCAGTGGATGTTATTTATCTGGATTTTGCAAAGACCTTTGATAGAGTATCTCATCAAAGATTATTTCGAAAGTTAAAATCACATGGAATAGGTGGAGAAGTTACCAAATGGATTGAAAATTGGTTAACGGGAAGAAGGCAAAGGGTGGGTATAAATAAGGAGTACTCTGAGTGGTGTGCCACAGGGCTTGGTTTTGGGACCAATTTTATTCTTGATATATATAAATGATTTGGACATAGGTATGGGATCCATTATTGCAAAATTTGCTGATGACACAAAACTATGCAGTAGTGTCTCATCTAAAGCAGAAGTGGATATATTGAGGTCGGATTTAGATACAATTCGAGAATGGTCTGTAATCTGGCAAATGGAGTTTAATGTAGATAAATGTAGTCATGCACATGGGTAGATCCAATATGGAACATAATTACAGAGTTACAGTCAGAGTTCAAGTACAAGGGCAGATGGGCAAAAAGGTGACACTTGAGCAGGGAGTACCCCAAGGGGGAGTACTATCACCCACACTCTTCCTGGTGTATATAAATAACATCTCAGAGAATATACCAAGAATAGTCCACAGCTCCATGTTTGCAGACGATCTGGCTATGTGGACCCCTGAAAAGAATCTACCAACGCAAGTAATCGGATGCAGCAGACCCTAACATCGCTGGAGGAGTGGGCGAACTCAAGGCTGGTCAAAATAAATGAAGAAAAAACAACATATACGATATTCTCGCTTTCAAACAAACCCCAAAAACACCAAAATAAGTCTTAACGGCAAATACCTGCGGCCAAACTAAAACCCAAACTACCTGGGAGTCACATTTGATCGGCCCATAACATGGAAAAGTCAGATCGAGAGAAACCGAATGAGAGCCAGAGAAAAAATGGCAATCATGAGGAAACTTGCTGGCTCAAGCTGGGGAGCAGACGAAAGTATACTAAAGAAACTGTACACTGGAAGAGTGAGACCAGTTCTCGAGTATGGCATGGCGGGATGGACAACAGCAGCAAAGGCGAACTTCGACAAAATTAGCAAACTTCAAAGCCAAGCCATGAGAGTTATAACAGGAGGCATGAAGTCAACGCCAATTGTAGAACTTGAAAAGATTACAAATCTGCAATCCATGACCGGCAGAAGAGACTGCAGAGCCCAACAGCAAGCCGAGAAACTCAGAAGACTGACAGACCATCCAATGCATCAGAGACTAAATAATTTTGGAAATGGGAAACTTAAGCGGAGAAACTTTGCAGAAATAGCCAAAGCAAAGATGAGCGAAGACCCTATGAACACATTAACAACACCAAAGCCCATTCCTACTTTACGCAAACCTACATGGAGGCAGCATATATTTCCAGAGGTGACAGAAAACATACCAGGTATTGGAAACAAGAACAGCCAAACTGAAAAAGAAAGAAGAGACATAACCCTGAGGTACATTACGGAAAACTACCCAAGCATGCACTGGACACATGCATACACCGACGGTTCTGTAACAAACACAACACATAACGGAGGTGCAGGAGTATTCCTGAGCCTACCAAATGGTAGAAAAATAACACTGTCAGTGGCAACTGGAAAATTCTCAAGCAATTTCAGAGCGGAGGCAGAGGCACTGAGGGCTGCAGTAGAAGAAATGGTGAGAGGCAAAAGAAATTAAAGCCATATAGTCCTGTTTTCAGATGCCCTAGCCGTAGTCACAGCACTAAAAAGCCAGAAAAATGCTGAACATAATGATTTAAAAGCAGCATTCTGTCAACTATGCCAGCAGTCCGCACCAAAAAGAGTAGTGGTACAGTGGGTTCCATCCCACTGTAACATCCAAGGCAACGAGGAGGCAGACATACTGGCAAAACAAAGTGCAACACTACCACAACCAGATCCTAGTGTGACCTACGAAGAGTCAAAAAGGCTAATTAGAGCCAGATACATGACCAAATGGGAAACAGAAGATACTGGCTACACAAAAAACGATGCCTATTACCAGTTGAACAGAAGAGAGCAGGTCGTGGTCTTCAGACTTCGCACTGGCCCCAATAGACGGAGGTACCACCTATTCAATAAATTGAAGATAGGTGGCACTGACGAATGCTCGTGCTGTATCGGGAAAATTACCGCTGAACATCTGCAAAACTGCCCGACATACGAGGATCAGAGAAAGCAGATCTGGCCATCACCAGTGGCAACACTAGACAAGCTCTATGGCAGTGTCGACAGCCTCAGGATGACCACTGCTTTTTTCGAACAAATACAGGTTGACGTCTGACAGCGTACGAAGAAGAAGAAGAAGAAGACCACCAACAACAACAATATACCGGTATGTTCCAAAGCAAATGAAAACAAGTGATAAATAATTAATATATTTGCATGGTGTGCAATATTATGTGAAAACATTGACATATTTGTGCAAAGCTAATCTGTTTGTTTTTAAAACCCAGTGTTGCATGACCTGTTTTTTGTGTCTATTTAAATGTTTCATGTTCCATGGGTTGGCCACTCGTGCGAATCGCGTAGGTGTTACAGGAGAACACAAAATGGCGACAGCTGTACTGTTTTTAGCCAGCCGGTAACGTGACCTGAATACTGATGAGGGTAGGGATAATAATTTAACCGTGTAAATGACATTCTATATCTGGAAGGCAAAGAGGTATGCCTTTTAATGACACGTGTGCATGATTTGTTCCCGGGTACTTGTCCCTTAATTCACCCCAAACAGAGTTCCCTGGCTTCCCATAAAACGTATTTGGCATCTGATGCATGGCCTACTTTAGATATGCTGTCTGAATCACCCGGAAAATGTCCACGAAAGGTCACATTCTTAGGCCCACTAAATAACAAAACTCATCAGAGCTCATATTGTGCCAAGGCTTATAATCAATCCATGTTCCACAAAGAGAAATAAAACAAATTCACGGTACAAAACACAACAAATTACTGTTGAGAGTGAACCTTTCACAGAATCCTGCCCTGAAACCAACTACTTATCCATCCATGTTTCACAAACGAGTTATTATAGTTGCACTGCTAGTTTACACGTAACAAGTTTCGTTATTTAGTGAGCCATGTAATGTGACGTTTCAGAGGGGTTTCTCCGAGAGTCGGAAGGCCTGTATCTACAGTAGGCTCTGATCTATCTAAAGATGGCCATGCTCTGTCTGATGACTGTAACGGGATATTCCATTTCGGTTTACGATATCTTCTATAAACGCTGTCAGACGTCAACTTGAATTTGTTCGAAGTAAGCAGCAGTCATCCTGAGGTTGTCGACACTGCCATAGAGCTTGTCTAGCGTTGGCACTGGTGATGGCCACATGTGCTTTCTCTGGTCCTCGTAGGACAGGTCGATATAATTTCAGGTATGTCCTGCGACATTCCGCCCGTTGACATTTCCATCTATCCTGTCGTTCAGAGTCCGTTACAATTGGACAATAATTACAGAATATGTAGATGGGTGAGACTTAGCCCTAAGTAGAATCTGAACGAATGTCCATAAAAGGACTGTATTGGAATCAACAAATGAAAAGAAGATCGGTGAACCCAAACAACCTTTGGAGAAGAAAAAAGGAATAGAAAAGAAGCGAGTGCAACTGAAGTTTTATGAGCAGGACGCGAGAACAAGTTTTATTAAAAACAAGTAAATAAAGATCTACGTTTTTCGGTGCAAGCTTTTATCTATACTAAGAAAAAATAAATGAAAAAAAAATGTTTGAAGTTCACTAAAATTTATTATTCAATTTAATTGAAAATGGGCATGGTCAGATACCGTACCCAAACGAAACCTACGTCACGACCAATATGCCTTCATCGGGGACAACAAATGACAGAAATGCTGAACTAGTAAATCATAGAAAAAGGGATGAGTACATGTATTGGGAATGTCAACATATAAGGAAGAAATAGTGTACTTATCTGATGTAACGTCTCATGTCGCGACTAATCAAGTCGACGGCTCGACTTCAAATGACGGAACCGGTCAGATTAGATGGCCAGGGGATCGTACGAAGTGGAGAAAGGCCGTACAAGCCAGTATCGGCCAAATACGAAAAAGACAAAATAGTGATTTAAGTAGTGGGGGAAAAAGAAAGCGATATACGTAGGGAGGGGGAGGGGGGGGGGGGCTGATATAAGTGGGGGGGGGGGCAAATAGATGGGGGTCATTATGAGACTAAGAAAAGGTATGGAAGATATTGATGCCATGTGGTTGGAGGCAACCCATGCTGAAGATCAGTCTTTTCTCAAGGACGAGTCGATGACGATCGTCATAAAAGCAAGAAACTAGGCCTGTGACACTAACATCAGCCCTACCCTGGTGCCCAGGACCGTTTAAATGGTTGGCAATAGGAGAACCGGTGCGGTTATGGATATCATTGAGGTATTGTCAGAAACGCTCACGCAGTTCCAGACCAGTCTTCCCACTGTATGTCATACCACACAGATGAAAGAGTAGATGAGGTTGCGGGGCTTATGTGTTAACGCTCTTTGAGGAAGAACTCTGCGTTGGAGAAGGTAATGGAGCATTTTTGCACGGCCTGGTGTCTGGAAGGCTATGAAGGCTATTGTGTAGGAGGCTACTGACCAGCAAATCCCTCAGGTTTCTGTCCCGTTTGTAGACGACAAAGGGAGGATCGGGAAAAGATTTAGGAGTGGCAGCTTCAGAGTGAAGAATAGGGAGAGGGCGGAAAAAGATATCACTGACAGAGGCGCAGTAGAGTGATAAGTAAGAATAAGTTTCACACATCTACAGAGGGATGGTGGTGAGTGGGAGTGAGGTAGTCGTGACGGGTGATAGAGAGAACCCGCTGAAGGGCGGAGGAGAGAGTGGTCTCAGGGTAGTCAATCAAGGAAGAAGTCAAGCATCTCATGGGCCTTAGAAGAAAGTCGCCGTCATCCAGACAGAGGCGTCGAGGGTGGTGGAGTTTGGAGAAAGGAAGCTAAGACATGACCCGTTTTGGGACTGAAGACCTATATTTTTGACACATTAATAGATCGTACTAGCAGAAGCTGTGTACAACATTTCAGCTTTCTAGGTTATGAAGAAGTTAGTTAAAATATGAGAAATATTAGCCCCCGCAAACAAAGATCACGTAAAATAACTACTTTAAGAATCGAAGAAGACTGGTCCCCGTAATTATTCCAAAAGGAAAAAGCGAAAGTCTAGGAGCTGTATATTTCATGAGCTGTGAGAAATAATTATGCAATTGATGAATATAATAATAATAGTTGCCCATCGCAAGCTAAGATTGTGGCAGAATCAGACTATTTCTCCGAAATGTGTTCTCTTATGGCTATAAAGACTAATCCTGCAATGGCATTCTCTGCCAATTTCAGGACACATATGTTGAGAGCCGGTTGTGGAAATGTCGTGAATGCCGCTTTTCCCGGCAGCACGCTTTTGCTGATCTTCCATTATGACTTTACTATCTGCGATCTGAGCACCATCAGTGATACTAGCGTGGCAGGTGGTAGGGTTTATGTCAAGCATCTCCAAGGAGGTGACATCAATATTGAAGCTTATCAGAGACGTTTTCAAGGAGCCTTTGTAGCGTTACTTCTGCTCCACTGGGGAAAGTCTGCCTGCTATATTTTCACTGTATAACAGCTTTTGAGGATGCGCTCATCTGGCATGTGTAAAACCGGTCCAGTCCACCTTCGCTGAGCTATTTTCAGAAGCTCAACATGTTAGTTTTGCCAATAATTTCAGAGTTAAGCACTTTGTCCTGCCACTTTACCCGGATCAGCCTACGTAGACAGCTCAAGGAATAACAATTGAGCCGTGTAGCATGGCTGCTATACACTGTCCATGTCTCACAGGCATTCAGCGAAGTGGACACGATACACTTTTACCTTGGCAGTGACACTGATGCTTTGTTCGCTCAAGACGTTTGCTTCGAGGCTCCCAAACACAGACCTCGTGTTTTGCAATCCTGTTATTTACGTCACAGACGATATTGACCTCTGTAGTGACACTTCTGCCTTTAGTGAAGCCAACGACCACATGGAGACGTTGGTTCTGTGTACTGTATCAATATTCTGGATTACTGGAGACCCGTTCTTCAGCGGCTGTTACACCGTTGCGGATCCCAGCTTCTCTTCCAACTATCTCTGTCATGGGCCACAGTGGATAATGAGTCTCCCACCTGTGGCATCGTTAATATGTATGCAGGATGCAAGGGAGTTGGACCAGCGCGTTTGTGGTCTTCCCCGTGGTCGCTTCTTATCTCTGGGGTACCATATCGTCGCTGTGCTCAATCAATCTTCCGTTCTTCGCAGTAAGTGCACCATTCGATGTTTGATCATGTCTGCATAAATTACTGCATCTTCCACCATGGACAACTGAAGTATGTCCGAGTTATGTAGACATTGTGTGCACTGGCTCTGAAGAGTGATGCCGACTGTATGTCTTTTGAGTGAGTCTTGGGTCACTGAGTTTGGATTCCATCTTCCTCGTAAGCGTCCATGTTTCCACCGCATAGCTTATTGCATGTAGTACTGTGGAGTTGAATAAAGAGGTGCGCAGGCTCTGATCGTGCATGTTGTACAGTACCGGCTTTATCGAAAAGAAATCCACTCAACCCTGCCACGCCGTCTTGTCAACTATGGGCTTAAATCGCTCTGCATGTTGAGCAGGCGTCCAAGGTAGATGTACTCATCCACGCCGTCCATTCTCTCTCCACCTAGAAAGACTGGGTTGTAGAAGGCGAAACGATTGCGCATGTCTTTTGCCTTAGAAGTGTTCATTTCGAATCCCGCTTTAGTTCCCTCCCTGTGGAGCGCTTCCATCATTTCTTTGGCGTCTGTGGATGACTCCATGATGAGTACTAGAACATCTGCATATGCGAAGGTGATTTAGAAGTCTGCCATTTATGTTGATGCCAAACGTTTCCCAGTCGCGACGGCAGATGACGGTTTCACGGCATGCAGACAAAAAGGTTCGGTGAGATCGGGGAAATCCCCTTGACGGACTCGTCTCAGAATGGGTACTTCTACCGGTCTATCGAACGGTTGGAATGTAGTCATGCAATCGGTGTAGCAGCCAGCAAGGACTCTTGTGAATCCTGGATCGACCCCTCGATCTATTAGAGATTGCCAGACGAATTTTTTGTTCTACCGAGTCCAACGCTTTCTTGTAGTCGATCAAGGTGTAGATTATTGGGGTCTGGTACTCTCGGGCTGTTTCGATCAGTCGGCAGCACGTTGGAATGTGATCCATGGTGCTATAGGCACGACGAAACCCAGACTATTCGATCGATTGCTCCACGTCTAGGGTGGCGCGGGTTTAAGATCTTTATAGATAAATGCGCGGGTTTAAGATCTTTATAGATAAATGCGCGGGTTTAAGATCTTTATAGATAAATGCGCGGGTCTAAGATCTTTATAGATAAATGCGCGGGTTTAAAAAACATACAGCCCTCATACTTACGGATATTTCCTGCTAACCAGAGTTCAGGGTACTACTGTATTAGAACAGGATGAGAACCTCTGGCTGAATGCTATTTAAAGAAATGCCACGACAATCAAATATTTGTGCAGCCTTCAACAAGGTAACATTTTGAGCGTGACAGTCTATACATGTAGAATTATTGTTCGTTCTGTTGAAATTGTATTTGCTCTACACATTCCACAATACAACCCAAAATATTTGAGATACGGAAAACAAATACAGGATTGAAAGATGCGCACAATACAAACATGTACCGGGGAATCTTTGTGAAGAATCGTCGACTCAGCAAGAGCAGTTTCGAATTATTGGTTGATGTCTGACTGCGTACGATGAAGAAGAAGAAGAAGAATGTAACAGAGAAAGAGCTGACAACCTGGACTTGAGAGAGCCTTGTATGGTGAATATCTTCTGTCAGCTGTCCACTACACATTTTCTTAGACAGTCCAAAGGGCTGCATAGAAACTTGTCTTTCTCTCGTTCTCTCTATCTCTCTCTGTTTCTTTCTCTCTCTATCTATCCCTTTGTGTATGTGGGTGTTCTTCTTAATCTTTTCCTGGTTTGGTTTCAGGTTATGAAGAGATCGGTACCTGCGTTTTAATTCACCCCAAAGAAAAGAAATACATATTTTAGCACCAAATTTGAGGTAGGGACCTCACATAATAAATATTCCATTTTTGAATTGTTGTCACACGAGAATTCCTGCTTCTGCTGCCGCTTATTCCCGCCGTCTTGGCAATCAATATTTTTTTAATCTGTCAACGTTGGTCCATGATAAGGAAAGTAGCATCCAGTTTCTACAGCAAGATGGCCTTATCCATGCAATAACAAGGATATCATATAACCCTAAACTTAACCATAACCTTAATCTTAAACCTAGCCATAATCCTAACCATAATCATAACCATAATCCTTCACAAAACTAAATATAATCATCTTTTCTTCACTTCTGTCTTTATCTGTCCTTACTCATTTATTTAAAATACGAGTATATGGACTTGTCCTCCCTTTAACCCGAAATGGAATGTCCCGTGACGTACAATGGGAACCCAGAAAACTCTGTTTGGGGTGAATTAAGAAGCAAGTACCGATTTCTAGAACCAGCCCGACTGTGTGCCTCGTGCACATTGGCATTCACCGCCTCAGATATTTATGTAATCCACACTTTTCGGGGTCGGCCTTTGTCATTGAATCCGTTGAATCTAAATAGTATTGATTGGCACGGGGTGCTGTGTGGTAGTAGTATTGTTACGTGGTCAAACCATTTTAGTTGTGTTGTGATGTAGTCTAATACGGCTGTTGTTCCTACCAGTCTCCTAATGTCTTCGTTTCGGACTATGTCTCTCCTTGTTACACCCAACATGCGTTGCACGCATTCATAAATTAGATAGATAGATAGATAGATAGATAGATAGATAGATAGATAGAGAGAGAGAGAGAGAGGTAGATAGAGATAGAGATATATAGAGAGAGATCGATATAGAGAGATAGACAGAGAGAGATAGAGAGAGATAGATAGAGAGAGGGATATAGAGAGATATCGAGAGATAGAGAATAGAGAGAGATAGAGAGAGATAATTAGATAGAGATAGAGAGATATATATAGAGATATAGATAGAGAGAGGGATAGAGAGAGATAGATAGCGAGAGATAGAATGGAAGAGAGAGAACTAAATAGAGAGAAAGATAGAGATATATATAGAAAGATAGAGATAGATAGAGGGCGAGAATAGATGGAGAGAGAGATAGAGAGAAAGATAGAGAGAGAGAGAGATAGAGATAGATAGAGAGAGGGAGAGAAAGAGAAAGCACTGGATCGTACGCTGCAAGTGGCAAAGTAGTTTGTTGTTGTGATCCCAAGACCTCTGTGCAAGCCTGCTCTTGATAGACCAATTCCAGTCTTGTGTATGAGACGGGTCCTCTTCAGTTGTTTCACTGCTTCGCACAGCGTGTTGGCAACTGTCTTCAGTGCTTGTAAGAATATATTTCTCATGTCTGCTAGCGCGTTGCACTCAATGGGTAGCTTGTTTGGACAGGTAACCATGGTGGCAGCATCATGGGAAAACAATGTTTTAGGACGTTCAGAAATATGTGCCGATCAAAAATGATATACCTCAGCCACTATGAGATATAAATTGATGAAAATATATATTTTTAGTTATCGTAAGTTCTAGGTTATGACACATTTAGAAATTTTTTTATCATGTTCAGACGTAAATTCTTATTCATCTTTTTTTAAACATTTTTTGTAGGAGGTTTGGTAGGGGGTGTAAGGGGGGGGGGGGAGGGAGGGTGTAGGGCATACAATTTATATATCTTCGCGGCATATCATTTTAAGAGTTTTATAGTAACCCGTGGTAATATGTATGCAAGGAGCTATATATTGCATGCGGCCGAATGGTTTAGATGCCTGCCTGCCGGAAAGGAGCCAGTGTATCAAATCTCCTGTAAGGCATTGGTTGTTTTTCTGTTTGGGTGAAACAAACAAAAATAGCCAGCACACGACGTGGCGACAATATTGGCGAAGCGGCTTGTAATCCTCTGCCTAAAACGTTGTACTACCCCAGCAATAAGAATAAAGTCATCTTTTTTGTTTTGTTTTGAACCGCCATCTTAAGCGTTCAATACTATTACAATGGCGTTATCCAGATGCGGTGCGAAATTGGAGTACTAGATCTTTATTAAAATTATTTTCAATGTATAGTGGCGTGAAAGGGATATATTGTGTTTTACAATTTGAACGGCGTTGAAAGTTAAATTCGTTGCACTTAAAGACAAAGGAAAAAGATTGTATAACTATTTTTTGTGTGAGACAAAATGTAAAATCTTACGCAGAACTCAGAAAGGCAGCATAAAACAGACGGAGATGAGGTGAGATAATCATAGTTATCAAAACCAGTTCGAAGACCAATAACGCGATGACAACGAGTAGTCTATATTATATAGTATATGTCCTAAACAACGTTAAAGAAAAAATAAATAATGAATTAAATAAAAAATCAACAGTGAAGAACTAGCGAATACAGATACATACATTTGTATAACTCGGAAGCAATAATTTTCATTCAAAACCAGCAAGCAAAACAGGAGAAAAATTGGACGTAACATATGTCACCTGGGTAACTTAATCTCAGCGGTTGGCAAAGGTGAAACCGAAATCCAAGGCAGATGTAATAAAGCAAGCCAAATCATTGTGTATATATGATGCCCATATAACAATATGACCACGTGACAATGGATACAAATATAACGCTATACAGCACATTATTCCTACCCAGATTGGGCTATATTTGCATAATTGGACATTAACAAACAAAGATGAGAGAAACATTGTAAGAACAGAGTCCGTGCAGAACGCTTTTAGTAACAAGAATGAATATAACCAGAAACGAAAATATTAGGAGACAAATAGGTACAACACTAATGCTAGACCTCATCAATAGACATCAAACCATATGGTTCGGCCACGTGATACGTCAAACACCAGATAGTATTACTCATAAATCAAGACTATACATATACAATGGACACAAAGCCAAGGGCCGACCACGCGAAAGATGGATAATAGACGCAGTACAACTCCTTGTGCACAAAACACCTACTAGGGTTCGGTCAAGAAACATCTTCATAACCTTATGCTGAAATGCACAAGCAGGACAAAGAGCGAAATAATAAAGGAAGCATAGTTACACCTGAAGGTGGAACAGAACAAGTCACCGAAAGCAGAGTGAACAAATGCTGAATAGGCTTAGCTAGCTTAAACAACGTTTGGAAGTTTCTGAAGTACTGCACAAACACCAACCTAAGAGCATACATGACCTTAGTAGTTTCTGTGCTTCTGTACAGTGCAGTGCTGGAGAGTGACAGTAAAAGAAATGTCAATATTATCATCTTTTCACGCAACATTTCTAAGAAACATTGATGGAATTATTTGGCCCAAGATTTTCGCTTTTTTTCTGCTTGTGCCTTTCAGCGTAAGGTTATGACGATGTTTCTTGACCGGACTCTTGTAGGTGCTTCGCACACGAGGAGCTGACCTGCTTCTGTTATCCATATTTCGCGTGGTCGGCCCTTGGCTTTGTATCCAACCAGCTGACTGGAAGCGCAGGAGAGGTCGTCCTTGAAACACGTGGATGAGTCATGAACACCATCACCAACCGAGACCGGCTTGTCTGGGTCAGTCAAGGAGCCATGGACACCATCACCAACCGAGACCGGCTTGTCTGGGTCAGTCAAGGAGCCATGAACACCATCACCAACCGAGACCGGCTTGTCTGGGTCAGTCAAAGAGCCATGAACACCATCACGAACCGAGACCGGCTTGTCTGGGTCAGTCAAGGAGCCATGAACACCATCCTAGCAGGTCGACGCTGGAATAGGATCGGTCATGTCGCATAAAGAGAGCCAGCATGATATGGATCCCAGAAGGAAGGCGACAGACACGTCGACCTAAAATATCTTGGCGAAGAACAGTGGATATCGAAATCGTGAATAAGATGTGACACTGCATAAAAGATGGCTGCAGAGCTGGTGAAGTGGAAGAAACTTGTTACTAACCTTAAAGACACTGTCAGGCGTATTAAACGCTGACCGCTTTGTCAGTTGTTCATCATGGATCTAAGAGAGAATAAAAAGACTTCATTCTCAATTTCATATTCTGCAATAGCAATATATTAAACAGTTGCCCATCGCAAGCGAAGATGGCGACACCGTCAGACATGTGTATTCAGATGCGCGTGCAAAGGACTTTACAGTTTAAAACGAGCGCGATCGACTCTACCACGCGCGAAGCAGACGTGGACAGCATCAGAAATTGAGTCGTCTTGTATTCTGTCCTATCGTGCAGCGGCTTTTTCTGCGCCCCATCAGTGGTTTTCTTCTTAGCGTTTGCGAGCAAACTGAATGATCGCATCACGCAGGCTGATCATTTGGGATCAAGCAGTTTCCAAGAGACGAAATCAAAGAAGAAATTATCCAAAGTGACTTTCAGAGAGTCTTTTTATCGGAGCACCAGCCTGTCCTGAACTGATCGTAAAACATATATTTAGGGAGGCACTCAACGTGATCAGTCCGTCTGATATCTGCTCTCTACTGCAGCTCATAGGTGTCGGATAGTCTCTATCTGGTGTTAGTTACAGAGCTGAGCACCCTTTCCTGCCAATCAATGATGAGCAGCATGCGCAGACAGCTCACGTGGAAAAGTTTGAGTTGACATTCCTGCTATGTACTGTCCATGTTTCACATGCGTATACAAGTATGGTTAGCACAACAGCACGATAAAGCTTGATCTTTGTGGCAACACTGATTCCTTGCCGGTTCAAAACATTTGCTCGCAGTCTTCAAAAAGCAGAACTCACCTTGACAATCATGTTTTGGACCTCAGAGTCTTAATTCGCTTTTCTGCAATTGGAATATCTTTACAATATAAGGTGGGATTTACTGGAGTACTAGAGCAGAAGATACCATGACGACAACATCAGACTTGTCCCGCGAAATGTGATCTTATATGACCGCAAAGTCCAATCCTTGCACGGCAGAATCTGCAGCACTTGGGGCACGCATGTAACGAGTCGGCTGTTGGATCATCGTATGTTTTGTTCTTTCAAACGGCTCGTTTTTTGTAAGCCATAGCGATGATCTTTCGGTCTCCGATGTGAGCACCTTGTGTGATACTAGCAATAGGTGCTACGGTCATGTACGAGCAATTCACAGGAGAAATTGAAGCTGTTCATAGATATTTTTTTTCTGTCCTCTTGATGAATGACTACATGTTGTGAGTTCACCGTATAACAAAAGTTTCAGGAGACGCTGATCAGTCATGCGACTTCTTCTTCTTCTTCTTCTTCTTCTTCTTCTTCTTCTTCTTCTTCTTCTTCTTCTTCTTCTTCTTCTTCTGAGTTATGGCGTTTTGGTCATGCTAGATTTGTAGTCCCATTGCTAGAACGAAGTCCACAGTCCATCCAGAACCCCGTGACAGCCCCCCAGTTTCTGTATCCCCTCAACTCCCTCTGTTCAAGTTTGGCATCGTAGGTCATCGTATATTGGGAAGTCCTGTATGATGAGTTCAGAGGTCTGGACTCCGACCACATTGGCAGTCACTTGTGTGTGATATCTTGAGCCGACGTAGATGACCCAATAGCCTGCTGTGGCCTGTTCTCAAGCGAAAGACGGTGATTTGTTGGTGTCTGTGGAGCTTTTGGATTGGGTCAGGTGTACTGTTATTTCCATGCATTTCTTCCATTTTGAGTTGTACTGATTGTGCATTATAGTTTTTGCCTCTCAGTAAGAAAATGCGTGAATAAGTTACTCCATCTTGGCACGTCCTTTGGACATGCTTTTTAATCAGATCTCTCAAGTCATGTGATTCCACAATGGGTGAGTAAACATTGAAGAGCAACTGTTGAGGTGCTTTGGATATTGTTGAGCTCTGATCTAATTTCCCGCAGAATTTGTTCCTATCTGGTGTTTTTGCAATCTGTTATAATACAATCTGAGTTGGCGAGTGTTTGTCTGATCTGGTGAACATTGCCTGTAGGCAAGCGAACATGTCCCATCCATCTTATCTGGACTTTTTTCTGAAGCGAATAAAAGATTAATATGCTTGACTTAGTAAGATCTTCAGCGATTGGTTCTTTTTTCCGCCACTATATCCATGCGCAAATGACGTGCAACCAGTTATAAATTATATTGGACGTGTTTGTTCAACGCCCCCTCTCTCCGTATCTAATTTTCTTTCTTTGGTTCTCTTTCTCCATCCATCTATATGTTTTTCTGTTTACGACGATGTCACGTTCTCAAGGCCTATAACACACACAAATAAGACTAGTCCATATGTAAATTAGGTTGCAAGCTAATGAGATCACGTGACAGGTTGATGTAGCACACGTGTGTGCGTAGGTGTCTTCATTTGGCGTGAATTGGTGAGAGGGTTTGGTATATTGTGTGTTTAGGCATTGCAACCATGAATTTATGTTTATTTGTAAATTATTTTCTGAATGTGTTTATGTATGTCCGTGTATGGGAACACACACACACACACACACACACACACACATACTAATATGCATATGTGTGTGTGTGTGTGTGTGTATGTATATATAGTCTTGATGATCCGTTCCTCAGCGTAGCTGCGGGTATCAATGTCGTCTCCAACGGACCATGTATTGGGCCACGGAAGACCAGCGCATGGTACGCCCTCATGCAGAGGCGTTTCGGATGTTGTTGTGTACAGCAAGGGAGTCTGACCAACGCATTGGATATCTTTCCCGCCGTCTCTTTTTACCTCCGTGGTAGTAGATTGCAGTCGCCGTGCTCCATCGACCATCGTTTCGTCTCAACATGTGACCTGTCCATGTATGCTTTGTCTTGTCTGCATGGATTACCTCATCTTTCGCCAAGGATCATCGTTGTATGTCGGACATGTGGAGCTTTTGTATACTTTGATTCCGGAGAGCGATTACGATCAAGCGTCTCTCAAGAGAGGCCCGAGTCACTCTCAATTTGTCCTCCAGTGATGTTTGTTAATGTCTATCTCTCATCACTGTAGCAAAAAGCACATACAACATACATATATACCGCACCCACGCTGTAAACTACGACACATCGTCACAACATCATTTTCAGAACGAATGCCGAATAAAAAGAAGATTTGAACCCATTTGAATGTATTTATGTACATTTATAAATGCGTGCTACGCAACTCGCTTCAGCGACAGGAGAAACATACAGACCTAGACCCCACGCTGTGCACCTGGACACAGTTTGTACGACAGCTTTGTCCCCATCAAGATAAACATCGTCAATGCGTTTACATTAGTGGCGTTCCCTAACGTTGAACCACAGCCTATGCTTGGGTATCTTCATGGAGTACTATGGGTGACAGACACACGAAAACAATCCCTGCCACACTGGGAATGTTTTCTTCCTGCATTCTGCGATAAATGTCAACTGGTCGACATCCTTCAGCTGTTAGAAACTGAATCACCACTCTCTGATCAATTCTGGATGGTTTCTGTATCACAGCCTTCGTGTTTTCAACGGTCTGCTGAGGAAACTATGAGTCGAAGGGTAATGACATTTGGCAAACTTGACGGTTGGTATGTGCTGTTTACATCAGAAGTGACGTCATCATGCGCATCGTACGTATGTTCACTTGCCGCAGTTAGGTCCGGTTTAATTTAAAAACGGTTTCGTGTATATATATATATATATTTGTATATATATATATATATATATATATATATATATATATATATATATATATATATATATATATACATATATATATATTCTGTGGTCTCAACTAGAATAATATAGTTGTTTCAGATCATGCCGCGGTCTTAACTAGAATAATTGAGT
The DNA here is from genome assembly GCA_036924085.1 of Ariolimax columbianus. Classification (NCBI taxonomy): domain Eukaryota; kingdom Metazoa; phylum Mollusca; class Gastropoda; order Stylommatophora; family Arionidae; genus Ariolimax; species Ariolimax columbianus. The sequence continues at coordinate 46,214,173 of JAVGWX010000018.1, forward strand.
TGTTTCATATCATCTTGATGGAATGAAATATCAAGCTGAAATTTTCACTGAACATTCTATTGTCGACTTTTAGATCAGCTCATTTTTTTATTCAAGTCGCTATTTTGTTCCCCTTCATAAGTATGGGCAAATGCTTAGACGTTTGCGCGAAGAATGTTGTTTATCGGCAAATACTGGCACGTTCAACACTTTGTTAGCTAAACAACAGGTCCAGAGATCTGAACCAAGAGGGTGGAAGATGGCGGGGAGTAGCCGGGTTGGGGCAAGAGATGATGAGGGCAGGTTTAGAGGAGGAAGAGATGATGAGCGCAGGTTTAGAGGCGGGAGAGAAGATGAGCGCAGGTTTAGAGGATCAAGAGATGATGAGGGCAGGTTTAGAGGAGGAAGAGATGATGAGGGCAGGTTTAGAGGCAGGAGAGAAGATGAGCGCAGGTTTAGAGGATCAAGAGATGATGAGCGCAGGTTTAGAGGATCAAGAGATGAATAGGGCAGGTTTAGAGGATCAAGAGATGATGAGGGCAGGTTTAGAGGATCAAGAGATGATGAGGGCAGGTTTAGAGGATCAAGAGATGATGAGGGCAGGTTTAGAGGCGGGAGAGATGATGAGGGCAGGTTTAGAGGTGGGAGAGATGATGAGGGCAGGTTTAGAGGCGGGAGAGATGATGAGGGCAGGTTTAGAGGCGGGAGTGATTGATGAAGTGATTGGCGAGTTGGTGGGAAGAGTTTGATGTGAGCCAGTTTGATTGTGAAAACAATTGGTGGAGAATGGCTTGGTTGAATTACGAGGGGCGTTCAAATCAAACCGGGGACTTTTTTGTTCTAATTCTACCTGAATGGGTTATATCTTGCTGGAAATACTATCATTAGTTAGGGCCACTTGTGTCCTATTACTGCAAGGGGGTCCATTTGACAGCTGTCACGTGACAGCTATACAAATGGGGCAAAACACTGTTAGTGCTTGCATGGAACAGCGTGTCTGGTAAAGTTTCTTGTGAAAGAAGGCGTGAAACCCGAGGAAATTTATAGAAGACGGCAATCAAAATACGGTGATGAGACACTCAGTCAAAATACGGTGATGAGACACTCAGTTGCACTACGGTGATGAGACACTCAGTCACAATACGGTAATGAGACACTCAATTGCACTACGGTGATGAGACACTCAGTCACAATACGGTGACGAGACACTCAGTTGCACTACGGTGATGAGACACTCAGTCAAAATACGGTAATGAGACACTCAGTCACAATACGGCGATGAGACACTCAGTCACAATACGGTGATGAGACACTTAGTCACAATACGGCGATGAGACACTCAGTCACAATACGGTGATGAGACACTTAGTCACAATACGGTGATGAGACACTTAGTCACAATACGGCGATGAGACACTCAGTCACAATATGGCGATGAGACACTCAGTCACAATACGGTGATGAGACACTCAGTCGCAGTAAGAAATGAGAATGGTGTACACGTTTTAGAGAGGGCGAACATCCGGGAGTGTTGATATAGGCCATGGTGGCTCTCATCCTACCACTATCATTCCTATGAATATTCAGATTGTGAAACGTCTTATCTGAAAAAATCGACGCATAACCTGTGCACAATTGCACAAGAGGCAAGTCTTTCTCTTGGTAAGGCGAACATTGTCAGTCATGAAAATTTACATTTGCAATGTGTTTTGATCACAAAGGGCGTCTTGATGCTGAGAGATAACGCTTGCCCTAATACAGCTCACCGCACTATGTGCGATCTGCAGCAACCGGGCTGGGATGTTTTGCCACATCCACCTTACAGCCCAGACCTAGCTCCAAGGGATTTCCACCTGTTCGGAACCCTAAAAAAATTCCTGGGATGTCAACATTTCAGCACTGATGACGAAATGAAACAGGCTGTCCTGGATTGATCAAGACATACTAACAAATCTTTCTACGCTGAAGCTTTTTAAGCATTACTTAAACGCTGGATGAACGTTGCAGAAGATTAAATCGAATTACTATTTGAAAAAAGAATCGTTTTTTCTTATAAAAAAGTCCCGGTTTGACTTGAACGTCCCTCGCACATGACTATCCCGCACAACGCCGGGTAACACAGCTAGTGCACAAATAAAGAACGATGTTCACATTAGAATTACGACAAAAACTAAAGCAAATATTTATTAACCGAAAGCTCACGCGACGTAGATAACACAGTTTTGTAAATACACTCAGATTAACTAAAACATGTACAGTTTAACCAAAGGTACAACAAAAATGTATTCTATGCATGCAAGTTTACAAAGAGACCTCCTTCCCATATACCCCCTGTCCAGGTTGTTAAGTCCGCTTTAACAAACTTGTTCCGCTTGTTACCAAAATAACAAAACACCACACAACTCAAGTTCAACCAATCGATATGAGTAAGGTTTTTGTAGATCTGTAACTAGGAGTTTTAGCTATTGTTTGTGACTTGGAAATTCATGTTCATTTAAACTGTTACAGGTAGACCTGCGGATTGTTTTCTATATTTAAGTTTGTTAGCTGCGTGACTCTGTCTTTGTGTGTGTTTTAAATTGGGTTTTAGACCAAAACGTTCAAACTGATTCGATTGTTCAGGTAAGAATGGTTTAAATTGTTTAAAAACTGTATTTGTTGTATGTATTTACAAAAGACAAAAGACCTACTTACTTACTTAGTCGCTCCTCTTCTACCGTGAGTTGTAGAGGTTTTCCAGAGAGAACACCACATTGCTCTATCCGCCGTCTTTTGTCTGGCCTTTTTCCAATCCATCCCTCGGTCACTTAGGGACTTTCGTATGTTGTCTTCCCAACGTACTTTGGGACGTCCTGTGAGTCTGCGTCCTTGACTTTTTATCTCCAATGACCGCTTTGGTATCTGATCTTCTTCCATTCTACAGATATGGCCAAACCACTGTAGCTGGGACTGCTCCACTCGTGTCTGCAGGGGTTGAACTTCGAGACTGCTACGTATTGTATTTACAAAAGACAAAAGACACCAACTAGCAATATAGTGTGGTCCAAAGGTAAGGCCCTATTCTCCCAAAGCGTTGAAAGGAAACGGTGTGGGTTCGAACCCGCAGATTTCAAAAGATCCCAAAAGAAGTGGTCTCAAAAGAGGTGGGACCAGAATGCTTGCATCCTGAGTTACCTCCAGTCATCTTGACTTATGTCTTGCCACTGGCTCAAGGTGGTTCGGGACCAGAGAGTGAGGTTGATGACCAGCGCAGGTTCTTCCTCACTAAAATCCAAATACAGCGCAAGTTACATCATCAGACAAACTCGTCTGTAGGTGTCGTCACCATCGCTTGCGGTGGGCAACTAACTTCTTATTTTGATTACTGAAGTACAATGACAGGTTATGTAGTGCCGAGGAATAAAGGTAGCATTCTGTTCAGTCGCCACACATTGCATAGACTAGGTTATCATTTGATCTCCTATAGATAAATCAAAACAATGCCTTACCAAGGATTCGAGCGCATGCTCTCTCCGTCATATACTGTTGTTCAAACTGCTCGGCCATCCGTTCGTCCATTATTATATATTTAGTAATTAAAGATTCTTTTAGGCTGAGGAGTTGAGCGTGTCCATACTACTCGCCTGGGGGTTTCTATTGAATGTTTGCTTCTCTTGATACACTAAACCCTATTTGCTTCCCTTTGCATACAGGGACACAACCTATGCGCTCCACATTCGTATATGTTGAGTGACATCTTGAGCTACACCGATTAGAGTCCAGATTATCTTTTTCTTCTTCTTCTTCTTCTTCTTCTTCTTCTTCTTCTTCTTCTTTTTCTTCTTCTTCTTCTTCTTCTTCTTCGTTCGTTCTCAATCTCCCGCTACCAAACCCTGAAAGGGTAACTAGCAGAATGTAGTCCAGAGAACGGAATGCGTTGTGTTGTAGTTTACAGCTTGGCTACGATATTTGCACCTTTCGGTCCAACACATCCGTCTTCAGCAAGCATTTTTTGAGTACTGGGTTAGCATTCCCTCTTCGATCCCTTCTCCTTAGCCAGTCTACCCTACTGCAGCCTGTTATCCAGGATCACCGCATGGGGATGTAGAAAGGTCTTGGCAGCTCTGGTTCGCAGGCCCTGCCGCTAGCAGTCAGCTATGGGTCGCTGACCACTGCAGCTCATGCGCTGCTCAGAATCTTGATCCCGTCCAGATTATCTGATTTAATCTTGTCTTCTTCTTTGTTAAGTGTTCTATGGATCCCCCTCTTCTCATCCTGTGGGTTCAAATTCAATGCTACTGTTCTTATATTGTTATGCTTCAATGCGAGGGTGTGTCATATCCAGATCCGCATTCTCTTTTCTGATCGTTATATGTTACCCGAGTGCAGATAAATACTTATCCTGTGATCGTTGTCGTGAACACACATTCAGGATGAAAGTCTGCAATCTGAAACTGTGTAAAGTATTAGTTAGACCTAGATTGGAGTATTGTGTGCAGGTAAGGAGTCCTTATCCTAGAGGAGATATAAACATGCTGGAAAGAATTAAAAAAAGAGCGACAAAGCTGATAGTGGGAATCCAGAATTATAGTTATGAGGATCGACTCAGAAAAACCGGCCTACAGTGTCTAGAAGAGAGAAGAATTCGTGGTGACAATACGGGTTTATAAGATGATCAGAGGAATTGATAAATTAGATTATAACGAGTTTTTTTTTAAAATACACCCACGCACAATAACACGAGGGCATAGCTATAAGTTGACTAAAGAGAGGTCCAGATTTAGATATTTTTTTAGTCAGAGAGTGGTGAATTATTGGAATGCATTGCAACGGGAGATAGTGGAGGCAGGGACAGTTAATGCATTTAAGAATAAACTGGATGCGCATAGCTTTTAGAGCAAGGTAATGTAAATGAAACTGGTTGTATACAGACTCTGCAGAGTCTTCTAAACCAGTATAAAGATGTTACGTTAAGTTGAATTCAATATTGTTAGTTAAGTGCATATGTACCTTGGCCAGCTACTAACGGAGATTGGCACGTGCGAAATTGAGATAATAAGAGAAGTGCAATGGCGAAGAATACTTGAACACTAGAAATGCACTTCTCTCAAAGCAGATATCTGTGAAAATAAAATTGAGAATCATTAAATGCTATCTGCATTCAGTTTCATTGCATGGCGTAGAAATCTGGACACTGGCAAATAAATTGGAGTAGCATATTGAGGACTTTCAAATGTGGGTTTTCAGAAGACTTGGACGAGTTTCTTGGAAAGATAGAAAAACAAATAGTGAGGTTTTGGAGCAACTCAGGGTGGAGAAGACGCTTTTGGAGGAAATAAAGAGCAGAAAAACAAAATATTTTGGTCATGTCAAGAGATATGCCAGTCTGCTGAAAGTTATATTGAAGGAAAGCGTGGAGGGCATGGAAGCCAGAGGTACAGATGGACAGATAACATCAAGATATGGTTGGACACAATTTGACTGAGGGTACCGACCTAGCACAGGACAGAGACAGCTGGTTGTCCATTTCATGCAACCTTATATGCGGAGACTGCACTTGATGATGATGATGAGCTATGTGTCAAATTCCAGAACAATATAGTAAGGCACGTTTTGAAATAAGGTTGACAAGTTGACTATTATTCTCCTGCTATGCTACCAAGTTGGCGGATAAAAGTGGAACTAATGTACTCTACTCTGACTGTCGTAAAAGACAGTTACGTAGCTCTATGCTTTTTGCTGGCAACTAGACCTTTATTCAACGAAGTACCTAAGAAATCAGTTAACGCAATATCAAATAAACTATTTGACGAATTGTCCTGAATTACAGAACAAATGTATATCGGGGGTCTCACGTTCGTGTGGGCTCAGGTAAAATGTATTTCCTTTTCTTATACGCGCGTCATGGACAAGACGTAACTATGGGTCATAGTGTACAGCGTGTGTGTGATATCTTGGCCTTTCGGCCCGCCACATCCAATTTCAGGTGTGGTCTTTGGGCACTGGGTTTGTCTTTCCTCTGCGATCCATATTCTCTTAGTCAGACGGCACGTGCAGCCTGTTTCCAGGTCCGCAATTGGAATTTGGTTTTGGTCAACTCTGGTCGGCTGAGACTTTTTCCGTTCGTCTTAAATCACAAGACGTTGTGCGTTGCACTATGTTTTTATTTTGCTACTACCGGTCCAGTGCATCATACTTCAGCGTGCATTTTATGTGATTTTTTTTTTTTACTTGAAGTTTTGCTTAACTAGTTTCTACTGGGGAATGCGCTCCTATTCCACCCCCAACTGTAGTCAATTGCGAGAAATTAAGACGCATAAACCAGTGCTTGGATGCGTGTGTGTATCTGTATGCACCTAACCTTGTGCTTCAGTGATATAAACGTGTTTTATGTCATTTGTTGATCCTCTACTTGTTCTTCGTAGAAAGATGGTTCCTATGTTTCCTTTTTATTCTTTTCCTTTGTGTACACTGTCTGGCTCCGTAGGTTAATTATGCACAAATTTGAATTCCTGGGACAACTTTTTTTGTAATGTGTATCATATCTATTGTAGTTAAAGCACTTTTTTTCTTTTTTTTTCTTACGTTGATAGGGACCCACTTTAATAATTCTTTTTTTTAAAAATCATCATCACGTAAAAAATATGGAAAAAACGCAATGCAGTGAAATGTATAACAGTGATGAATAAAACTGAATGATTATGAAGATGACAAAATTACACCTGCATTTTATAAGGGTTAGCTTACCTGGGGGTAAAGACCGGTGCTGCGATTAGGGAACGAACCCAGCACCTTCTTTTTGTTAAATATTTTTGTCATTTTGTGTGTTTGCCTCAGTAGTTTCTACTGGCGGAGGCGCGCCTGTTCCACCCTAGACCGCAGTCAACCTGGGCGATATTAAGACGCATAAACCAGTGCTTGGATGTATGTGTGCATCTGTATGTACCTATGCTAAGTTTGTGCGTTGTCAGAAGCCAGCCCAACCAAAGTGAAATGGCAGGGTCCCACCCTGAGGGCGCGTGTGAAAGTTATGCAAGAGTGTGACTGTAGGACAGAGTCAAATGAAATGGATTGTGAGCCGTGTCATTTATCCACTAGCCGAAGTCGTCCCATAGTTCGCTGAGCCTGACGCAAACAGCCAGACGTGAGACGCTGGCTGATGTCAGCTCATTTACTGTGTAGCATCTTTGTCCACTTGAAATGCACTGAGCAAGACCCCGACTTTACGTTCTTGTTGTGCTCCTGGACACATATTGGGCTAAAGCAGTAGGATTAACTGGGATCCTAATCGTCGTACACCTACTGAAAAGTCTAGCATTGCCGCACAGCCAGGAGGTCATAACATCAAGCACAGCAACAACAACCACACCATCAACCTTAACAACAGCAGTTACAACAACAACATCAGTAACAGCAACAACGCTTTCAGCAACAACAGTAACAACATCCACAGAATCAGCAGCCACATTTGTGACAACAATAACAACAGATACAACATGAACAACGACAGCAGCAGTTACAAACAACAATAGTAACAACGTCAACAAAGGCAACATCAGTTGGAACAACAACAATAACAATTTCAACAACAGCAGTTGCAAAACTAACAGCAACAACAGCTCTTACAACAACAACAGCAGTTGCAAAACTAACAACAACAACAGCAGTTACAACAACAACAGCTGTTACAACAACAACAGCAGTTGCAAAACTAACAGCAAAAACAGCTGTTACAACAACATCAGTTGCAAAACTAACAGCAACAACAGCTGTTACAACAACATCAGTTGCAAAACTAACAGCAACAACAGCTGTTACAACAACATCAGCTGCAAAACTAACAGCAACAACAGCTGTTACAACAACATCAGTTGCAAAATTTACAACAGCAACAACAGCTCTTACAACAACATCAGTTGCAAAACTAACAGCAACAACAGCTGTTACAACAACAACAGCAGTTGCAAAACTAACAACAGCAACAACAGCTCTTACAACAACATCAGTTGCAAAACTAACAGCAACAACAGCTGTTACAACAACAACATCAGTTGCAAAACTAACAGCAACAACAGCTGTTACAACAACAACAGCAGTTGCAAAACTAACAACAGCAACAACAGCTCTTACAACAACATCAGTTGCAAAACTAACAGCAACAACAGCTGTTACAACAACAACATCAGTTGCAAAACTAACAGCAACAACAGCTGTTACAACAACATCAGTTGCAAAACTAACAGCAACAACAGCTGTTACAACAACATCAGTTGCAAAACTAACAGCAACAACAGCTGTTACAACAACAACAGCAGTTGCAAAACTAACAACAGCAACAACAGCTGGTACAACAACAACAGCAGTTGCAAAACTAACAACAGCAACAACAGCTGTTACAACAACAACAGCAGTTGCAAAACTAACAGCAACAACAACAGCTGCAACAAATAGGGTAAGACAATAACGTGCTGATGGAACAATGTCGTTTTTAATTGAGGAATTATTGTCAAGCGTGCTCAAAGTGCGAACAGGACACATACCACACTGATAACATGCCGTAAGAAATGACTTATAGTGTGACAAATTTACGGTTTAAAAAAATCGTTTCCATATCATGAAATTGCACACCCTAATGTTCACACACAAAATATATGGTTTCACATAAAAACAGCAGTGGAACAATGCTGCACCCCTTTGCTATTTGTCATGGCTATAGGCCGGGTTATGAAAAACTGTGTTCCAGACTTACATTAAGGCATAACATGGACATGTGGTAAAACTTTCAAGGATCACAATTTCGCAGAAGATGACTTGGCTCTATTGAGTCCATCTTTTGAGGAAACACCAGAGAACGATGCCTCTATTATGCCACCTAATAGAACAGAGAAGCCATAACTGGCTGCCGGTCTACATTGCTCTTCTGTTTTAGTTCATTATAGATGCCGCCAGACCATGGATTTGTCGGGAATTCACACTAGTCGACGACTTACACTTGTGTTCACGGAAACGTGTTGTTTTCATTTGGACTGGTTAATTCGTTTATTTTGTGTTCTTTCTTCCGTCCGATTATCCTGGAACGGACATCGGCTGTACGAATAGCACTACGCTTAAACATGTGTCATATTTCACGTTCTAGTTCACCCGGCTGAACTTCATGAGATTGGTGCCCCTCGCCCTAGCTGAAGACAACGTCAACTTTGTTGAATGGAATTTAGACACAACTATAATGAACTGCCACCTGGACAGAGATGTGCTCCGTCAGGTGTGTAGCGGCCCAAGACGCGCTGTTGTTGTATGGCGAGAGCTGGTACTACAAACTGTAATAACGGTGCCATAACGACCTTCTAGGTTATGGGACTGATGATGATGATGATCATCATGATGATGATGATGAATAGAACAGATAAGACTTCAAGTAAATGCCTCAAAGACAAAAAGTTATCAATTTTACAAACAAAGTTGCTGATATAAATAAGAATGAATAACCAGCTCAGAAGGTTGCAAGTTTCACTTATTTGGAGGATTGAAATACAATAAAAGAAATTTCCACTCAAACTGCTTTGGTCTCATGTGCCTTTAACCAACTAACAAACATATGAAAATCAAAATCAATTAGCAAACACACATATCTCATACTGTTTAACTCCAACGTAATGTCAATGCTACCAGATGGATGTGACGAAGATACTAGAAAATAAACTGAATGCTTTGAAAATAAATTTCTTTGAAAACTATAGGACATTAGCTGGAAATTCAAGACCAACAAGCTAATAAGAGAAAATATCAATCAGTTTATATTATCTAAAAAATATACACTGAGCATGTGCTTAGAATGAACAATAAAGAACTCCAATTCAATCAAATTTACTCAACAAATGCTTGCCAAATCTTCCTATCATTAGCCATTTGAGCCAATTCTGTCCAAGTCGTATTTGACACTTTTACATTTTGCTCCAGTTTTCTCTTTCATGAGTGTCTCGGTCTTCCTCTACTTCTCTTGCTCTGTGGTTTCCATAAGAGAGGTTGTCTGGTAATGTTATCCACTGGTTTCCGTAATGTGTGGCCTATCCATGGCTTTCACCTCTTCCGTCTCCCATGCTCCACTGGTATTTGTCCCGTTTCCCCCATCAGTTCCACGTTGATGATCTTGCCGTACCTTTTCCCCCCTTGTATTTTGCACAGGAAACCATTTTCGAAACTCTGCACATTTATTTGTAAGTACCTGTGTTGTCCTCCATGTTTCAGGGCCATATAACATAATGGGTTTTACGTTGGATTTGATTATTATTTTAGTTGGTGTTTTAATTCCTATTGACTTCCATAAATTTCTCAATGCAATGAAAGCTCCTCTCTCTTTCTGTATTCTTAACTGAACATCATTTTATATACCTCCTAATATGTCTATATTGTTCAAGGTACTCCAATTTCAGCCTATTATGTAGGCTTCAAATGGTAGCAGACAGAGAGGAAGGCCTAAAGAGACTTCGCAGAACGACCATCAGAGAAGGTTCAACTATGGGTCTAAACGACATACAGGAACTTCGATACTTAGCGTCACGAGCTGCAGTGGTCAGCGACCCATAGCTGACTGCTAACGTCAGGGCCAGCGAACCATAGCTGCCAAGACCCTTCTACACCTCCACGCGGTGATCCTGGATAACAGGCTGCAGCAGGGCAGACTGGCTAAGGAGAAGGGATCGAAGAGGGAATGCTAACCCGGTACTAAACAAATGATTGCTGAAGTCGGATGTGTTGGACCGAAAGGTGCAAATATTACAGTCAAACTGTAAACTACGACACAACGCATTCCGTTTTCAGGACTACATTCTGCTATTTACGCCCTTTCAGGGTTTGGAAGTGGGAGAGTGAGGACGAACCAAGCCGAGTCAAACTGGAGAGCACTTGTTTCTGCCTTAAGTGGCGTGTGTGGCGTTCAAAGAACATAATAATACTGTTCGCCTAGGCATCTAGGGCCCGTTACGTCTATCAACCACTACCATGTCCAGCTGCTGAGGTTTGTAGCCAAACCTCGTTCAATGCCGAAGGAGAGACTGTTATCTGCCGGAGCCATGTAGAACGTGTGCGGCCCATCCCACTCCTCCAGCCGGTTGATGGGAGGCTGTTGTTACTCCTAGCTGACTTGGAAATCATCTGGTGAGCCGGAACTTCCTTGTCCAGTCGAACCAAGTGACTAAACATAGACAGGCAGCGGCGGAACAGAGTGTTCAAGATGGAGGGAAGACTCGTCTTTGCAGATAGCTCAACATTCTTCTACTTCTTGTGGTCGCATCCTAGATGTTCAAACCATCCGGCAAGTTTCCGCGATGAACTAAACTGTTGACTGCTGTTGCTCTTTAGCTCCATTCAACTTTGCTTGTAGTGTCGAATCATTCGGTCAGTGTATCCTCTTTAACTGACCAATCAGAGGACCGTCCTGCAAAACATGCTCGGCAGTTTTTTCGCCTGTCCCACATGTACACAGTGGTAAAGCAGATAGACGAAGCCTGTACATGTGTTTATTCGGTGTATTATGCCCAGTCCTGAGGCGATGAATGATATTCTGTCATTGCCGGTCAAGGGTGTGGTAGTCATTGGTGGATTGGTTCTTGACATTACGTACGAGATCGAAGCACCTGATACCGAGGATGCGTCTAAGGCTGTGCATGTGAAAGTCTTGGCCATGATGATGATTATATAATTCCTTTAGCTGTGAGCAGGCATCTCTTGACGGGCCAATGCCTCTCGAACAAAAACACACGTTTTTCTCAATTGTTTAAGTGATGTGTATAATGTGTTGTGTATGGTGCGTTCTGGTGGGAGCAGTAGCAGATCGGCCAGCCCTGGACACACAGGAGCTGCTCGACCGACTCATCGATGTCGTTGCAAAATCTGCAGTTTGGTTCACGTATTAGGTCTAATCTATTCAGATGTTTGTTGAGAGGGGCATATCCTGTTCTCAGCTTGAAGATCAAACTCCGAGTCTTGAACGTAGATAGATAGATATTCCCGCAGGTCATCAGTTGGCAGAATGTGGAATTTTTTCGGTTAGAAATCAAACAATACTCCATAAACAATACTGTGATATCAAAGCGAACGATGTGTTTTTCAGAAAATCGGGAGCAAATATCAATAGACGCCCACATTTGGAATATATACATACACATTTGCATACTTGTACTATGAGAGATGTCAATGCAAATGATAGAATAACAGATGTACTGACTTAAATTACCCTACTCCCTGGCGTAAACAGTGTATCGATTCACATTTCTCACGATAAACATCCTTGTATGTATAGAATAAGTAGATTGGTAAATACACTATGACAGGTAATGGACATTTTCAGCTGTAGTACACAAGGGGCCACTCCCACGTAGACGAGGCCAGGTTGTTGAGTCCGGTATGACAAATTTTCTTTAATGTGTAACAGAAACTCGGGCGTAACTTGTTAAGTTGTTCGTGTCGATGTACAAAATCATTTTTCTCTTCATTTCTAACTCGGAGTACAGTTCTTACAGAAGCGAGAACACAATTATCTGCCTTGTTCAGTTGGTAAGATTACGTATTGTTTACTGTTAATAATGTCTGGTATATGGATACTGGCTCGTTTATTCCGTGAGGTGTTTTGTCCGTGTGTGTAATTTAAACAGGCTTTAAAACAAGACGTTAGTAATGATTATTTTGTTCCGGTAGGACAGTTATAGCTATAATAAAACTAGACTTGTTGAAATAATTTTAGAATTCTTTATACTGGAAAGACAACAGAATATATCAATATTATAGGGAGACAAGACAAACACACACTACAATTCACCGGTTGGTTTAAACAAGGGGTCTTGTGAACAAACGACTGGCAAAGAAGAGTGCAGCAGACGAGCAACCATATGTAATTTTTAACTTAAAACTTAACTTAAAGTCTATAATGCTAGTTTAGAAGACTCTGCAGAATATATATACAACCAGTTTCTTTTACATTCACTTGATTTAAAAATACCTATCCGCATCCAATCTATTCTTGGATGCATTAATTGACCCTACCTCCACTATTTCCTATAGCAATGCATTCCAAGCATTCACCACTCTCTGACTTAAGCAAATATTTCCTGACATCTAATCTGAACTTGTCCTTAATTAATTTGTAACTGTGCCCACTTGTTCTTGTATGTGGCCGTCTTTTATAAAAACGTGTTATAGTATTTTTGATTATTTCCCTTGATTATCTTATAAACCTGTTTTAAATCACGTTGAATTATTTTCATTTCTAGACACTGTAGGCCAGTTTTTCAGTCTTTCCTCATAATTCTGGAATCCCACTATCAGTTTTGTCGCTTCTTTGTATCATTTCCAGCATGTTTGTACATCTTCTACGATAAGGACTCCACGTCTTATTTACAAACCAATGGAAGACAAAGATTATCAAATCAATCGGTCACAAACATTCCGACATGACTTTTATTGTGAGATAGTGGGAACTTGAGACGTTAGTCCGGCCAAGCACAATATACTGACCCAGACCACTTTCCCTTCAAAGAAGCGTTCCCTGGAAATAAGCTGTTTTCAAGGTTGTCTGGTTGACGAGAAATGGATCGACGTGATCATCGTAGTAGTGAGCGTCAAGCAGATGACGACAAGCATAGCACAACCACTTGAATAACATCGTTTCACCTTCAACATCACGCTCGTGATGTGAGGAAAGCTACTACAACCCGCCACTTAACGTCTTTTTCAGGGCGTACAAAAGAGTAAACTCACTTATTGTGAACATTAAACAGCAACACCACGAGATAATCAATCTTCTTCTTCTTCTTCTTCTTCTTCGTACGCTGTCAAACGTCAACCTGTATTTTCTCGAAGAAAGCAGCGGTCATCCTGAGGCTGTCGACACTACCATAGAGCTTGTCTAGTGTTGCCACTGGTGATGGCCACATGTGCTTTCTCTGATCTTCGTATGTCGGGCAATTTTGCAGCAGATGTTCAGCGGTCATTTTCCCGGTACTACAAGTGCATTCGTCAGTGCCATCTATCTTCAGTTTATTGAATAGGTGGTACCTCAGTCTGTTGTGGCCTGTGCGGAGTCTGAAGACCACGACCTGCTCTCTTCTGTTCAACTGGTAATAGGCATCGTTTTTTGTGTAACCAGTATGTTCTGTTTCCCATTTGGCCATGTATCTGGCCCTAATAAGCCTTTTGGACTCTTCGTAGGTCACACTAGAATCTGGTTGTGGTAGTCTTGCACCTTCTTTTGCCAGTCTGTCTGCCTCCTCGTTGCCTTGGATGTTACAGTGGGATGGACCTACTGTACCACTACTCTTTTTGGTGCGGACTGCTGGCATAGTTGACAGATTACTGCTCTTAAATCATTAAGTTCAGTATTTTTCTGGATTTTTAGTGCTGTGACTACGGCCAGGGCATCTGTAAACAGGACTATCTGGCTTTCATTGCTTTCGCCTGTCAGCATTGCTTCTACCGCAACACTCAGTGCCTCTGCCTCCGCTCCGAAATTGCTTGATGAGAATTTTCCAGTTGCCACTGACAGTGGTATTTTTCTACCATTTGGTAGGCTCAGAAATACCCCTGCCCCTCCGTTCTGTGTTGTGTTTGTTACAGAACCGTCGGTGTATGCATGGGTCCATTCCATGCTTGGATAGTTTTCCGTTATATACCTCAGGGTTATGTCTCTTCTTTCTTTTTCAGTCTGGCTGTTCTTGTTTCCAATACCTGGTATATTTTCTACCACATCCGGAATGATATGCTGCTTCCAGGTAGGTTTGCGTACAGTAGGGATGGGCTTTGGTATTGTTACGGTGTTCATAGTGTCTTCGCTCATCTTTGCTTTGGCTATTTCTGCAAAGTTTCTCCGCTTTAGTTTTCCATTTCCAAATCTATTTAGTCTCTGATGCATTGGATGGTCTGTCAGTCTTCTGAGTTTCTCTGCTTGGTGCTGGGCTCTGCAGTCTCTTCTGTCGGTCATGGATTGCAGATTTGAATTTTTCAAGTTCTACAGTTGGCGTTGACTTCATGCCTCCTGTTATAACTCTCATGGCTTGGTTTTGAATTTTGCTAATTTTATCAAAGTTCGCCTTTGCGGCTGTTGTCCATGCCGCAATGCCATACTCGAGAACTGGTCTCACTCTTCCAGTGTACAGTTTCTTTAGTATTCTTTCGTCTGCTGCCCAGCTTTTGCCAGCAAGTTTCCTCATGATTGCCATTCTTTGTCTGGCTCTCATTCGGTTTCTCTCGATCTGACTTTTCCATGTTATGCGCCGATCAAATGTGACTCCCAAGTAGTTTGGGTTGTCGTTTGGCCGCACATATTTGCCGTTAAGACTTATTTTGGTGTTCTGGGGTTTATTTGAAAGCGAGAATATCGTACATGTTGTTTTTTCCTCGTTTATTTTGACCAGCCATGAGTTCGCCCACTCCTCCAACGATGTTAGGGCCTGCTGCATCCTATTGCTTGCTACGGTGAGATTTGTTTTAGAGGTCCACATAGCCAGATCGTCTGCAAACATGGAGCTGTGGAATCTTCTTGGTATATTCTTTGTGATGTTATTTATATACACCAGAAAAAGTGTGGGTGACAGTACCACCCCCCCCCCCCTCCTTGGGGTACTCCTTGCTCCAATGTCACCTTTTTGCTCATCTGCCCGTGTACTTGAACTTTGGGTGTTCTGTTTTCGTGGTAGTGGCTGATCCATCTGTACATTTTCCAACAAACTTCACTTCTTGGTAGCTTTACTTCAAGTCCCTCTTTCCACACCTTGTCAAATGCCTTCTCTAGATCTGCCCAATCCGCTACTGTATGCTTTTTCTCTTGGTAAGCATCCTCTATTTCCTGTGCTATGAGAGTGATCTAGTTCTCAGTGGATCTGTGTTGTCTAAATCCTGCTTGCTGTAGAATTAGTATGTGTTTTTCTTCCAGATGCCACATCAGTCTGGTGTTTACCATACGTTCCATCAGTTTGCCTTCACAGCTCAGTCGACTGATGGGCCTGTATCCATTTGGATCTGTTCTATCTTTTTCTTTCTTTAGTACTGGAATATGTTCAGCATCTTTATATGCCTGTGGTACAATTCACCTTTTCCAGCTTTGGTTCACGGCTATAGTAACTTCCTCTTTGCTGTTTGGCCCAACCCCATCAGCATTTCGTTTGTTACCCCATCTTTTCCGAGCGATTTCTTTTTCTTTAAAGTTCTCATGGCCTCATCCATTTAATTCATTGTTAGTTTTGCCATCATCTCTGGTGCCATCTTGATGTTGTCGTGGCTCTGTTATTCTTCACTAATGTCTGTGTGCCTGTCTGTAGGGACATCAATGTGGTTTGCTCTGACATAATGTTCTAAAAAGGCGTTTGCTGCTTTTTTTCCAGTAAGCATGTTGTCGCCCTGTTTGATGGTAATTTGTTTATTTGATGGTGTTTCGTCATTCATGGCTCTGACTAAATTCCATAGTTTGTTCCCTTCTTTATCTAAATTGAGGCTTTCTGCTTTGTTTTTCCAGCTGTCTCTTGTTATTTGTTTTAGTGTTCTTTTGTATTTAATAAATAAATAAATAAATCAACCAATCAATAAATCAATCAAATCATGTCGCTCATCTCGAGGCAATAGCCATTGACAACATCACGCCAGCGTGCGCGGTTCTGGTCTGCTCTTTGTCTCCAGGCGTAATCATTCAATTTTACTACGTTACTACTACACAACTATTTGTTAACAGAGATTAAGGAGAACACAAATAACAATAAATGCTATCTATCTATCTATCTATCTATCTATCTATCTATCTATCTATCTATCTATCTATCTATCTATCTATCTATCTATCTATCTATCTATCTATCTATCTATCTATCTATCTATCTATCTATCTATCTATCTATCTATCTATCTATCTATCTATCTATCTATCTATCTATCTATCTATCTATCTATCTATCTATCTATCTATCTATCTATCTATCTATCTATCTATCTATCTATCTATCTATCTATTTATCTATTTATCTATCTATCTATTTATCTAACTATCTATCTATCTATCTATCTATCTATCTATCTATCTATCTATCTATCTATCTATCTATCTATCTATCTATCTATCTATCTATCTATCTATCTATCTATCTATCTATCTATCTATCTATCTATCTATCTATCTATCTATCTATCTATCTATCTATCTCTATCTATCTATCTATCTATCTATCTATCTATCTATCTATCTATCTATCTATCTATCTATCTATCTATCTATCTATCTATCTATCTATCTATCTATCTATCTATCTATCTATCTATCTGTCTGTCTGTCTGTCTGTCTGTCTGTCTGTCTGTCTGTCTGTCTGTCTGTCTGTCTGTCTGTCTGTCTGTCTATCTATCTATCTATCTATCCATTTATCCGTCTCTCTGTCTCTCTGTCTGTCTGTCCGCCTGTCCGTCCGTCCGTCCGTCCGTAATGCTAGCAGTCAGCTTTGAATCAAAGCTATACACCATGACAAAAGACTGGACTCTGACCAATATCATAAAATGCCTCCTGAAAAATGGGCGATTCTTTGTAACTCTGGGGAAAAAAGACAGCAGATGGCGAAACCAAAACAACGGCCTCGCACAAGGAAGTGTCCTAGCACCCATGCTATATAACATATGTACTATTGACCTACCCATGGACAAAGACACAAGGAAATCCATCTATGCTGATGACACAGCAGTTGCTGCCCAGGGAAAAAAGTTTGAGGAAGCGGAAAGCAAACTGTCAAGTTCTCTCAATGCCCGTGCAGAATACTACCACAAAAATCAGCTTAAACCAAATCCCAGTAAAACACAGGTATGAAACAGAGAGGCAGAAAGAAAACTTCAGATTAGGTGGCAAGGGCAGGAGCTTGAACACTGCACGGCTCCCAAATATCTAGGCGTGAAATTAGACCGCACATTGTCTGACATAACGCACTGCCAAGACACAAAGCGTACGATACACGCAAGAAATAATATCATCAGAAAACTGACCGGCACAACATCGGGGGCACAGCCATCAAGCCTTGTGTTTCTCTGTAGCTGAATACGCTGCACCAGTCTGGAAAAAACTCTGCTCGTGCGAAACTAGTCGATACAGCAATAAATAAGGCGGGTCGGATAGTATCATGGTGCCTAAAACCCACTCACATTGATAAAATATACCCCATAATTGGCATAGCACCCCCCGAGATCCGAAGAAGCGTCGCAGCAGAAATCGAACGAGAAAAACAGGAGCACGACATAAGACACCCAATGTTTGGACATCAGGTACAAAACAAAAGACTCAAATCCAGACATGGCTTTCTAAAAACAACAAAGCCCATACATACAAACCCTGAAAGTCGCCGTATCGAGAGGTGGCACGAATTGGAGCCGGCCCCAGAGATGGAGCTTCAGGAGGAATCTGCTCTTGGACATCATCTACCATACACAACATGGAAGTCGCTGAACAGACTCCGACATGGTGTATCACGGTGCAAGAGAAATATGAAATGATGGAGATACACAGATGATGACACATGTGATTGAGGCGCAATACAGGACCCAGATCACCTGATGACCTACCCCAACCTCCAGGAAATATGCAATAGATGCGACATGCTGGAGGCAAATGACAAGTCAATCCATGCCGCTGAATACTGGAAGCAAGATATATAATGTGGTGCTTGGACACGGAAACGGAAACAGCTTTGAGTCGCTGACCCTAATGCTAGCAGTCAGCTTTGAGTCGCTGACCCTAATGCTAGCAGTCAGCTTTGGGCTGCTGACCCTAAAGCTAGCAGTCGGCTTTGCGTCGCTGACCATTATAGCTCATGTACACCTCAGCTTCTTGATCAATAATACAGGCATGGAAAGGGGATAGTAAACGTACGAGACGTAAACAACTCTGTAAGTTGGAGGACAACATCAAAATATTGACATACAAAAACCTGGCAGATTTGACCAGTATGAGATGTTCCAAAAGACATTGGAGATCCACTGTAGTAGATCCACCACGTGGATATCACATATCTGAACTGAACTGAGATTTCTTTTTTTCCAGATCTTGACATATCCGTCAGTAAATTGTTCCCAGTGAATCAAGGAACTACGTCTATCAGCAACATCAAGATGATGTCTCTAGAAGTGCTTGGCGGTTTGATTAGCATTGGTGTTATGTCGGTCTGGTTGGTAAGTACGTATCACATGTATCTGTCATGTTGTTGTTGTTGTTGTTTAATTCCCACAATGAGTAAATTTACTCTTTTGTGCGCCCTGAAAAGGACGTTAAGTGGCGAGTTGTGGTAGCTTTCCTCACATCGCGAGCATTCCGATGAAGGTGGCCCGTCGTGCTCCATTCGGTTGTGCTATGTTTGGCTTCATCTTCGGGGCGTTCACTACTACAGGAATCACATCGATCCACATCTCGGCTGCCTTGTGTGCTGTCAAATTCGTTATCTTCTTTGTCTCTTGTCGTATCATGCTAACTTTAATAGCTTCTGTGTCTCTTTACTGAGTGATAATAAACTATGACAACTGAACTGCACCATTTCTTTGCACGAAGTGAACGGCGAACAGAGCAGGCCTGTGCAAGATGTTCACAACCTAACCACTTGAAACATAAGTGTTTCATGAACAATACAATAAATAACGCTAATATGTCATTGGTACAGGCTTCCAGCCAGGTTGGTAGCTGCAATGGTAGCCCTTTGCTCCTATTAATACACACACATACACAAATAATTTTTTTTCCTTTTTACTCTTCTACTTCTGCTGTTTTCTTCTTATTAATTTACTTCTTTTATCTCTTCTACTACATCTTATTGTTCTAATTTTTCCGTCTCTTTCTCTTCTTCTTTCTCTACTTTTTTCTTTTCTTCTACTTCTTCTTGTTCTTCTGCTTATTTTCTTCTTTTTCTCTTCTTCTTCTTTTTGTACTTCTTTTTGTTCTACTACCTCTTTTTGTTTTTTCTTCTCCTCCTCATTATTATCTCTTCCTCTTCTTCTCGGTATTATTTAGATATTTCTATTACACAAAAAAACGATGCCTATTACCAGTTGAACAGAAGAGAGCAGGTCGTGGTCTTCAGACTTCGCACTGACCACAATAGACTGAGGTACCACCTATTTAATAAATTAAAGATAGGTGGTACTGACGAATGCATGTGCGGTACTGGGAAAATGACCGCTGAACATCTGCTGCAAAACTGCCCGACATACGAGGATCAGAGAGAGCAGATGTGGCCATCACCAGTGGCAACACTAGACAAGCTCTATGGCAGTGTCGACAGCCTCAGGATGACGGCTGCTTTTTTCGAAAAAATAAAGGTTGACGTCTGACAGCGTACGACGAAGAAGAAGAAGAAGATGATATTTCTATTTCTTCTTCATCTTCTTGTTTTTCGTCATCTGCTACTACTACTACTTCATCTACCTCTTATTACCATTATTTCATTATTTTTCTTCTTCTATTTCTACTTGGGAGCCGCGTAGCGCAGTGGTTAGCGAGTTGGTTTCGCATCTAAGCGGTCCTGGCTCATTCCCCAGTTGAGGCGAACATGTTTTTCAGACCTTCACAGCTCCCGGGTCGACCCAGCCTTAAATGGGTACTTTGTTATTTTTATTATTATTACTGTTCTTTTTCTTCTTTTTATTATTATTATTCTTGATTTTTTTCTTTTTCTGCTGCCTCTTCTATTTCCTCTTCTTTTTCTTTATTAGCTTATTTTGTTTCTGATATCCGGCAAGAGAAGTCACAAAATCTTCTGTTATTTATGTTATAATTTGAATGTTGTTGTTTTGACATTCTTTCAAAACACAGACAGCTATTCCACAGCAGACTTTTGGCCTGTTGAAACGGTAAAGTGAAAGCAGCTCTGAGTTGGAGTAGAGACTTCAAGCATAGATGAAGCTAAAATTCTAATTAAACTCTGAGCAATACATTTTCGCGAAACATTTCAACACACAACACAGTGGTACGTACAACAAGGTACTAACTAATAATGGGTCCAGCATAAAGGAGAAAGGGAAATGTCACTACTTGGAGGAACAAACTGGTGACTAAATTGTATATGATGCAATAACACTTATAATTACTTATCTATAGTCCACTTGTATCGCTAGACGCTGTGGGGCGGTGTGACCTCCTTTGTTTCATATCTTTTGGCATGCTAAATCCGCTGGTGACATGCCGGGTCAGTTCCTGAACCAACCTTTAGGTTGGTAGCCCCTTGAATATGCAATCGCCTATTTTGGAGACTAGTGGTGGTGAAAGCGTAAATTCGAGTAAGATAGACCCTCGGTCTGTCAGGTGCCATCTATGCCGCTCCGCTAACCACATAACGAAAACCTGAGGCTATAGCCACACAGTTCCCCTTTTTATGACATTTTCTATGTGGGTCGTAATCCCTAGAATAATTTGAGCAGATTTTTAAATTGAATTTTGTCCGAGCATCGGCCGTTAAACTTACTCTTTTCCATTTCTAACTGCCAAGGGATTTTTAATGTTCGCACCACTGCACACGGGTGTCTGATCTGACTACTCAGAGATCAGGGGAAATTTTAGCGGATTATCCATATGAAAAAAATCTCGGTCTCCGCCATGATTTCAACCCGCGACCACCAGTCGAGGCGAATACTTTACTTCGAGACCACTTGGTCACCCCAACACCACCACCAACATTTATCCACAACAAATTAGACAAGAAATGTCAGAAAATTAAAACTCTCTTTCGAGTTTGTTTCTATAGCTAGAGTAATTGAGGGAATTTAAAGGCCGAGGTATACAGGCCCCTTCGCCACTGCTGTCGCCGCGCCGTGTGCTGGCTATGTTTGTTTATTTCACCTCTCACAGAAAAACAACATATGCCTTACAGAGGATTCGACCCGCTGCCCTACTTGTCAACGTGCAGGCATCCATACCACTCGGCCACTAATAATAATAAAGCTGAAGTGTTAAAAACATCTTTGTAATAACCTTCACTTGCATGAGGTGTCGTGGCGTGTCCCCTTCCTCTGTGCCTTTCTCTAAAAGTCAGTCAAGTACCCATTTTCAAATATTTCGACTGCAGCGGGAGTTGAAACGCGTACTTTTGCCTTGAAAGACGAGTGCTC
Source organism: Ariolimax columbianus (assembly GCA_036924085.1). Lineage (NCBI taxonomy): Eukaryota > Metazoa > Mollusca > Gastropoda > Stylommatophora > Arionidae > Ariolimax > Ariolimax columbianus. The sequence continues at coordinate 46,236,232 of JAVGWX010000018.1, forward strand.
TGACAAATCAGACAAGCCAACTACAACCGGGATATGGTAATACCATCACTCCAGCAATATTATAGCTTTCCTGTATTTGCTATTATTATTTTATCAACGACTTCTACAACTGCAATTAATACTACTACTATTACTCTTACTACTACTATTACTACTACTGTTGCTACTACTACATTTATTACAACAATTACTACTGCTAATATTACTATTACTAGTATTACCACTACACTTACTACTACTACTGCTGCTACTACTATTACTACTACTACTACTACTACTATTACTATTACTGTCATTATTACTACACTTTTTACTATTTCTACTACTATTACTACTCCTACTACTATTGCCATTATTACTACTACACCTACAACAACTAATACTTCTATTTTTACTGGAAGAAGGTTGAGCGTGGGACCAGCTACCCCACCTCGTCAACAACGAATTGCTACAAAAACAATACCCAAAACAAATCAAAAGCCGTCCTTGAAGGGAAATGTCCCCTCAGCAGGGCCGAAAACATGGCTCAGCCAAACCCGAAAGGAAGCTCGACTGCCGACCTTCCTTCTTTCGACAAGGAAGCCTTCCAGACTCGGGACCTGGAATGAACCACGTGGGAAGAGGGTTGATAACGCAGATTGCAAAAAGAGAAGGAGCTATAGGGCATTAGTATCCATGGGCTGCGTGAGACTAGTTGGACTAAAGAAAAGTATTATTGGCATCAGGGGAAGAGAAAAACGCACCACACACAGAGGGAGGGCCCTAATGCTATCAGCGAAGGCCCAAAGTGCGCTTATAGTTGGCTACTTTTCGAACAAAGAACAAGAAAGTTAAACTAAATATAATTTAGGGATATGCCCCAACAAATGAAAAGGAAGAAACAGTTAAAGAGGGTTTCTACAGCAGATTACAACAGCTAGTGGAGGAGACAGGGAGGACTAACATTACCATACTAATGAGAGATTTCAACGCAAACATAGGAGATGAGAACGTGGGATATGAGGAGATCATGGAAAGGTAAGAGCTAGGAGTCCTAACCGAAAACGGAGAACAGTTTGCATATTTTTGTGCAGGAAACAAATTGGTCATAAAAGGAAGTATGTTTACAAACAGAGCCATTCATAAGGCAACATTGCCCTAACACACCACCTGCATGAAGGTAAGATTGACGTGGCATGTATCCAGGAAACGCACCTCAACAATAACCATAAATTCTCAATCAGAGGATACCAGACCTTCCGTCTAGATAGAGAAGGCCACAAAGGAGGGGTCCTGATACTAACCAGAAACAGCATACCGAGTAGCGCGGTACCTGTCAATCACACCGGACAAGCAGAAATTGTAGGAGTTGACATAATGGCTCAAGAGACGAAGCTCCGCATTTTCAATCTGTACGGACCACCAAACAGAGACCTATCGCTCTCGAGTATGGAGGTCAGAGACTCCAACTGCATAGTAGTTGGAGATTTCAACAGCCACTCGGAGAGATGGGGCTACTCTGACACAGACAGCAGAGGTGACGAAGTGGAAGATTGGGAGATAGATGCAAATCTCTCCCTAATCAATAGGCCGGAGGATAGCCCTAGCTTCTATTCAAGAACATGGCATACCACCTCGACTCCAGATTTGGCCTTCTCCACACAGGACATACACTATAAAATAGACCGCCAGGTGCTAAACCAACTGGCAGGTAGCGACCACAGGCCGATCAGGCTAACCATTGACATGGAAGTAGGCCCACAGGAAACAAAACCGCTCCCACGTTGGAATTACAAACGAGCCGACTGGGACAGATTTGCAATCCTGACAGATGGGCTGTGTGAAACCATCAACACACGAAATACCAAAATGAAGCCCATGGTAGAGAGCCTAAGCAAGGCAATAATGCAAGCCGCCACTGAAACCATCCCAAGAGGAGCTAGGAAAAACTATAAGCCCTACTGGAATGATGAGTTACAGAAAGTGGAAGATGCAGTAACAAATGCTAGGAACGTGGCAGAACGTGAAAAATCCATGGAGGCAAACATCGCCCTCAAAGCCGCCACGGCGAAGTACAAACACACTCTCAAGCAAACAGCAAGAGAAAGTTGGAAAAAAAAACGGAAAGTTTAAACCTGGACAAAGACGGGAACAAGCTATGGAAGCTAGTCAGAGCCATGAACGACGAAACCCCGTCAAATAAACAAATTACTATCAAGCAGGGCGAGAACTTGATCACAGGTAAGAAAGCCGCAAACGCCTTTGTCGATCACTATGCCAGAGCAAACCACATCGAGGTCCCTGCAGATAAGCATACAGACATTAGCGAAGAGCTAAAGCGACACGAAAACATAAATACGGCTCCTGAAGAGCACATGATGGCCAAACTAACCATGCGCGAAATGGAAGAGGCTATGAGAACACTAAAGAAAAGGAAATCTCCCGGAAAAGACGGGATAACAAACGAAATGCTGATGGGGCTGGGCCAAACAGCGAAGAAAAAACTACTATCAGTCCTGAACCAAAGCTGGAAAAGGGGTATTGTACCCCAGGCATGGAAGGATGCAATACTGGTACCAGTACCAAAAACAGGTAAGGATAAAACAGATCCGAATGGATACAGGCCCATAAGCCTACTGAGCTGTGTCGGCAAGCTGATGGAACGGATGATAAACACCAGACTGATGTGGCATCTGGAAGAAAAACGAATTCTAATTCCACAGCAAGCCGGCTTTAGACAGCACAGATCCACTGAGGACCAGGTCATCCTCATAGCCCAGGAGATAGAAGATGCCTACCAGGCACAGAAGCACACAGTAGCTGTTTGGGTGGATCTGGAAAAGGCATTTGACAAAGTCTGGAAGGACGGACTTAGAGTCAAGCTGAGAAGAAGTGATGTCTGTGGGAAGATGTACAAGTGGATCAACCACTACCTCAAACAAAGAACGGCCAGAGTCCAAGTACAAGGGCAGATGAGCAAAAAGGTGACACTCGAGCAGGGAGTACCCCAAGGGGGAGTACTGTCACCCACACTCTTTCTGGTATATATAAACGATATTACAGAGAATATACCAAGAAGAGTCCATAGCTCAATGTTTGCAGACGATCTGGCTATGTGGACCTCTGAAAAGAATCTCACCATAGCAAGAAATCGGATGCAAACGGCCCTAACATCGCTGGAAGAGTGGGCGAACTCATGGCTGGTCAAAATAAACGAGGAGAAAACCACGTGCACAATATTCTCGCTCTCATTAAAACCCCAAAGTACCAAATTAAGCCTAAACGGCAAAATCCTGCAGCCAAACGACAACCCAACCTATCTGGGAGTCACATTTGATCGGCGCATGACATGGAAAAGTCAGATTGAGAGAAACCGAATGAAAGCCAGAGAAAGAATGGCGATCATGAGGAAACTTGCTGGCACAAGCTGGGGAGCAGACGAAAGCATACTAAAGAAACTGTACACTGGAAGAGTGAGACCAGTTCTCGAGTATGGCATTGCGGCATGGACAACAGCAGCGAAGGCGAACTTCGATAAAGTTAACAAACTTCAAAACCAAGCCATGAGAGTTATAACAGGTGGCATGAAGTCAACGCCAATTGTAGAACTTGAAAAGATTACAAGACTGCAATCCATGACCGATAGAAGAGACTGCAGAGCCCAGCTGCAGTCAGAGAAACTCCGAAGACTGACGGACCATCCAATGTACCAGAGACTAAACAATCTGGGAAATGGGAAACTGAAGCGGAGAAACTTTGCAGAAATAGCCAAAGCAAAGATGCACGAAGATCCCATAAACGCACTAACAACACCAAAACCCATCACTACTGTACGAAAACCTACTTGGAGGCAGGATATATTTCCAGAAGTGGTAGAAAATATACCAGGTATTGCAAACAAAAACTGCCAGAGTGAGAAAGAAAGGAGAGACACTACCCTAAGCTTCATAACGAAAAGCTACCCAAGCATGGACTGGACCCATGCATACACCGACGGTTCTGTAACAAACACTACACAGAACGGAGGGGCAGGAGCATTCCTGAACCTACCAAATGGCAGAAAAATAACACTGTCATTCGCTACTGGTAAGTACACAAGCAATTTCAGAGCAGAGGCAGAGGCACTGAGGGCGGCAGTGGAAGAAATGGTAACACACAGTGAAAATGAGAGCCATATAGTCTTGCTGACAGATGCTCTCGAAGTAGTCACAGCGCTAAAAAGCCAGAAGAACACTGAGCTTAATGACTTAAGAGCAGCACTCTGCAAACTGTGCCAGCAGTCCGCACCAAAAAGGGTGGTGGTACAGTGGGTTCCGTCACACTGCAACATCCTAGGCAACGAGGAGGCAGACAGACTGGCAAAAGAAGGTGCAAGGCTACCACAAACAGATACCAGTATGACGTACGAAGAGTCAAAACGGCTTATCAAAGCCAGATACATGTCCAAATGGGAAACCGAACATACTGGTTACACCAAAAACGATGCCTATTACCAGTTGAACCGAAGAGAGCAGGTCGTTGTCTTCAGACTTCGCACTGGCCACAACAGACTGAGGTACCACCTATTCAACAAACTGAAGATAGGGTGTACCGACGAATGCCCTTGCGGTACTGGTAAAATGACCACTGAACATCTGCTGCAGAACTGCCCGACATACGAGGATCAGAGAGAGCAGATGTGGCCATTGCCAGTGGAACTGCAAGACAAGCTGTATGGTAGTGGCGAGAGTCTCAGGATGACCGCCGCATTTTTCGAGAAAATAATGGTTACTGTCTGACTGTGTACGCAGAAGAAGAAGAAGATAAGGCAACATTGGACTGCGATATCTATAAATACACACATATACATCTGACTTTAACATTTCATTTTAGGGTACCCGGTTAGCCTTCCCTCTTCGTTCCCTTCTCCTTATCCAGTCTGCCCTCTTCGATCCCTTCTCCTTATCCAGTCTGCCCTTTTGGAGCCTGTTATCCATGACCATCACGTGGAGGTGGAGTAGGGTCTTGCCAGCTCTGCGTCACTGACCCTGGCGCTAGCAGTAATATTTTGTCGCTGGCCACTACGGGATTCTGTGTCGAAGTGGTTTAGCCGTCAGCCTCGTGATCAGGTGGTGTGTTTTCGACTGCGGACTCCGCCGTCTATTTCACGGGTACTTGATGCGGAGCCCCCTGCAACTCGTAGTCGCCCACTTGTCGTCTTTTCCTTGACTTGCCATTGGGGCCGGGCGGCACGAGACGAGAGAGCGAGGATACAAATTAGCACGGTTAATCCTTACAAAAAAATATCGCTAACAAAATTAATTATGCCATCATCGTCTACGATGGACGGCGGCCCTTGCCTTTGCCTTGAGGGCTACAGCTCATGCACTGATTCCACACTTTCCAGTAAATTCCACAGAACGCCACATGATAGTATAATAAAAATGCATTGGTCCCTCTCGACGTGCAGGGTGGAAACCATTAGTAAACATACATATTGAACCGCCATTAATAATTTATAGCTCAGGCTAAAAGGGCACCATCTGTTTCAATGGTCTACTTGTTCGTTAGCTGGTCAATTCAAATGAATATCGTGCTGCAATTAGTGTTAATATCATAGGAATAGATCTTGTGGGTCTGTTGTGGGGGTCTGATGGGTATATATGTGTCCGTTGTGTATATACGTGCTTAGTATACTGTGGAGACCGTGTGGGTCTGTTCTGTGTATGAATGTCCGGGCTAATTTGAATATGCTGTGTAGATCTGATTCATCTATTGTGGATGCCGAGTCGGACTGTTCTGTGTATGTATGTGTAGTGTATTATGGGTCTGTTGTCTGATTATTGGGAGTATATTGTGTAGAACAGAGTGGGTCTGTTCTGTACATGCACAAATTATAGGTCTTTAATGTCTGATGGGTCTATTGCAGATGTTTGAGAATGGGAGACTAACGCATGGTCAGGCACAACATACTGATCAGAAAATGTTAGTCAGGATCAGGTGTACATAGTGACCAAGATACACACCTCACTTACACATAGTTCTTAATGGAAACAGGCTGTTTCATGGCAGTCTGGCTAACGAGATGTGTGAACTACGTCAGCTTCGTAGGAGTGAGCGACACGCAGATGAAGCCAAGCATAGAACAACAGTCTGGAGGACCCGGTCGACTTTCATCAGCATGCTCGATATGGGCGGGAGGGGGGAGGGAAGCTGCTAAAAGTCGCTATTTAAATCCCTTTGAAGATCGCAAAAAAGAGTTGTTATTGTTGTTGTTGTTATTCCATAGCTGCTTAGCATGCCTACCCTTCGCACCCCAATTCTTCTTCTTCTTCGTTCGTTCTCAATCTCCCGCTACCAAATACTGAAAGGGTAAGTAGCAGAATGTAGTCCAGAGAACGGAATGCGTTGTGTCGTAGTTTACAGCTTGACTGCGATATTTGCACCTTTCGGTCCAACACATCCGACTTCAGCAAGCATTTTTTTAGTACCGGGTTAGCATTCCCTCTTCTATCCCTTCTCCTTAGCCAGTCTGCCCTGCTGCAGCCTGTTATCCAGGATCACCGCGTGGAGGTGTAGAAGGGTCTTGGCAGCTATGGTTCGCTGGCCCTGACGCTAGCAGTCAGCTATGGGTCGCTGACCACTGCAGCTCATGCGCTGCTCAGCATCTTAATCCCGCACCCCAATTCCATTATTATATAGATACACAGGTCTTCTTCAGCTGAATTACTGCTCCGTACAGTGTGTTGACAATTGTCGGCAGTGCTTGCAAGAATTTTTTGCTCATGTCGGCAAGCGCCTTGCACTCAATGAGTTGGTGTCTAACTGTTTCATCAGGGAGAGAGCAATGTTTGCATTAGGGAAGGAGCTGGCGATTAAAGCGGTCCACGTGGCTATTGACTCTACTGTGTCTTGTTCGGAACTGAAAGATGCAACATTGATCTCTTCTTTGTAGTTTACGTCATCGTTACTTCTTGGCTGTGACATTTCGGTAAATACACTGCGACCTGTTGTTCCATTCACCCAACTTTTCATGAAGATTTCCCCGGAATTATTCTTAGTAATTAGTTTTACTGTGTGGTAACTGCAAGGTCTATCTAATTATTGTTTAGAGGCTCCTGTTTCTGCGAAACTGTCAGCCATCTCGTTTCCTGGTATCCGTCGAAAAGTGACAAAAAAAGAGTAAACATCCTCACTGTGCGCACTAAATAACAACAGCAACATGAATGTATCATGTCACTTCTTAAATGAGCTGAGTAATAAAAAAGGAGTTGTATTAGAAATAAACAGATGAATTGGGAACTTATTATGTATCTTTGTGACTCTAACGAAGATCAAAGCGATGACATCCATCAACGACCTTAACCAATTAAATAAGTCGAATACAGCTACTGGATGTTGATTCTTCACTCTTGTCTTGACCAGAATTTCACAATCTCTCTACTCAGTAAAAACTATTCTGGGAACTGGGGCATGCAAATATGATATATCTATTTATCTTCAGTCTGCTTGTGTAGTTAGACGTTGTTGGATGTTGTGACATTTTTTGTTTCATATTTTTTGGCAGCGAAAATCCGTTAGTGACTTGCCAGGTCAATACCAGTATATGATACCAAACGTTGAATTGGTAGCCACTGGAATATACGATCGCCTATTTTTGGAACTGATGGTGAAAGCGTAGATTAGAGCAAGGTAGACCCACATCCTGTCAGGCGCCATCTATACTGCCCTGCTAACCACATAACCAAGTCCTGATGTTATAGCCACAAGGTCCTATTTTTTGGAATATATTCTCCGTGGGGCGAGAATCCGTATAATAATGTGAATAGATTTTTAAATTGAATTTTGCCAGAGCGGCGGCCGTTAAACCTACACTTTTCGATTTCAAACTACCAAGTGATTTTACACGTGCACGCCACTGCACGCGAGTATCTGATCTCACTACTCAGAAATCAGTTGCAATGTTTGTCGGATGATCCACGTGAAAAAATCCCGGTTTCCACCATGATTTGAACCCGCAACCTCCAGCACCCTAAGCGAGCACCTTACCTTCATATCAAGGTATATTCTCCCGCCCTGTTGTGGGATACATGTTTTCAGGAAAGACTTCGGGAGTAAACCCTTAGGGAAAAACTACATCATGTCCTGTCTCCAGTTTTCTCGATAATGTCTTGCAATTGGCCAATGGTTGCTCAGGACGAGAGAGTGAGGTTGAGAAATTGCATAATTCACCTCACTGTAATCCAAATCCAAGTCACTCTTTCATCTATTTCACCAGATAGAGCAAAAGAAAAAGATTGTTCATATGGATGAACTGAGAAAAGGTCTCAATCACACGTGATAGACGAACATTATTATATTGCATTCAACAGATCAGGATATGTGGATACGTCAATAAAGCGAGTTGTAGACAAAGATTGTTTGTTCTGGATAACTACCACAAGACACGTAATCTGCACTTGGGTAACACATGTTACTAACTACAAAAAATAAATAATTTGTAATGGACACAATAATTAATGGTGTTTATGTCTTTAGTTAATGAAATAAAAATTCTGAAGTAATTTAACCTATAAATATGTTTTTTGTGTGATTTGGTTAAAGGTTAATGGTTAAAGGTCTTTCTGGATTTTACTGGCGAAAGCACGATCATTTCTGTAACAGACCGCAATCCTTTGAACCATATTAGGACGTACTGGTAGGCGTATTAATGCGTGTGTGTATCTGTTTGTAATGTGGACGTATTGGTCAGTGTATTGATGCCCGTGTGTATCTGTTTGTAATGTGGACATATTGGTCAGTATATTGAAGCGTGTGTGTATCTGTTTGTAATGTGGACGTATTGGTCAGTGTATTGAAGCGTATGTGTATCTGTTTGTAATGTGGACGTATTGGTCAGTGTATTGATGCGTGTGTGTATCTGTTTGTAATGTGGACGTATTGGTCAGTGTATTGATGCGTGTGTGTATCTGTTTGTAATATGGACGTATTGGTCAGTGTATTGATGCGTGTGTGTATCTGTTTGTAATGTGGACGTATTGGTCAGTGTATTGATGCGTGTGTGTATCTGTTTGTAATGTGGACGTATTGGTCAGTGTATTGATGCGTGTGTGTATCTGCATGTAATGTGCTCTACTATGACATCTTTGCAATACAGTAGATTCGTAAATACTTTATGTATGGACGTAGAGAAGTGGTCGTACCAAGAAAAATCCCCGACATGCCCATTCAAACTGAACACAAAGTGATTTCTATCCCGTAATGTTGAATTGCAAACTAAGATTGCGCTTGATTTACAGTCCTACACCATGCACCTTCCCCTATAAATATGTATTGATCGAACTCGGCCTATGTTTCGTAGTCCCAAGTGTTGAATGGCGAAACACAAGCCTAGCTATGAGACCTACTTTGGGGTGTCTCACTGATCGAGGGCCATAACGCATCTATCCGACATTTAATTCCGAGCTGCCCATTACTTCACTTCTGTTTTTCTTATATATGTTTCTAGGTGCAGATAAATACTCGTATTATGAACGATGTCACGAACAAATAATCTTAATACACTATTAATAATTGTTTAAGTTTGTTGTTTCATTGTTAAGCACTACAGTTCAACTTTCAAAGTCAACCTGTTCCAAATCATTTGCTATTATTAATTTTCCCTCTGCAATGTGAACCACATGTTTGAACTTTACCCGGTCCTTTTAGTTCAGTTCAAGGGCAATTTCCGCATCGAAGGTTGGCTGCAATTGATCTCCAGTGTACTTTATATCTTGCCATAATGGTGCAATCTGACATGCTTTTTCCATTCCGTCTCCTGATGTTATCCACCCACTTAAAACGGTGTCTGCTTCTTGAACGACAGCCATCCACCCTACCCTCTAGTATGGTCTTCAACAAGGAGGCATGTCTTGTTATGTGACCGAATAACGTGAACGTCTAATTTCGGTCGTTAATTCTCTTTTCATCCCCAACTTTTTCAATACCTCTACATTTATATTCTTTACTTTACTTTACTTTCCAAGAAATGCAACCCATTCTTCTGTATACCCACATTTCGAAGACTTTAATATTATTTTCCAACTTGTTATACAGTGGCACAATTTCTGCACCATAAAGTATGCATAACACTTTACAATTCTCATTTTCAAATTATGATGTATCTGTTTGGATGTCAGTTTGTGTCATATGTTGCTGAATACCATTTTGGCCAACCCTGTTCTGTTTCTGATTTCTTTTAGAGAAAGTCTGTATTCGAATTTCTGCAGTGGTTCATTATAATGACATTATCTTTTATATGACGAAGTTGCCATAATTAAGTACAACCAGCCTCAGAATGACCGCTTCTTTATTCGAAAAAATAAAGGTCGACGTCTGACAGCGTAAGAAGAAGAAGTACAACCTTTTTAGTAACATTTAACGTCGTGCTGGGAAGGCGACATTAGGTCAACCCTTTTCATCGCATGTACAAATAAGATTACGGAAAACTAACCGAAAGAACATAGCTAATTATAATTATTAACCTAAAAATGACCCGCAAATGATGATGGGAATTAAAAGTACTTTTGATAACAACATTTTTCTGGAAAGTGCGGGGATTTTTTTCAAAGTTTACTCTCTAGTTGTTGATCTTGTTTGCGAATGCCCACAATGAGTATGTTACTTTTTTGTGCGCCCTGAATAGGACGTTACGTGGCCGGTTGCAGTAGCTTTCTTGACATCCCGATCGAGCTGATAAAGGGGGACCAGGTTCCTTCAGGCGATTGTGCTATGCTTGGCTTTATTTGCGTGTCACTACTACGGGGATCACGTCGATCCCTCACCTCGTTAGCCAGGCTGCCATGAAAACAGCCCGTGTCCATGGAGGGCTACTAGGAAGCCGAGGTGAGGGTCTTGGCGAGTATGTTTTGTCTGACCCTGACTAACATGTCTGATCAGTATATTTCAACTGACCAGGCGCTGGTCTTCCTCCCCTACTCACTATTAAAAAATGTGTTTTAAAACAGACTTTATAATTATTAATGTAACTGTAGAATTTCAATGAAACGACACTTACAACAGAGTTTATATTTTACTGACAAAACAATTAAGAGCCGAATTCATTTATTTACATAGTACAGTATACAATGAGTGCCAGTTCTTGCTTTTATATAATGTATAATATGAACACAAAATTAATAGATTCACATATCATTCTCGCTCCCTTTATTTTCACAATTCACTGACTCAAATAATACAAGAAAATATTGCTGTGTTAAATATTGGTTGTATAAAATTCTATTCTGAAATTAGAAAAATAAATTAGAACATGTGCACGTCTTAAAAAGTAGTTTTAAAAATAGTAATAATAATACAAATGTTTCTGTAATTTCTATATTTATGTTTATGGTGTAAAACTGGATGCAAATGATCATGTGATATTGTGGACAACGTACAAACATGCACACACATCTACAAACAGAAACGGCGAGAATTGTTATGTTGATAATACTTCAGAAATAGCTGTCTACATTTACTTACTGCTAGCTGTCTCCTCCCATCTCGATTCTTTCTTCTTCCAGGAACCGTGTCTTAGGGTCGCCAGATCAAAGTTCCTCTCCCGAACCACATACTGCACCTTTTTTTTAATAGAAAATCGCAATCGCTCACCACTATTGCACTGAAAGTATTGAAATGCGTCACAAATTTGGTGTACGTCGGTATCATAATCCTTTTCAATGTGTAAAGCCGTAACAGAAATATATAGTGCCTTTATTATTTGGTTGTCGTTGAAAGTCAAATTCGATACACTAAAAAGGACAGCAATAAAACTGTATGAAGGCTAGACCTTGGAGGCTGTATCACCGTATGTGATATTTCAGTAGAAAAAAAGAACGGTGCATGTTATGTGTATTAGCGACAGGTAATTCTCACGCTAGACACTAGAACATGACAGTCTATCTACACATGCCATCGTAGACCAAGATAAATAATCAGAAAGTTCAAAGCTTTGAAACAAAAATTACCGAACCTCGTAGATGAATTATGGATTAATGCATACACGACTAATTAAAAGGAATAACAATGTGTAGATGAATTATTGATTAATGCATACGAGACTAATTAAAAGGAATAACAATATGTAGATGAATTATTGATTAATGCATACGAGACTAATTAAAAGGAATAACAATGTGTAGATGAATTATTGATTAATGCATACGAGACTAATTAAAAGGAATAACAATGGTATATGGAACTATAACAAGTTATGCCAAGTAGTGAGAAGAGTGGTAAGCTCATGTTTGTTTTGATGTCTACCGACAACCCTACGGCAGAAATACTATGGGTTAATTTGACCTTGACTTTGAATGACAATCGAGACTATCTCTCAGAGACGAATGACTAGATATTTAGAGAGTGAATTTGGAGATCTGTGCTTCTGTCATTAGATATACTTTTTTGTCAGTAATGGACAATACTTCCTACCAAAATGCAGGTGCACTGGAAGACAAGGTCCATACATAAGAAATCACTAAGGACAATATCATTTTGACTAACATAGGAGCACGTTCAAATTACGAAAATACACCTCAAACCTGAATTGTTGTCACATATAAATAAAACGCACAATATACTGACGTTTGACATTGACAAAGTAATCTTTGAACATGCTTCTGTATGTTTAAAATTGCCGCCATATGATTCACACTTAATTCCTGGAGAATTAACGTGGGTAATGGTAAAACGATTTGCAGCATGTAACAACACCTTCAAACTAGCAAATGTAAAGACGGTTGCATATGCTGGCCCTTTAGACATTGACAAACAATTCTTGATTAAATGTAAATACCATGTATTGAAAGAGGAAGATGGTTACTGCTAAATACATCGTTTGATAATCATGACAGCCAACACTATCAATCTCTTTGAGTCCCATTCTACGTATATGCTTATATATTTTTAAGAAAAAAAGGCATTACTACATGCTTAACCCTATCTTGCACATACCGTGTGATACGCTTCTCTGATCAGGTTGGTCTGATGAGTCCTATTTGTTATCGTCATGGGCTGTAGTTGCACTTGTTTTCTTCAAAGCACAACTTACTATCGTCTGACAAGACGGAGAGAGCCAATAAGACTTATTGTGAAGCTTGGAGCATAACATTTAATTAAAATGAACCTCTGATACATCATCATCATAATCATCATCATCATGTAGCATGTCCTATGCAGAACGTCGCTTTCCCAACAGCTGATTTGTAAGACTGTCGTGGCCAGAACTCCCGCCTTAGCGCTGTCATCTTCAGGACCTCCGTGATGTCTTGTGTCCATCTTCTCCTCGGTCTGCTTCTGCCCCGCTTTCCTGGCACCAGTATCGTTCAATGCAGGCCGTTATGGCGTTCGATGTGGCCAAACTATTATAGCTTTCTAGACAAGATATTGGTTAGTAGCCAATTCTCCTTGATATCCAGTTCTTTGATGATATCTGCATTTTTCCATTTTGCTATCCATGGTATTTTGGTGACCATTCTGTGGCATTTTAGTTCAAAAGATCCAATAGTTGTCTTAAGTGTTTGTATGGTGGTCCACGTCTCACAGCCGTACGTTGCCCCAGGGAAGATGCAAGTTCGCAGGATTTTTTGTTTTCGTGATTTTATTATAGTTCAGACATGTTTCTCATTTTATTCAACCTCTGCATTTCTTTAGGCAATCTCCCCTGCTGCTTATAATTGAGCCGAAGTACTCTTCTTCTTCTTCTTCTTCTTCTTCTGCGTACACAGTCAGACAGTAACCATTATTTTTTCGAAAAAAGCGGCGGTCATCTTGAGGCTCTCGCCACTGCCATAGAGCTTGTCTTGCAGTTCCACTGGTATTGGCCACATCTGCTCTCTCTGATCCTCGTATGTCGGGCAGTTCTGCAGCAGATGTTCAGTGGTCATTTTACCAGTACCGCACGGGCATTCGTCGGTACACCCTATCTTCAATTTTTTGAATAGGTGGTACCTCAGTCTGTTGTGGCAAGTGCGAAGTCTGAAGACAACGACCTGCTCTCTTCGGTTCAACTGGTAATAGGCATCGTTTTTGGTGTAACCAGTATGTTCGGTTTCCCATTTGGTCATGTATCTGGCTTTGATAAGCCGTTTTGACTCTTCGTACGTCATACTAGTATCTGTTTGTGGTAGTCTTGCACCTTCTTTTGCCAGTCTGTCTGCCTCCTCGTTGCCTAGGATGTTGCAGTGTGACGGAACCCACTGTACCACTACCCTTTTTGGTGCGGACTGCTGGCACAGTTTGCAGAGTGCTGCTCTTAAGTCATTAAGCTCAGTGTTTTTCTGGCTTTTTAGCGCTGTGACTACGGCGAGAGCATCTGTCAGCAGGACTATATGGCTCTCATTTTCACTGTGTGTCACCATTTCTTCCACTGCCGCCCTCAGTGCCTCTGCCTCCGCTCTGAAATTGCTTGTGTACTTACCAGTAGCGAATGACAGTGTTATTTTTCTGCCATTTGGTAGGTTCAGGAATGCTCCTGCCCCTCCGTTCTGTGTAGTGTTTGTTACAGAACCGTCGGTGTATGCATGGGTCCAGTCCATGCTTGGGTAGCTTTTCGTTATGAAGCTTAGGGTAGTGTCTCTCCTTTCTTTTTCAGTATGGCAGTTTTTTTTTGCAATACCTGGTATATTTTCTACCACCTCTGGAAATATATCCTGCCTCCAGGTAGGTTTTCGTACAGTAGTGATGGGTTTTGGTGTTGTTAGTGCGTTTATGGGATCTCGTGCATCTTTGCTTTGGCTATTTCTGCAAAGTTTCTCCGCTTTAGTTTCCCATTTCCCAAATTGTTTAGTCTCTGGTACATTGGATGGTCCGTCAGTCTTCGGAGTTTCTCTGACTGCAGCTGGGCTCTGCAGTCTCTTCTATCGGTCATGGATTGCAGTTTTGTAATCTTTTCAAGTTCTACAATTGGCGTTGACTTCATGCCACATGTTATAATTCTCATGGCTTGGTTTTGAAGTTTGTTAACTTTATCGAAGTTAGCCGAAGTACTCAAAACTTATGACTTTCTCAATCTCCTGTTGTTCTAGAATTACTTTAAGTTTAGTCTGTGCCTTGTCTGTGCTCATTATTTTGGTTTTACTTACATTCAGGTATAGATTTTGGTCTTCGCTGTGTTGTTTTACCGACAGGATCATGCGTTCACGTCCGGCAGCGTTCTATGAGAGAACAACTGTGTCGTCTGCATATCTGAGCCGAATGTTAACGGCTCCATCGTGTCATAATTTCCATCATTTGTGACGTTCCCCATGATATTTTCAGCAAATATATTCAATATATAAGGGGAGATGTCTTACGTTTTTTTTAACTTCGAACCAGTCTGACATTTCGATAACACAACAACACAACTATTAGTCATGTAGTTTTATTTTAACACACATCTCTAACTGGAAATCCGTATATTTTAAACATTAATGCACATTTATAAGTACAAATAATTTACTTCTACCACTATCATAAATAAAGATATGCTAGCGGTTCTTAATTTACTTTTAATTGTTCAACCTAAGGCGGCTTTAAGCAAAAACTAATGTCTAGACACACACCGTCAGAGGTCTTCTGTTTGCTGACGATTATGCTTTGCACTCTGTCATAGAGGCTGATCTGCAGAAAAGCGTGCATAATTTCTCCTTATCGTGTTTCAACTTTGAACTTACCATCAACACAGAGAAAACTGCACTAATGTACCAACCAGCTCCTGGCAAAATGTGTACTAAGCCAATCATCAGGATCAATGGTGAAAAACTGAAAGTTGTAAATAGATTCACATACCTCGGTAGTACACTGTCTCAGAATGTAGTCATGGATGATGAGATGAACGTCAGAATCGCCAAAGCCAGCGCCACATTTGACAGACTACACTCAAACGGCTAGCGTCAAAATAGCATCAGCCTCCAGACCACACTGACAGTGTACAGAGCAGTGGTGGTCCATGTGTTGATATATGCAAGTGAAACATGGACTGTATACAGGTGTCACGCAAAGAAGCTGAATCACTTTCACAAACTTTGTCTCAGGAGGGTGATAAATGTCAAATGGCAACGCAGGGTCCCGGACTCTGCTGTTCTTGAGAGAGATGGTATCCTTAGTATTGATATTATCATGATGCAATCACTGATTGGCTGGGCGGGTCACGTGGTTCGCTGGGCGGGTCACGTGGTTCGCATGCCAGACTATCGGTTGCCAAAAATTATCTTCTGTGCCAGATGAAGAATTGCGAACGGTCCCATGGAGGCTAAAAATCGCGCTTTAAAGACACACTAAAAACGTCTTTAAAAGCCTTCAGCCTAAACCTCAAAAACATGGTAAGATGCTGCAAAAGACCCTACAGCCTGGCGTACAGCTCTCCGCAGAGGAGCAGTGTCATGCGAAGCTTCTAAAAAGACTGCAGCAGAACAACTGAGAAAGGTCAGAAAAGCCCGTGAAATATCATAGTCTCGCGAAGGGAACTTCCCATGCCCTCACTGCCTGCGAGTATGCAGATCCCAGATCGGATTTGTCAGCCATCTCCGCACCCATCCACAACCCGGAATTACAGAACACCTCAACTGAAAGAACTGGCTAAAATGAAAAAGGAAAGGTCCTCATCACGCGTGATGGGCGAACAACACTTCTAATTATCGAAAATACTGTAAAATGTATCGTGTGCATACATGATTACTATTGATCTCACGACAATAACAAATCAATCATTTATTTTGATAAATTCATCAGTTTACTAATATGTCTAGTCTAATACTTCTACATAACACTAATATGTCTAGTCTAATACTTCTACATAACACTAATATATCTAGTCTAATACTTCTACATAACACTAATATATCTAGTCTAGTACTTCTACATAACACTAATATGTCTAGTCTAATACTTTTACATAACAGTAATATGTCTAGTCTAATACTTCTACATAACACTAATATGTCTAGTCTAATACTTCTACATAACACTAATATGTCTAGTCTAATACTTCTACATAACACTAATATGTATAGTCTAATACTTCTAATAATAATAATAATAGCTGTCCATCGTTGTCGATGAGGACCGCTGACATCATCCTTGTCACAGATTTCCCTGTTGGGTGTGGGTGCGCATGTGGCTGAACAGGCCAATGCGAGCACGAAAACATCTACTACATATCGGGCACACGAGGTTTGTAGAAGGGGATGGTGTTCCCGCTGCTCGGGATTTCCGCGTCTCGCGTCTGCTCTGGGCTTTTACAACACGGTCGTCTTCATCGGCAGCTACACCCAATTTGACTGCGCTTCTCCAGTCAGATCTGTTTTGCGCAAGACATTCCCAGGTGTCGATGTCTATCTGGCAACTTTTTAGTGAGTCCTTCAGACCGTCTTTAGAACGTTTCTTTGGGCGCCCTCTCTCCCGCCATCCCTCTCTCAGCTCGCCGTAAAGAAGCTTCTTTGGGAGCCACTCGTCTGACATACGGACGAGGTGTCCGGTCCATCCTGGTCGTGCTTTTTCTAGCAGTGCATGGATGCTGGGCATGTTAGCCCTCGAGAGAACCTCGATGTCAGTGACACGATCTTGCCATCGGATGTGGAATATTCGCCTCAGGCAACCTGTGTGGAAGTGGTTTAACCTCCTTGCATGTCCAGAGTATACAGTCCAGCTTTCGCAAGCGTATAGTAGGGTTGGAATGATGGTTGCACGGTAGACTTTGAGTTTGGTCTTGACGCTGATGCCACGACTTGCCCAGACCATCGAGCGCATTCTACCAAAGGCTGTGCTGGCCTTTGCTATTTTGCTTGCCACCTCATCGTCTAAGCTGACAGATCTCGACAGCGTGCTGCCCAGATATGTGAATTTGTCTACGGCATTCAACGTCTGCGCACTGACTGTAGTCTCTGGTTTTGTGTACGGCATGCCTGGTGCTGGTTGGTACATGACCTCTGTTTTTTTTTGGCATTTATGGTAAGGCCAAAATTGTTGCATGCGGCAGAGAACTGGTTCATTCCAACCTGCATGTTCAGTTCTGAGTTGCTCATTAGAGCGCAGTCGTCAGCAAATACAAGTTCCCTGATTATGTCGCCAGCCACTTTCGTTTTGGCCTTCATTCTTCTGGAATTGAGTAGTTTGCCATCTGTGCGGTACTTTATGGATATTCCAAGCTCCAATGATCTGAAGGCGTCTGTCATCGTGGCCGCGAACATCATGCTGAACAAAGTCGGGGCGAGTACACATCCTTGTTTTACTCCGTTTGATACTAGAAACGTTTTAGAGATTGCACCGCTGTCCAGTACACGAGCACACATGCCTTCGTGTAGCTGTTTTACCATTGTTATGAACTTGTTAAGGCAGCCAAACTTAGACATTATCATCCACAGCCCTCCTCTGTTTACTGTATCAAATGCCTTTGTCAAATCAATAAATGTGGTGTATAAGGCCTGATTTTGTTCTCGACATTTCTCTTGTACTTGACGAGAGGCAAAAATCATGTCCACTGTTCCTCTTCCGGCTCTGAATCCACATTGGCTTTCTGGGAGGTGGTGGCTTTGTTCAAGGTGTTTGTTGAGCCTGTTTAGCAGTAAGCGAGCTAGGATCTTGCCTGCTACGGAGAGCAGCGATATTCCACGATGATTGTCGCATTCCTGACGGTTGCCTTTTCTTTTGTACAGGTGAACGATTGAGGCGTCCTTTAGCTCCTGCGGAATTTTTCCTTCAGCCCACATGTGACAGAAGAGTTCAGTGATCCTTCTGGTGAGGAATGGGCCAGCTGTCTTATATACCTCTGCTGGTATTGCATCAGCTCCTGGAGCTTTTCCTATAGATAGTGAACTGATTGCCCTGTCGACTTCCTCCTCAGTAATGACTTCATCCAACGCCAGGTTCAGTTCCACCTGCGGCATTCGCCGGATGGCCTCTTCATTTATGGACGATGGGTGGTTTAGTATTTTGCAGAAGTGGTCTGCCCATCTGTCTAGAATCTGAACCTTATCTGTTAGCAGTACCCCATCCGCACTGCGAACTGGAGTATTACTACGGGCCGTAGAGAGCTTTCAGTGCCTCGTAAAACCGTTTGGTGTCATGACGCAATTTCGTCAGCTCTTTTGCTGAGCCAGGAGTCTTGCATCTCTATAAGCCTGGTCTGGACAGCTTTGCGAGCAGTATTGAAGGCAGCTTTTGCTGCCGGAGATGGTGTGTCCCTTTGGTATTCCCTGTGCGCTTCATGTTTTGCATCGAGAAGGCCCTGTATTTCCAGATCGATCTCATCAAACCAGTCCTTATGCTTGCGCGTGAGTGGGCCAATGTGTTTAACAGCTGTATCGTAGAGTGTGTTTCTCAATGATGCCCAGTTCTCTTCGATGTCGTTCTTTTCAAAACGAAGCTCAGATAGTCTGCCCTCAAGCTCTTCTTGGAAGCCTCCTCTCGTGGGTTCGTATTTCAGCTGAGAGACATTTAGCCTCCTCGATGGTTTCTTTAATACTTCTAAATAACACTAATATATCTAGTCTAATACTTTTACATAACACTAATATGTCTAGTCTAATACTTTTACATAACAGTAATATGTCTAGTCTAATACTTCTACATAACACTAATATGTCTAGTCTAATACTTCTACATAACACTAATATGTCTAGTCTAATACTTCTACATAACACTAATATGTCTAGTCTAATACTTCTACATAACACTAATATATCTAGTCTAATACTTCTACATAATACGTCGCATTGAAATGGAAGACACATGTAAACATTCAAGTTGGCGGTTAATTATAAAGATAATGTATAAATTCCAACGGCGTGTGTTTCTAAATGCACTACAGAAAGACATTGATGGCAATCATATCAGTGCTACGTCACCCATTGCTCAAAGTTAAGTAACTCGATGTTTATTTTTTTAAAATCAGAATAATTTGTAGAGCCTCAAGTAGAACAACATGGTTTAACAGAACACAGGTAGAAAACCAAGACCTAGACTTTCTCAAAACAAATAGGCTTAACCCCCTGGAGAGTTCATAACTCACTTTTTTGTTTAAATGTGAATCATTGACTTCCACACAATTGCACCGGCTGATTATTATGACAATGTTTTTTTTTAACATGATGATGTTGCTAACCCGAGGATCAAATCTCTTTAGTTGCATTTTAAGACGCCCTAGGAGGGTGACATTGGTTCTATTCGTTTTATACTGTGTACCCCTCGGGTGGTCGTGAGGTCGCTGTGGCCGAGAGGTAAGGCCCCAACCTCTCAAAGCCATGAACCGAAACGGAAGGGTTAGATTTTAGAAGGTTTCAAGCGACCCCCTGGTCTCAAAGGAGTGAATGCATCCTGAATTACCTCCAGTCGTGTTGACTTATATCTTGCCACTGGCCAAAGGTAGTTCGAGACAAGAGAGTGAGGTTGATGACCAGCTTCTTACTCACTAAAATCCAAATACAGCGCAAGTTACATCACCAAGACAAAGCCGTCTGTAGGTGTCGCACCATCGCTTGCGAAGGACAATTAACTAACTTTAACAACTCGGGTGCAGCCATTGAGTAGCAGTAGCCTCTTTCAGTCATGGCTGGATATAGCATGCTACGACTAGGAATGGTGAAGAAACATATTTACTTAGCTTTTTTGTTTTCATTCTCATTGCGGTGTTGTCGTTTCACTTCTTTGTCTTGCATGAGTTTCTCTTAACCAAACGTGAGGTGGCCCTTCAACGGTACATCTCCAATTGGATTGGTCTTCAGCTTCGTCTTCCCAGAATGCCATACTCAAATCACGCTTATACACATCTTTTAACCTCAGCTGTGGTCGACCGACTGTTCTCTTACCATCCACCAACTGCCCATAGAGGATTTCTTTAACAATGTGACCATCTTCCAGGCGAAGAACATGACCAAGCCATCGAAGTTTTCGCTGCCTAAGGAGAGACCAGTGTATTTGCCATTCTGTTACGCCATGCAATTAAAAGAATAGATAGCAGGGATCGTAGATGTAAGGTGTTAAGCATGTGCTCTTGTTTGACAAAGTCTGCCCAAGTCTCGCTACCATATAGGAACGTGTTTAAGACACGCATTGTACACCTTGTCCTTGGTTTTAACTGTAAGTTTCTGGTTTACCCAAACACGCGTTGTGATGCGAGCAGCCTTTGAGTAGAGAGTTGTAATACTTAATTCCTTGAGTGTTTGTGGAGAGTTAGGAAGAATGTATTGCGTACATTCCAGTGAGGTAAACACAATTTTATAAATCTGAGTTATATATTTAGTAAATATATCAAGGATGATACATAATTTAGAGACGGAGTCATGCTTGCAATAAAAATTAAAACACAAACTATATTCTCTAATTAAAACAACACAGAAGGAATACGATTGTGAAAAGATTTTAATTAGCTTTTCAAAAATTTTTTATAATTTTTGTTTCATGTAGACGCCTCTGGATTCTATTTTACCACGTATTATCGGACAAAAATGAGCGCACACGAGATGCGCATTGACCAGGGGTGCATTTGTAAACATCTGTCCGCCAGCGACCGTTTTGTGCTGATATTTGTGCAAGTGTGTTAACGATATTCTAACCTTTGTGTTTAACGTTTTTACGAAAATGTATTACGTTAATGCGGTTATTTTATATCAATACTTTACATGTAGTTCCTAATTAATTTTCGCTGCAGAAAGGAATTAACTCGGTGTCGTTTCTTTAGTAACGGATTCAGTGGCTCTTACATATTGAAGCAGACTTAAGAAGGTATACTGGCGACCTCATGGATGTAGTGCAATGAAGGTTCATCAGTAAGCTCTTCACAATGGGGGGGGGGGGGGGGGGGGTACAGTGCTTTCCAAACCCTGTTGGGCAGATTACAACTACAGTATGTTTTCAGGAACACAAATGAGGACGTTGTGGTGGGTTCTTCATCAGAATGTTTCACTGATTACTCTGAGCGCGGTACCTTGTTCGCTGCATAGGAATAAAGGTCACCTACCTAGGTGGAAGCCTGTGACTATGTATTTTTGTTTTTGTTTTCCGAATGTTAAAATGTGTCTTTACTTTCGATGTCGCTATTCATCATGATTTGGTTGATCAGTCCTAAGACTGATTGTAAGATTGTTTTAGCATTTCTCTCCATTGACCCTATCCTCTGGTTTGTCAGTCCTAAGACTGGTTGTAAGGTTGTTAGAACATGTCTCTCCATTGAACTATATCTTCTGATGCTCTCTTCATTTCAGCATAGGTTCGTATTTTAATGACTGCACATGATAGACGCATAGGTGAGTTTTGTTCGCCCCCTGCCTCTTCACCCCAGGATCATACTGTTAAGTTGTATGTGTTGAGGGCAGTCGGAAAATAGTGCTTTGGTCTCTACTTTTCAGGAGGTTGATGTTGTTTTGGGAATTTGGGATTGCCATATGTTTTTAGATTTCTCTCCCAGTATTTCCCATTGCCCATCTATTCAGCCAGGCCTCTTTGTTCGCAGTCTTCACTAGTTGTTTGACTGTCTGTAGGGTTGTTGATGTGTATTGTTCTTCTTGACTTGCTCCTTTCTTAGCCAGTCTGGCTGTATTATCATTGCCAGATGTATTAGAGTGACCAGGGATCCATTGTATTCTGACTTCATGAGATGTGAGAAGTTGGTTGAGTAAGTTCAGGCCTCCAGTGACCGCCATCTTCCAGAACTTGAAGGGCAGATAATGAGCCTGTAAAGACTACGATGCTTTGGGCTTTTGATGGAAACGCATCAAATACAGTCCTCAAGTGGTACAGAGCTATTTCCAATGCTGTTATTTCTGTTTTATAATTTGAACACGCATCGAACAGCTCATCAGATGTTTTTTTCTGGATAATCTACGTAGACTCTATTTCTTTTTTTAATGGTGTCTTTAAAAGCAGATCCATCAGTATAGACATGTATCCATTATTCTGGGTAAGTGTCAATCGTTCTCTGTGATGCTTTCATAAGACTGGATCAGAACTTCTTGTTGTATTTTCTGCTAGTTTTGTTTGAATTTCTGGCATTTTTAAACTTTAATGTGGTGTCAAATTTCTTGTTGTTCTCTGTGTTTCTTGTCTTTTGTCTGGGACGGGATATCTGTCTTTAATCTTACTGACGTGTTGGAGAACTGACTTTTGTGTTATTCTCTGCTTTTGTTGGCATTTTTCTACAAGCCTTCTATAGATGGGGGGGGGGGGAGGAGGGGGGGGGGGGCTTTGCTTATTCTTTTACTCATTTCATGAACTTCCATAGCAGCAACGTCTCTTCGCATCTCAAGGGGTTCTACATTCACGTGAATTTCACATGCCGTAGTGGGAGTGGACCTAATTGTTCCACTAATAAGGCGTAGGGGATTGTTCTGCACTCTGTCCAGGGACTCGACATTAGTCTGTGAGCATGTGATCAGGAGTGCACTGCTGTATTCTAAAGCAGAGCGTACATATCCAAGAAACAAGCCTCTCAGAGTGTCCTTATCTGATCCCCATGCTGTACCAACGAGCCATTTCCATAACTGTAGCCACCTCAACGCTTTATTTTTAACATTTCGGACATGTTTCTTGAGGCTGATCTGTTGGCCGAGAGTGACTCCAATATATGTAGGCTCTTCGTCTCTGGGCAATTTCTGTTTGACGAAACTCGGACTGATTTTTATTGGCTACTTTGTGGCTCTTGATAAAGATAGTGTAAACAGTATTTTCACAGTTATCTTTAGTTTCCATAATTGGCAATACTCATGCAGTCTTCTCAGGCCTCCATTTAATCTTTGTACTCCACTTTCTACATCGTCATGGCTCTGCCATATTGCCAAATCATCAGCATACATGGCTTTTTCAGTTTGATGTACATGGCCAGATCATTGATGTAAATGAGAAAGAGAGTGCAGCTCAAAGCAGACCCCTCTGGTAAGCCGTCCTCTAAGACTTCTTTAGAGGAAACTGCATTGTTTATCTTTGTCTGGATTGTTCAGTCAATGAGAAAATATTTTATCCAGTTGTACAGTTTTCCGCTAATCCCCACGTCAATCATCTTCATCTGCAGAATTTTTCTCCATACTCGATCACAGGTCTGTTGTAAGTCGAAGAAGATTGCTTCTGTATTTTTCTTAATTTGGAACCCATCGTGAATTTCTGTGTTAACCTGAAAAGCTGGTCATCTGTGCAACTACCTATTATAAAGCCTGCCTGTTCATGGCAACAGATTTTTGAACTCTCAAGGAACTAGTAAAGCGTGCATTTTACCATTCTTTCTGCTAATTTTCCAAGGCATGATGTTAATGAGATGGGACGGTAGCTTTTTGGTTCATCTAGAAGTTTGTTGCCTTTTTTTGACTTTTTGTGATGGTTTTCTTTAAATATGTAAACTGTTCTACGGATTCGAGTATTTCTTCAGTCTATTCATTTGCCTATATTGCTATTTATATATATATATATATAGAGAGAGAGAGAGAGAGAGAACGTTGTTTTAAATTTATGTAGAATTTAAACGCTTTTCAATCTATCTAGTCTAATAATCCCAAAATCTATTCTTAAGCACCTCATTTTACACACGACTGCAAATATTTACTTACATTACCTTATACTGACTTGCAAAAATATTTAAATGTATTTTTAGGCTGTGTGGTATTGTCTATAAAAGTTTTCTTTCAAATGCAGAAAACAGCTCACTAAACAGAAGGGTATGGAGGTTCCCGACAGTAGTGAGCGACACGCAGACAAACAAACATAACAATCCCCGACACACCTTCATTATCTCGCTGGAGATGGGAGGAAAACTACTGTCACACGCCCACTAAACGCCCATTTCAGGACGCACAAAAGAATAATCTTTGGTAGGTGAGAGATTAACGTCTAGTCAGGCATAATATACTAATCAGACATGATAGGATCAGGCATACTATATTAATCAAACATGTTAGTCAGCGTCAGGCAAAATACAGTGGCCAAGACCCTCACTTTGACTTCCCCGCAGTTCTCCCTGGTAACGGGCCGTTTTTATGGCAGCCTGGCTAACAAGGTCAGGTATCGACGTGATTCCCGTAGTAGTGTGGGAAACGCAGATGACGCCAGACACAGCACAAGAACCTGGAGAATCACGCTCCACCCTTATCAGCACGCTCGGAATGTGAGGAAAGCTACGAAAATCCACCACATAGGGCACTTTTTAAGGCGCATAAAAGAAGAATCCTGTTCATTGTGGGCATTCAACAACAACAAGAACAGTTGATTGTGGGCATTCAACAACAACAACAACAGTTCATTGTGGGCATTCAACAACAACAACAGCTAATTGTGGGCATTCAACAACAACAACAGTTCATTGTGGGCATTCAACAACAACAACAGTTGATTGTGGGCATTCAACAACAACAACAGTTGATTGTGGGCATTCAACAACAACAACAGTTGATTGTGGGCATTCAACAACAACAGTTGATTGTGGGCATTCAACAACAACAGTTCAGTGTGGGCATTCAACAACAACAGCTCATTGTGGGCATTCAACAACAACAACAACAACAACAGTTCATTGTGGGCATTCAACAACAACAACAACTCATTGTGGGCATTCAACAACAACAACAGTTCATTGTGGGCATTCAACAACAACAACAACTCATTGTGGGCATTCAACAACAACAGCTCATTGTGGGCATTCAGCAATAACAGCTCATTGTGGGCATTCAACAACAACAACAACTCATTGTTGGCATTCAACAACAACAACAACAACTCATTGTGGGCATTCAACAACAATAGCTCAATGTGGGCATTCGACAACAACAACAGTTCATTGTGGGCATTTAACAACAACAACAACAATTCATTGTGGGCATTTAACAACAACAACAACTCATTGTGGGCATTCAACAACAACAACAACTCTTTGTGGGCATTCAACAACAACAACAACAACAACAACTCATTGTGGGCATTCAACAACAGCAAAAGCAACTCATTGTGGGCATTCAACAACAACAATAACTCATTGTGGATATTCAACAACAACAACTACAACTCATTGTGGGCATTCAACAACAACAACTCATTGTGGATATTCAACAACAACAACAACTCATTGTGGATATTCAACAACAACAACATCAACAACAACAACTCATTGTGGGCATTCAACAACAACAACAACTCATTGTGGGCATTCAACAACAACAACAACAACTCATTGTGAGCATTCAACAACAACAACAACAACTCATTGTGGGCATTCAACAACAACAACAACAACAACTCATTGTGGGCATTCAACAACAGCAAAAGCAACTCATTGTGGGCATTCAACAACAATAACAACTCATTGTGGATATTCAACAACAACAACAGCTCATTGTGGGTATTCAATAACAACAACAACAACTCATTGTGGGCATTCAACAACAACAATAACTCATTGTGGGCATTCAACAACAACAACAGCTCATTGTGGGCATTCAACAACAACAACAACTTATTGTGGGCATTCAACAACAACAACAACAAGTCATTGTGGGCATTCAACAACAACAACAGCAACAACTCATTGTGGGCATTCAACAACAACAACAACAACTCATTGTGGGCATTCAACAACAACAACAACAACTCATTGTGGGCATTTAACAACAACAACAGCTCATTGTGGGCATTCAACAACAACAACAGCTCATTGTGGGCATTCAACAACAACAACAACAAAAACTCATTGTGGGCATTCAACAACAACAAAAACAACTCATTGTGGGCATTCAACAACAACAAAAACAACTCATTGTGGATATTCAACAACAACAACAACAACTCATTGTGGGCATTCAACAACAACAACTCATTGTGGACATTCAACAACAACAACAAAGGCTGAAGGGGTGTGATATTCCATATTCTTTTAATTTCCTATTTATAGAGTGGTTAGAAGGCTGTTAGTAACTTTTTACGACATTTTCTCAGCGTGACAGTTGCCCTATTCACGTCTTTGTCTCAAACAAATCCTCTATGTAGTACATCACCGTTTACTTTATTGAGCACTGCAACATTATTTTAACCGCTTCAATTCTCATTGTGTAGGCATTTTAGATTGTCTTCATTTGTGTTGTTTTTGCCCCTTATGAAAACCTATAGGGTATACAATAGTTTGGTGTTTGTTCTCATATCATAAAATACGTGGAAGTTCCGTGATAAAAAATGAAAAGTACGAGGGATTGTTCAAACATTTTGCACTTGTTGTTCTTCCGTTGTTCTGAATTCCCATAAATGAGTAGGTTTACTCTTTTTGTACGCCCTGAAAAGGACGTTAAGTTGCAGTAGCTTTCCTTACATCCCGAGCGTGCTGATGAAGGTGGACCACAGTCCTCCAGGCGGTTGTGCTATGCTTGACTCCATTTGCATGTCGCTCACTACTACGAGGATCACGTCGATCCCTCACCTCGTTAGCCAGGCTGCCATGAAAACAGCCCGTTTCCGATGAGGGTTGCGAGGAAGCCGAGGTAAGGGTTTTGGCCCGTATATTTTTTCTGACCCTGACTAACATGCCTGATCAGTATGTTGTGCCTGACCCTGACTAACATGCCTGATCAGTATGTTGTGCCTGACCCTGACTAACATGCCTGATCAGTATGTTGTGCCTGACCCTGACTAACAATGCTGATCAGTATGTTGTGCCTGACCCTGACTAACATGCCTGATCAGTATGTTGTGCCTGACCCTGACTAACATGCCTGATCAGTATGTTGTGCCTGACCCTGACTAACATGCCTGATCAGTATGTTGTGCCTGACCCTGACTAACATGCCTGATCAGTATGTTGTGCCTGACCCTGACTAACATGCCTGATCAGTATGTTGTGCCTGACCCTGACTAAGATGCCTGATCAGCATGTTGTGCCTGACCCTGACTAACATGCCTGATCAGTATGTTGTGCCTGACCCTGACTAACATGCCTGATCAGTATGTTGTGCCTGACCCTGACTAACATGCCTGATCAGTATGTTGTGCCTGACCCTGACTAACATGCCTGATCAGTATGTTGTGCCTGACCCTGACTAAAATGCCTGATCAGTATGTTGTGCCTGACCCTGACTAACATGCCTGATCAGTATGTTGTGCCTGACCCTGACTAACATGCCTGATCAGTATGTTGTGCCTGACCCTGACTAACATGCCTGATCAGTATGTTGTGCCTGACCCTGACTAACATGCCTGATAGTATGTTGTGCCTGACCCTGACTAACATGCCTGATCAGTATGTTGTGCCTGACCCTGACTAACATGCCTGATCAGTATGTTGTGCCTGACCCTGACTAACATGCCTGATCAGTATGTTGTGCCTGACCCTGACTAACATGCCTGATCAGTATGTTGTGCCTGACCCTGACTAACATGCCTGATCAGTATGTAGTGCCTGACCCTGACTAA
The DNA here is from genome assembly GCA_036924085.1 of Ariolimax columbianus. NCBI lineage: Eukaryota > Metazoa > Mollusca > Gastropoda > Stylommatophora > Arionidae > Ariolimax > Ariolimax columbianus. Next base: position 46,264,573 of record JAVGWX010000018.1, read on the forward strand.
CATGCCTGATCAGTATGTTGTGCCTGACCCTGACTAACATGCCTGATCAGTATGTTGTGCCTGACCCTGACTAACATGCCTGATCAGTATGTTGTGCCTGACCCTGACTAACATGCCTGATCAGTATGTTGTGCCTGACCCTGACTAACATGCCTGATCAGTATGTTGTGCCTGACCCTGACTAACATGCCTGATCAGTATGTTGTGCCTGACCCTGACTAACATGCATGATCAGTATGTTGTGCCTGACCCTGACTAACATGCCTGATCAGTATGTTGTGCCTGACCCTGACTAACATGCCTGATCAGTATGTTGTGCCTGACCCTGACTAACATGCCTGATCAGTATGTTGTGCCTGACCCTGACTAACATGCCTGATCAGTATGTTGTGCCTGACCCTGACTAACATGCCTGATCAGTATGTTGTGCCTGACCCTGACTAACATGCCTGATCAGTATGTTGTGCCTGACCAGACGTTAGACTTCCTCCCCTTGCACGTTATTATAAAGGAATCAAGCAACCTACCTGGAAATGCGTGGGAACTTTAGTGCATCTCTATGTATTCCCCCTACAAGGCCGATACACTTCTCCAATCTATTCTTCACCTTCCTGATGCCCTGATTGTAGAACTTTTCAGTCTTGGCCTGGAACAACGCCTCCAGTTCAGTAATCAAGTTCTGGACGTCAGGAAAACGTGCTGGTATGAAATCATGGCCCATGCACCAGACTTGCCGTAGTTGGCATCTAACAACTGCATCCTGAAACTTGAAGAATCCACTTCGTGGATAACGTTTTTAACGTCTAAGACTTGATTTTTGAACTGGAGTAGTAGTTCCAAGATCAGACGGATACTTTCTACGATCATATCACTAGGAAAGTAAAGAAATCATGGAAGAAGTGTATCACTTTGCAGGGAGAATATGCAGAGATGGACAGACGGATTTTCAGGTACGTGCGTCGACTCCTTCATACTAAAATGCAAAACTTGTCGATAATCCCTCGTACACTAACATGGTAAGTTTAGCTATGTTCGCAATACAGGGGAAACTCTTGTCGTTCTTCAATAAATGTCTATGTAGGTTATTGGGTATAGACTTGCAAGACTTAGTGAGGAATGAAGACCTATAGAAAAGGAGCCAGCGACAGCCAGGAAAACAACAGATCAAGCGTAGGAAATGGGGTTGGATAGAGCACAAGCTACGGAGAAGACCATCAACGGTAGCCAGTTTGGCCCTGACATGGAGTTACAGGGGAATAGGAAGAGAAGTAGACTAATAAACACTTGGAAAAAAGACTGAAAATGAACTTGAGTCCTTGTACCTTAACTGGAGAGAGGCAGAATGTACAGCGCGGGACCGTACTTGCAAGAGGACGGTTGTCAATGACCTATTCTCCGAAATGAGCGACCGTCATTGACTGATTGATTTTGGCTAAGTTTCAACGTCACTATGAGCCACACTTGTTTATGATTTTATACTCCTGCCCACGGAAAACCAACACGCGCTTGTTGGGGTCTGTATCTACATTTCGTATAAGCGTATCGGAACTGCAATATCACGCAGCTGAAACAACAACGCGTTTGGAAATAACAATTGCAAGTCGATACATCAATAGAAAAAATAACGATTAAGATAACGCAGTTTAAAAGCAATTCCAATGGACGTCTATCGGATTTGTTGTTGTTGTTGAAGGAATGCAAACAATGGTTAGATTTACCCTTTTGTACGCCCTAAAAGGAAGTTTAGTGTCAGTTTATTGTAGCTTTCTTTACATGCCCAGCGTGCTGATGAAGGTGGATCGGCGGTTGTGCTATGGGTGGCTTCCCCTGCTCACTATTACACGGATCACGTTGATCCCCCACTTTGTTAACCAGGATGCCATCCTCTATCCTTCGGGTGTGTCCCAGTTATCAGACCCTTCGAAGACTAAGCATAAACAAGACAATAACAGTGACTGTTAGATGAACTTGTCCTGCAATCCAGCTTCCATGACTCTCCGCAGGCAACGAATCAACCCGTCTGTAAACAAGTGCCAGTCTTTTACAGGAAAATAGGAAATCAGGTCAAACCTACCTCTGACAAAACCTGAACTTCGTACATTGGTCCCAACTCACATCGACATCATGTGCTAAGAAACTACCTTAACCGTTGTAATAATATATTCAGATAACCTGAGCCTAATTACTTAACTTAACTTAACATTTTTATACTGATTTAGAAGACTCTGCAGAGTCTTTATACAACCAGTTTCATTTACATCACCTTGCTCTAAAAGTTATGCGCATCCAATTGATTCTTAAATGCATTAACTGTCCCTGCTTCCACTACCTCCCATGGAAATGCATTCCAACCATTTACCACTCTCTGACTAAAAAAATATTTCCTTGTATCTAATCTGGACCTTTCTGTAGTTAATTTGTAGCTATGTCCTCTTGTTCTTGTAGGTGGTTGTATTATGAAAAAAACAAGAAGATATAGCTACAAATTAACAACAGAAAGGTCCAGATTAGATACAAGGAAATATCTTTTTAGAGAGTGGTGAATGGTTGGAATTTGTAGCTATGTCCTCTTGTTCTTGTAGGTGGTTGCATTATGAAAAAAACTTGTTATAGTCTAATTTATCCGTTCCTCTGATCATCTTATAAACCTGTATTAAGTCACCTCGAATTCTTCTCTCTTCTAGACACTGTAGGCCGGTTTTTCTGAGTCTTTCCTCATTATTTCATTACTCCAGTACTCCAATCTAGATCTAACTAATGCTTTATACAGTTTGACTTTCACTTCCTTGCTCCTATGTTTAATATTTCTTTTTGTCATACCTATCATTGCATTTGCCTTTTTCACTGCTACCTGATCTTGCTCACTCACCTTAACTGTATGATCTATTATAACCCCTAGGTCCCTTTCCTTTTCTATCTTTCTAATATTGTTCTCTCCCATTCTGAATTTATGTTCCATATTGGATGTACCCATGAGGATGACTACATTTATCTACATTAAACTCCATTTGCTAGCTTACAGACCATTCTCGACTTTTATCTAAATCCGATATATGGAGATATATCCACTTCTGCTTTAGATGAGTCACTACTGCATAGTTTTGTGTCATCAGCAAATTTTGCAATCAATTACACTAATGATAGGGCACGGGCTACACAGGGCACTATTTGTTTGTTTGCACGGCCCAAATTTGGAATCACACGTACCAACATTAATTGATCTGTCAACGCCTGATGTTGCGTTGTTGACTAGATGTTGTATTTGTGGCTTTTGTTGCTACGTTCACTTTTATTTTCTTCTCTTGCATTGGGAACGAAAATATATTTGATAAGATAGTATGGGCAGAACTATTTACCAAGTACGATTAAAAAAAACTATTGGGACAGTGGTTCTCAACCTTGTTCGCTCCATTCTCATCCAAGAAACTGGTTGTGTACATCCTCTGCAGAGTTTTCTGAACCAGTATAAAAACGTTAAGATTAAGTTAAGTGTTCATCTTTGTCCAGAATATCACTCCCCCCTTCCTAATATAGTTTAACTCAATAGGTTTCTACTCTATCCTGAATAGTGGTTTCATTTCCACCCCCCCCCCCCCATCTAAATTCCCCTCAACTGAGACTGGAGGGAGTTGGGGGTGTACATTTCCATCTTGTTTAGAACCTAGCCGGAAAGAAAGAAACATTCAAGTCAAACTGTGGGTAACCATTGAGGACCTGGGACTGACTGAGGACCTGCGACTGACTGAGGACCTGTGATTGACGTGTCACTTCGTGGAGCCGGCCAATCTGGTGGCATAAAACGAGCATACGAAACCGAACACAAAGAAGGAAAGTAAGAAACCAAGTTTTAAGAGATGTTATCTGGCACCGGGGAAAGATATCAAACTTCAGATTGTGTTAATTCATTTTAGAGATAAGCGATATATGTGCGCACTTTGTGGATTAATAGGTGCTCAATGAATTTTTTAAGTGAAGAAATTAAATTAGTAAAATTGTTCTTTTAGCTCGCTGGTTGTATACACTTCTGCTCCATCCTTTCAGTTTGATTTTAAACTGAACTACAATTTGTTGGTGGATGATTTCTCAATTGGAGTGGCACTGTCTGCAAGACGATCATACACTGTATTCAGAATGTGATCCTTATCCGTGTCGAATGTTCTCATTTTTTATTGTTTTCGAAACTAGAATGTTATAGTCTAATATATCATTTCCCTTGATTATACACCTTTATTAACTCCTCAAATTCTTCTTTTTTTCTAGACACTGTAGGCTATTTTTCGGATTCTATCCTCATAACTATAATTCCGGAATCCTACTATACGTCTTGTCGTTATATTGAATCTCAACCTCATTATAAGTAGATCTACGTTGCTTTTGGGGCAGCGGACAAGCTTTGTCATCGGAATAATAAATAATTTAATAAATTCGAGTACATTTAAAGTGCGCGCATTTCTAGAGTCGACTCTAGTTAATTTTCTTTTCACTTATGTGATTGAGAGCCGTATGGAGCTTAAGATGCATGTCATGTGACACGTGTGTTGCGTCAGTCGTTATTAGCCTGTATGGTTGCACAGCCACTCTGAAGTCATCTGTCCCTCTGCCTTGTCCTGTAGCCAAAACTACCAGCGTTGTAAGCCATTAGTAGAAGTTGATGTCGGTGCAAACTGCATATGAGATGATTCAGCCACCGTATTTATTTTGCGTGGATAAGTACTTTGCACAAGATGAAATGTCGACAGTATCTTTAATATCTTCGTTTCGCAATCTGTCTTTTCTAATAACACCGATGATCTTCATAAAACACTTCAGTTCAGACGACGGCGTGTGCTAGTGATTAAGTGACACGGCTCCCAAGCCTAATGTCATGGGTTCGTTCCCTATCACAGCACCGGCCGTTAACCCGGGGAAGCAAACCCTTGAGAAATACAGGAAATGGGGTTGGATAGGGCACACGCGATCTTCGTTCCTGGTGCGACCGCTCCTTCAATTCACTCAGCTGTCAATGGGTACCTGACGTATGATTTTGAAATCGTATAAACAGATAGGAAGGGAACTGGCCACCCCACCTCACATAGGCTGCAGCTTAATCTCAGACGGCAGTTGTTGCCATAGACCCAACGTTTACCTTTCACCTCAGACACATTAATACACCAACTTTTATTTTGTATTGTTTTTATCAAGGTGTTGTGTTTTTTGATGTGAACAAAATATCTAACTGCCTGACTTGATTTCGTTCATCAATTCTCCTTGTACGCCCAATTTCTACAAGAATTTCTTTTTTCGTTTTCATTTGTATTTCCTTGAGAGTCGTCACATTCTTCGAAATATCATTTGTATTTCCTTGAGAGTCGTCACATTCTTCGAAATATCATTTGTATTTCCTTGAGATGCGTCCCATTCTTCGAAATATCCACATTGCAAAGGAATCAGTTTTCTTCATTGTACACAATTCAAAGTAATAATACACTGTCGTACGACATGTGTCCCATTGCTGGGGTAACTAACTTAACTTAACGTCTTTATATTGGTTTAGAAGACTCTGCAGAGTCTGCACACAACCATTTTAATTTACATTTCCTTTTTCTAAAAGCTATGCGCATCCAATATATTCTTAAACGCCTTAATTGTCTCTGCCTCATCTGTTTCCTGTGGCAATGCATTCCACGCATTCACTCTAACTAAAAATACAATTGTTTTTAATGCGAGGGGTTTTAAAGGCTGAGAGCTACAGGCCGCTTCGCCACAGCTGTCACCACGTCGTGTGCTGGCTATGTCTGTCTATTTCACCCTCAACAGAAAAACAACATATGCCTTACCTTGGATTCGATCCACTGTCTGCCTTTTCGGCAGGCAGGCATCGAAACCCTTCGGCCACGTGCTTCACAATACACTAGCAAAGGCAAAGGCCGCCGTCCATCGTAGACGATGATGTCATAATTAATTTTGCTAGCGCTTTCTTAGTAAGGATTAACTGCGCTACTTTTTATTCTCACTCTCTCGTCTCGTGCCGCACGACCCCAGTAACAAGTTAAGGACAAGACGACTAGGGGACGACTACGAGATGCAAGGAACTCCGCATCAAGCATCCGTGAAATAGACGGAGTCGAACCCTCACCACCTGATCACGAGGCTGACGGCTAAACCACTTCGCCACGATCCAATACACAGGCCATTCAATAAATACAAATAATCTAATCATTGGCATTTGAAAATTGTTTTTGTTTGGATCTCAATATATGACTCTTGTTGGGGAAAATAGATTTGACCATCCATTTTCTCTGCTCGATATCCATTTCGCATATTCCATTTTTGCCTATTGTACGTTCAGAATAGAAGTTCTTTGCCTGATCCGGTGTTTGCTCGTCTTTCATTATCCGTAGGTTATGTTTGGAACCTCTCTATCTCGTCTCGTCTCGTGGCCGTAGAGCATCACATCTCAGAACATTATGAACTGTCCTTCGTGATCGTACTCAATCAACTGCGAGCGCTCCGGTTTCAATATCAATGTTGTGTCCGTCTACTTGTGAATATCATATGTCCAGTACATCTTATGGCGATCTCTCCTTCTCTTGCAAGAAATTGCGACCTCGGAGATCACATTGGCCAAACAATGAGAATGTAGCACATGGCTGTACTAGTATAGCTTTCAATTACAATGGAATTACTATTATACAATTGAAAGGAGACCGGGATATCATTATATTGACCAGGACTCTTTAATCTTTGTAGACTTGGAGCCCACTTTAATAACTTTCGTGAGAGTAAATTGTCATTACCAACCACTAAAATCTATATTAAAGGAAATGTCGCTATCGTCCACTGTGTCTTTCTATTTTGGATGTTTTTGATTCATCATCATCATTATCATCATGTGACATGCCCTTTGCAGAACGTCGCTCCCGTTTGAAAGAAACTCGATCTCTTGCCAAATCTCCAGCTTGCTAAAGAGTCATACCCAAACACTCCTTGACATGTTGGTATCATTGTCTTCTTGGTATGCCATTGCCTCTCTTGCCCGTCACCATACCTCCCATTACATTCTCTCAAGGCCGTGTGTGTTTGTATATGTCCAAAGCATTTCAATTTTTTTGTTCATGGTGTAATGTATGAACCAAATCGGCTCTGTGCCCAGCTTTTTGTTGAATGTCTGCATTCTTCTTTTTCTTCGGTCCATGGTATTCTGAACACCTTTCTATGACATTTCAACTCGAAGGACTCGATTCTCTTCCTTGAGATCTGGGTAACTGCCCGTGTTTCAGCCATATGCTGTCATGGGAAAAACGCAGGTTTCCAAAATATTCACTTTTGTTATTTGGCTCGTATTCTGCTACAGCTTCCTTAAATTGTGTAGCCTCTGCATTGCCATAATAATAATAATCTATATTTAATACAGAATACAATTATTCTTCTGCCACCCACCTGAAAGCTAAACTCGTACACTAGTGGGTGCTAGCGCCAAGGTTGAAGTGCACTGCCAAAGACTGTCACACAATATTTCGCACACTGACATTCGTGAGATGATCTCTATTTGCTATTTTCATAGTTTTTCACATCTCTATGCTACTGTCAAATCAATATATTTGACTGTTTTTCTTTATTTGAATCAGCAATCCCCACATTGCTTCGGTTTCAGCAGGCAGAACTGTACCATCCGCCTTCTTTTATATTTACACGCTGAATTCAACGACTAAAACAAAACAAAAAACTAAAAATGCAGGTTTAATACAAGCACAGAGTGTAGACTATAAAAATATACCGCTGTGTCATTCGGCACGAATAATCACCAGGTATTAGGAATTTGAATTTTAACTTTCAGGATGTATTTACTAGCCAAATTAACATTGTTTTGTTTGTCTCCCCTTGATGCTTGACATACGTACATCAGTGGTTATTGCTGCCCTGGCAGCGCTTAGTGTCAACACTTAGAATACAAGAGATGTTAGTTGGTAAACTCTGGAGATAAAAATAATATGAATAATGCGATGTGATAATATTGGGCTTACAGGGGTAACGATATTGGACGTGTCTTTTGTTTAACAACTTCAGTGCCCAAGTTTCGAACGTAGAGCTTATGTTGTTGAAATGTAAGGAGAGATAATTTTACACTGTGGTGTTAACGAGAATTTCTAGTGTTTGTGTGATATTCTGACTGTGCCGGACAGTGTGATATTATGATTCCTCGTCTTACAATGTGATAATCTGATTCCTCGTTTAACAATGGGATAACCTGATTCTTCGTTTTACCATGTGCTAATCGGATTACTTGTTTAACTATGTGACAATTTGATTACTCGTCTTACATTGTGATGTTCTGACTGTCTAACAATGTGATAACCTGACTGCTCGTCTAACATTGTGATAACCTGACTGCTCGTCTAACAGTATGATAATCTGACTGCTCGCCTAATAGTGTGATAATCTGACTGCTCGCCTAACAGTATGATAATCTGACTGCTCGTCTTGCAGTGTGATAATTTGACTGCTCGCCTAAAGGTGTGATAATCTGACTGCTCGTCTAACAGTGTGTTATTTTGACTCCTAGTCTGTGTTATTCTCACTCCTCGTCTAACAATGTGATAACAAGATATTCCTGCTAGCAACGATGGCCTAGTGGTTTGAATAACCTTCCCGTGACTAAAGAGGTACGGACTAAACATCCAAATAAGGTCTAAGTTTCTTTCATTGAGACATAACCAACTACATTTAAACCTTTCCTAGCTGTATTGTGATACATGCCAATGGAAGATCTGATATACTGGATTTCAAAGCAGCAATACTTCGATCGTTAAAGTCTAATATTGTGACTGCTCGTCGAACATTATGATAATCTGACTGCTCCAATATCCTCTAAAGAGAATATATTGAAAATAGATAGGACATACTAAAATTAGATAGGAAAACTACTGAAATTAGATAGAAGAGCATAGATAGATAGAACATACCAAAATAGATAGAGAACATACTGAAAACAGATAAAGGTATGCTGAAAATAGTTGGGGCATACTCAAATAGATAGAAGGCATATTGATATTAGATAGAGGAAATACTGAAATTAGAGTTGTGACATGATACAATTAAAATTGCAGTGCACTGGAATTTAATAGTGGCATGCTGAAAATATGAATAAAGGAATACCAACATCAGACAGAGCGGCATAGAGCAAATACTGAAATTATATAGTATTGCATAACTAGATTTAGACGGGAGACAACCTGAAATCACGTAGGATGCCGAACTGAAAATAGATAGGGGCATACTGATAATGGTTAAGAATAATACTGATATTGGATATGAGGCATACTGGCACTCGGAGGGAGACGCACTGAAGTTATATAGGGTTAAATACTTAAATTAAAATAGGGTGGAAAACTGAAAGTATATATGGTGGAATATTGAAAATTACTTAGGGTAGAACACTGAAATTATGTAGCGTTGCATACTGTAATTAGAAATGATGGGATACTAAAATTATGTAAGGGATATACTGAAATTATATAATGTGGCAAAATTATATTACATAGAGTGAATATTTAAATTAGAAACGAGTATATTGAAATTATGCAGGGTGGCACAATGCAAGTAGATAGGAACATTCTGATATTGGAAAGAGACATTCTGAAATAAGATTTTAAATTATTAAAAGAAATACTTAAATTGAATAGGGAGAATACTGAAATTATATGGTGGAATACTGAATGTATATAGAGTGGCATACTGAAATTTGGTAGATGTACACTAATATTAGATACCGAAAATACTAAAATTATATCAGCGGAATACTGAAATTATACCAATCAATTACCACCTGTTTGTTGGGTACATTTTGTGGCTCTGTTCTGTGAAGAATTTAACTTTACTGGAAAAGTCATAGGTGTCTAGTCTCGCTCAGAAAGTTCAAAAGAGTGTGGTTACTGATGGTTCTAGTAGCGCGATGGTTGTACAAACTCCTACTGCGTCATCTCATGCTCCACCAAGCGGTATCTAAAATTGATTTAAATGTCTGCAGTTTCTGAATTATCAGTTCATTAATTGAGTATAAACATACAAGAGGCAGACATTGATATACCTCACTATGTCACCTTTATGTATATACATATTCCTCGCAACGGGTGCCTTTGAGGCGTGGAAGTTGACTCGCTTATTGGCTTGAAAACTGCCTTTCCCTATCTTCCAAAGCATGGATTGAGAGTCAAGGATTGAGTGCAAAAGATTGAGAGAGAATAATTGAGAGGCGAAGATGAAGAGTAAAAGATTAAGTGTAGAGAATGGAGAGAAAAAATGAAGTCAAGGGTTGGTAGAAAAAAACTGACAGCTGAGGATTGAAAGTCAGCGAGTAAGAGTTAAAGATTAATAGTCAAGCGTTGCGAGTCAAGGCATTTAGCGCCAAGAATTGAAACTCGAGAACTGAGATATTGAAATTGTAAACACTGACTCAGAAATACACAAACTGCAGGACTTTGGAAATAGAAGATTGCTAAACATGGTTATTCGACTACTAGGGCAAGAGTGTGTACAACCAATGAGCTGCAAGAACCATTATTATCCATACTCCTATCTGCTGATAGCAATTACTTACCTAAGGTTCGTTTAGATCGCTGCAGGCTTAGCTTTACTGAACATAACATAGTTTAAGAGTTCCTGTTTCTGAAGTGCCTAGTTATTCAGTTTGTTGTAACAGATATACAAATATATTAATATGGAACACAAACTGATCTCCCGCACCATTATAAAATGTTTTATTTTTTTTTAAAATTTTGCCGTCAAGATTTTGAAGATATATGTAATGTAAATATGCCAATCGAAATCTTCATTGACTGCGTCAAGGGTGCACTTTTTCATTGATATCCAACCTACGTATAATCATACTCGCCATTTCTTGTTTGCTCTACCATTTTTACAACCTTTTATTTAACTTGGCATGAACGTTGTCCGTTTGCCTGGACTTCTATTTCTCCTATTTGAACCAACTTCCGATAATCTAGAGAACTGAAACTAGGTACACAGCCTAACCTGTTAATCTAACAAAATTAATCTCCTGAAGTTCAGCCTCCCTCACCCTCTCCCTCCACCGCCACCCTACACCTTAAAATAAACAAACAAACGCATGTTTCAGTATCAAGAAATGCTTGCACCGAAAACGTAGATTTGTAAATGTACTTGTTCGTAACTGGCATACCGGGACTCACACGCTCTTGGGAACTTTCTGGTTATGACTGTCTTCTCAAACTGTATCGTATTTTCGTGGTACAAAAGTCCAGCTTTTTGTTGTGGTTTGAATTGTTTTTGTTTGTTCTTTTCCCATGACGAAGTCTTTGTGGTCGTAATGCGTGTTTCTCTTTGATTTTGTCCTCTTGCGATCACTGAACCATTACCTATATATGTAGATATGTTTTTATCAAGTGTAGAAAACATGTGCCGGTCTTTGCTACGTGTTGTGGCAGTTTTTTGTATGGATTTTATCAACACAATATATCGACATTTCTCTGGGGAGACTCTTTGTGCTGCTGGATAAGTTACAATTTGTTCGTTCATCCATTAGTCACAATTTATTTATACGTGGATTATTCACAATTTGTTCGTACATGGACTAAACATTCGCAGGGACTAGGATTATATGAGGATTAAATATATTTAAACTGTGAGTACAAATGGGAAATTGTACTTGGTAGACAATCCAACGGATGGCTCAAAAGTCGGCGTATTTTAGGATTACGTACTTTTTGAGAATTCTGAACATTTTAGAGCTTATTGCTTTTCAGTGGTACTCAATACTCATAAATTTTTTTAGAGCACATTGCTTTTCAATGATATTCATGCCATGTTATGTTTCTTTTTAGTCGAAGGCTTTTAATATCACTCGAGGTTCATGACTTTTTAGGCCATGATGCTTTTCAGTGGTACTTAAGATTCAGTATTCTTTAGAGCACAGTGTTTTCAGTTTAAAGCGTGGTGATTTTCAGTGGTACTCAATATTCATACATTTTAGAACATATTTTTATTATTAACGATTCATACCATGTTTACTTTTAGTAAAGGACTTTTCAATGGCAGTAGCTGAAGATTCGTGACTTTTTAGATCATAATGTTTTTCAGTGGTACTTAAGATTCAGTATTCATTAGAGCAAAGTGCTTTCAGTTTAAAGCATGATATTTTTCATTGGTACCCAAGATTCAGGACGTACTAGAACAAAGTTCATTTCAGCGCTGCACACGAGTTCAGGTCTAGATGACGGTTACTTGGTGGATAATATACATTGATATAATAAACCGAAATTTATTAGTGCCTAAAACAGTGTGCGTCAACCAAAATAAGTCAACAAAGTACACAACACCAACAACATAAACAACACAAACAGCGTCCGATAAAGATGATGGGTCAAAGAAGTACATACGTGAAACTAGATGCAGACTCGGCTCCAGGAAAGACGGCGGACCAATCATGCTGCAAAAAGGTAGTGTCTACTTTGTTCTGTCTTCTTAATATGTGTGATTTTTGCAGTCATCTTGTCTTCTTCTTGTGCATTTGTCAATTCAGCCAGAGTATAGAGGCACTATTATAATTTGTTTCGTTTAGAAGCCTGCGCCAAAGAGTTGGGATACTTTTGTAGTGATGGTGGTTGTAGCTTACCAGCCAGCACCGATACTGAAACAGTCAAGTGTCAGTGTGTTCACTAACCGGACGCTGATAAACACGCTGGTCATCCCTACGTGTCACACTAGGGCCCTATGAGAATGGCCACAACCGTTCGATCAAGACCTGGGAGATCAGCTGGGAACAAAATTAAGCAGGAGGGACAATTAGCGCCAAAATTCACATCACACTGAGAAAAGCGATGTGGACTACGAGGCGTGTTCAAATGAAACCGGATCTAACTGGAACAAGTGAACATACGTACGTTGCGCTTGCTGACGTCACTTCTGATGTAAACAGCACATACCAACCGTAAAGTTTGCAAAATTTCATTATCCTCCGACTCATAGTTTCCTCAGCAGACCGCTGAAAATATGGCGGGTGAGATACGAAATCCGTCCAGAGTTGATCAGCGAGCGGATGTCGACCAGTTGACATTCATCGCAGAATGCGTTGTTCTTTCCTCCCCAATAGAGGGCCAGCCAAAACAAACTGATCGGACATGTTAGTCTGGACAAGCCAAAACAAACTGATCGGGTATGTTAGTCTGGACCAGCCAAAACATACTGATCGGGCATTTTAGTCTGGATCAGCCAAAACATACTATCGGACATGTTAGTCTGGACCAGCCAAAACATACTGATCGGGTATGTTAGTCTGGACCAGCCAAAACATAACTGATCGGACATGTTAGTCTGGACCAGCTAAAACAAACTGATCGGACATGTTAGTCTGGACCAGCTAAAACATACTGATCGGACATGTTAGCCAGTGTCAGGCAAAACGAATTAACCAAGATCTGCACCTCACCTTCACGCAAGTCTCCCCTAGATACGGACTGTTCTTCTTAGCAGCCTGCTGGCGAGGTTAGGGATCGACGTGATCCACTTAGTTGTGCGCAATACGCATATGAAATCAAGCATAGCATAACCGCCTGAAGGACCCCTGTCCATCTCATTCAGCACCATCCAAATGTCAGGAAAACTACTGCAACCCGCCACTTAACGCAGAAAAGAGTAAACTTACACATAATTTGCATTTACAACCACAACAACATAACAATCTCCATAGTTGTGATCATACAGAGAAGTCTTGCATTGCACTACACACAGGAGGGTACAATTACACCTTCTTCAGTACGTCTTCGTTTTTAAAGAAGAGCCACTTGTAACCTGCTACGAAAATACATCGTCATTGCATTGTTCAACAAGAGGAGCTTTGTACAACAATGACCTTAGTGTCTTTCGAATGGAATTGCTTATGACAGATTAGAATAGCACCCCGCCCCTTCTCCCTCCCCTGCAACGCATTAGCTTGTCGTAAAAGGTGGCTAATACCTCGGTATAATCCCTCTAGGGTAACCTCTCCAACTCATGGCTTCGTACGCTCCACCATTAACCCAGTCCAACAAATTTCAGGATTTAAAAGAACACTCTATAAACAATGAGTACGAAACAATACTAACACAGTTAACAGTTAGTTTTATCAGGGATTAGAAGAAGAAGAACAGCAGCAATCCGCAAGGAAAGAAAGAAATAGGCAGACAAACACAAAACAGATCCATTAAACAAAAAAGATAACTCTACAAAATATAAAACAAAGAGTGAAAACCTGAAAAGAGTTGGAAAATAGACCACACGACACTTGTACTTGACGTGTAATTGTTAAACATGTGCCCCACAGGGAGTTTACACTTTTGAATTAATAATTTGGCGACCTGACTAACACGTGTGACACACTGTCTCTGCACCTACACGCACCTCAGCTGTTATAAATGGAGTGTGCCCCTACAGGCTGTAACGTGTGCCTGTGTAATAATGTGGGTATAATGCTTGTGACCTAATTATTCCCAGGCGTGTTGTGTGTCCAGTGGACTTGATCAGATGCAGCACCGGTCCTCAAAACGTAACCAGCCTCAGGGCCGAATGAGTAATTTTATTGTTGTGTCCAGTGGACTCGATCAGATGCAGCAGCGGTACTCAAAACTATAACCAGCCCTAGGGCCGAATGAGTAATTTTATTACTGCGCGGGCCACCCTTATGGTCTTGTTGTATTTGTTCATGCCACCCGTACTTTAGTTTGGTAATATTGACGAGTTTCATTGGTGGCAGGTTACAGTGGCTATCCTCACATACCATTGTACTTCTTCGTTGGCGCTAGTCCTGGAAAGGACGTTAAAGACTTTGTGTCGTAGTTTAGAGCGAGACTGCGATATCTGTGACATTCGGTCCAACACATTCGATTTCATAACGGCTTTTGTTAACACCATATTCATCAAGATGACGGCGTGGGCCAGTTGTTAAGTGGCCATGCTCACAAACCGAAGGTGCTGGGTTCAATCCACATCACAGCAACGTCCGTTACCCAGACGAAACAAACCCTTAGAAAATGCAGGAGAAAGCAGACCCTTACATAAAATGAATGCCGAAGTCGGATGCATTGGACCGACACGCGCAAAATAAAAACCTTAGTGCAACGCACACCACCTTGTGGAAAAGAGAAATAAAGCGATCGCAAACAACAACAAAAACAAATGGATAGTGATCTTCCTTCAAGAAAAAAACACACATTTACATTGAGATGAATGTGTCACTAAGGACCCAATAAAAGTAATCAGCGATTAAAAACGTAATTATTTAATTCTTCCATGACATAGTCAGAAGATGAAAGGGCTGGACCAAACCTGCGGACGTGAGGATGAGTTGGACATTGAGAGATTAATATCCTTTTAATGTTGCTTTGGACACTTTCTTATACTCTTTGCCTATTCTTTGTTTACAATTTTTAAACTCTGTTTTCCACAGAAAGTAAGCCCACGTCTTATCGATGTCTTCTCTCTAGTTAGACATTACTTCTGTTTTGGGAAACAAATTTACTCTGCCTATAGTATGTACATATGTCGTAAATTATTGTATACATTTTAATATCAGTAATCTCATAATCAAACCAAAGATACCAGCTGCTCGTATCTACAAAAACCAGACATCAGGATTTGAGAGCTAGATGCAGGCCACGAAAAAGATGGATAGATGGTGTCAGTGAGACACTGAAGAAACACGGAATGACAACATGTGCGACAAAGATGGCACACAACAGAAAACTACACCGTCCCACGACAGCTAATGACACACGTGGATAGAAGTTCATGATGATGATGACATAATCAAACGTTAATCCCACAGTGGGCCGTAGACAACCGCTTTGCGGCCGTATGCGGCTCGCTGGCCGCAAGTTTGAGCATCCTTAAAATGCAGTTTGTACTAACAGACCCGATGTTTTGCCGTTGTGTGTAGGTGTTTCCGTGAAATATCTATTTAAAGGTCTGACCTAGAGATTTCAGTGACGGCTCTGCGTATAACAAGGATCAGAACAGGGCTACAACCACACGGAGAGCTTGTCAAGGCGTACTTCTTGTCGAATGCTACTTGCGCTGAGTTCTGTATTCCTTGTGAATGGCTCTGGTAGTTGTTTTTTTTTAAGATGATGTTATGATATCTCAGCGTGTACTGAAGAATGTGAAGATGGGCCATCCCGGCTGTATTGTAACGTTAGACTTCTCGATGGGACATCATTAAGTGAATCACAGTGTTGATCAATGTTAACCCTTCCTCGTTTACCAGGCTGCTGTAATACCACATATTTTCATGTGTATGGAATGGAAATGAGATAGAGGTCTTGGTCAGTATGTCTCACTTAGCCCTGATGTCAAGTACGGGTCTTGGTCAGTATGTCTCACTTAGCCCTGACGTCAAGTATGGGTCTTGGTCAGTATGTCTCACTTAGCCCTGACGTCAAGTATGGTTCTTGGTCAGTATGTCTCACTTAGCCCTGACGTCAATTATGGGTCTTGGTCAGTATGTCTCACTTAGCCCTGACGTCAAGTATGGGTCTTGGTCAGTATGTCTCACTTAGCCCTGACGTCAAGTATGGGTCTTGGTCAGTATATCTCACTTAGCCCTGACGACAAGTAGGGGTCTTGGTCAGTATATCTCACTTAGCCGTGACGTCAGATGAGGGTCTTGGCCAGTATATTTCTCCTAATCCTGGCTAACATTCTCTGATCAGTGTATTTTGCTGACCAGACGTTAACCTCATTGACCCCACCTGCAATGGTACATAAGGTCAAATCTCGATAACAACACATGCAGGTAATACCTCAGTGACCACAACAGGGCAACGACGGAAAAACACCTACGTTCCGACCACAAAGCCGTTTGGTTCACTCAATTTCATAACTGGCATAGTGTGTCCAATACTTTCCTGGCAACTTTCAGGTATGGCGGCAAAATTAAACAGCTAATTCTACATCCTGCCCCTTTTGATTGGTGGTGCGTGTAGCTTTGTCAACAGTGACCTGGCTTGTTAGACTGGAATTACAGCGTGCTAAGGTTCGAAATCACTAAGGACAAAACGAAATCTTTTTTCAGTCTACCCAACTGTAAATGGGTACCTGGCGTATGAGGTAAGGAAGTTACAAACATCAAGAAAAGGAACCGGCCACCCCACGTCTCATAGACTGCGGCTTAAAACAGAAAGAGTTATCCTCATCCCCGACGGCAACTGCTGACATAGCACAGGCTGTTATCTCTTTTGTTGTGATTTGTTAGTTGTTTTCGTCCGTTCTAGTCCGCGACGAAGTCCTTATGGCCGTAACGTATGTGTCGTTTTGTTTCTTTCCTAGTGAGGTATCTGAGTCATTACCTAAATATGTTGTTATCGACATATGTGAGCCAGTAGATCAGCAGCAGCAGAAGTGACGGGTAACTAGCATGCTATCGCATATACCAGTAGAGATGATATCATTAATACACTTACGTTCCCTCTCGATAACATTTCATATGGAATGCATTCTAGTACATGTCTTTCTTGTTTTTGTTGGCGCATTCATTCTAATAAATTTCCAAACAAAAAATGAGATGGGGGCAGAGTGGTCTAAGTACAGGCCCTCATCACTAATGCGGCCTGGTTTCACGTCTTCGGTATCACAGCAGTTTCAGGTAAAATTTGCTCGCATGGCTGAACTGACATTCTCCGATGCCAGAAAGGAGAATCGAGCCGACCAAAATGTCGCCACTCAGGATTCCAAATCAGTCCACGAGTGCCACTTGTCCGGTAGGGTGGCCGGTTTAGAATAGAACTGTACCTCCACTTGTAGATTCGTACGTGGCCACGTCAGTCAACATAAATCTGATAATGTCGATATTTGCGTTCGCGTTTGGCAACCATTACTAATACTAATACTTCTAGAACGACTCCGTGGATTTCGTGGCGACGTGGTTACGCCGTCGGCCTCGTGATCAGGTGGTGTGGTTTCGACTCCGGACTCCACCGTCTTTTACACGGTTGCTTGATGCGGAGTCCTCTACCTCTCATAGTCGCCCCCTAGTCGTCTTCGCCTTGACTTGCCATTGTGGTAGGGCGGCACGAGACGAGAGAGTGAGGATAAAAAGTACCCGCAGTTAATCCTTACTAAAAATAGCGCGAGCAAAATTAATTATGCCATCATTGTCTACGATGGACGGCCGCCTATGTCTATCCCTATAAAACGACAAAATGAACGACAAAGACGAGAATTGGACGACTGCCATTTTCATAGCATGCATTGACAAGGCCGGGTTCATGTCCAATTGAGGGAAAACGGCGACGGTTTAGCATGGTGATACTTTAACGACCTCTGTCGTCGGATAATGTATTCGTTTGAGACTTTGTCATACCCGCGGATCGTAAGAATCCCCCCCCCCCCCAACCACCCCCACCTCCCTGGTTTCTGATTGCTCTGTAAGAAAGTCAAGCTTCACGAACCTTACGGCAGAATGAGATAATCCTTTAGAAGGCTTGATCAGTGTTCGGGAGGAGCACGGGTTACTAATAAATGCTCACCACTTATCATTCACAATGGCTACCAAACATATATAGGTACTCATGTTCACTAAATCTGCTGCACGGTGATTAGAAACTAAAAAAACCTAGACTGCACACTGCATGGCGACAGCACGATCAATAATCCTTTATACCTCAACCTTATAAATCATTCAGGAGATCTCAGTCGAGAGAAAAAAAACACACCACTATGATCGTTTTTACAAAATTATAGTATTTTTCCTCTAGAAAAACCTAGCCTGCACATTGTTCTACTCCTACCGCGGCAAGCGCCATATATTTCTCCCAAAAGTAGGCAAAACTAAGTACTAAACAATTTACTCAAGGAAGGACAATACCCATTTGGTTGTGACATTTATTTGTTTATCTCCCTTTGACACATACCTATAACATAATTATCCTCTGAATACTGAGTTATCTATTTGTCATTGCCAGTGATTCAAAATAATGGCTATTGAGTCAACAAGTTCGAACGTCTGTCTTCATTCGTCATGTAATTTCACAGGAATTCTTCTCTTTTGTTCAATGTATTGTTTAATGGATTTTTTGATGAAATGTTCTTTCAAAATCTGTAGACACGACCATACTAATGAGGAGTTTGAATGGTGCTAATTACACCGGGTTATATCGATGAGGGAATAACACTTCGATAAATAAACGTCTTCCTCTTTTTCGTTGTTTGTTCTCAAACTTCCGCTACCAAGCCATTAAAAGTGTTTTGCAGCTAATAATAATAATATTCGGATAGGCATCTAAGGCCTGTTGCATCGATCGACCACTACTATGTCTAACTGCTGAGGCTTGTAGCCAAACCTCGTTCAATGCCGGAGGAGAGACTGCTAACTGTTGGAGCCATGTAGAACGCGGGTGGCCCCTCTCACGCCTCCAGTCAGCTGGTGGGAGACCATTGTTACTCATAGCTGACTTGGACATTATCTGGTGGACTGAACATCCCGATCCAGTCGGACCACGTTGCCAAACACAGACAGGAAATGGTGGACCAGAGTGTCCGAGATGGATGGAAGACTCGTCTTTGCAGACACCTGGAGATCGAACCACTGGGTACCGAGGTGGCATCGCTGGTTGCACATATGAAAGGCATCGAGTCTTGATATGTCCTGTTTAAGTAGGGTCCAAGTCTCTGAACCATACAGTAGGTCATGAATCACACACAACTAAAGACACAAATTTAGGAACCGAAACCGAGACTGCCGTCACACCCGGCGAGGGTTGTTCATAGCGGAGGCAGCACGCCTCAGCCGCACTGTGTTCATTGGATGAAAAAAGAGCACCCAAGGTATGGGAACTCATTGGTGTTGGTGCGGTCTTGTGTGTGACCATGTGAACTACAATGCTGTGAGGGCCAGAAACTAGCAGTATGTATTCTTGAAAAAGGAACACGTGGTGTCATAGTTTACAGATCTGGGTCTCTGAGCACTGCAGCTCATGCACTATTCAGTATCTTGATCTCTAAATGGATTTCATGATGAATATTATGATAACGTTAATTTATCATATTAAAGTATTATGATATATGTATAAATTAATGTAGTGATTTCCTGATACATTACATTCCTTTAAAGTCTCTTTTAAGTCAACAAGACTGATAAAGTCTGGAATCGACAATATTATTACATTAAAATGGAAGTAATAAATGTATGATTACATTTATTTAGAACGATCCCACCAGTGTCGCTACTGCAGTCTGAATGTATTGACGATTTCAGAGATCGCTTGTTCCAAGACTCTGAAGCTCATGATTGGAAAAATGAAATTAATAGTAAAAAGAAATCGAATTATACGAAATAGATGGCATAGAAGTATAAGAAAAAGCCTACACTTGGAGGGTAGAAAGAAGAAGCAGGAATGAGGAGTATAATGAGGAGGTAGAATAAAGGGGAAAAGGTGGATGGTTAGAAACAGTATCAAGAAAGAATAATAATAAAATGAAGAAAGAAGGGACATCATAAAGAGAAACGAATAAGACTTAAATAGGAGACTGGTGAAGACAGAGACATAAGTAGACCAAAGAGCGGAGATAACGAAGGGAGAGGACAGAAGAATGACAGAGATAATAAAAGAAAGAATATGGAATGACAAATAATAAGAAAGAGAGAGAGAGGCAAAATTACAACAAAGCTCGAGGAGTAGAAACGACAGAAGAATAACAACAATGAAGGAAGAAAGAATAAGTGGAAAAAAACGATGCGAAGTGGAGGAACAAAATAAGCAGAGTAAGAAAAAAAAAGGAATATTAGGGAAGAACTCAAATAAGAAGAGCCAGAGAAGAAGAAGGATTAAGAAAACGAGTTGAAGTAGCACAAGGATACGATGCAATCAAGAAAGTCGAAAGGAAATGGACAGAAAAGCAATTGAAAGTACAAAGGGCAGATGCAAAAAGTGACGGGCAAGACAGGCCCAGGGAGTAGTATACAAAGACACTTTAGCTTAAGTGGATTAGCTGTTTCTCCGACCTTAAATGAGATGGTTCCACCGATGTGTCAATTTGGATAGTGTAATTTACACATCATTTGGGAATGATTTCCTGCTTATCTGTCGGTCTATACGTAGGTCTGTTCAGCTGTCAATTTCTCTGTCTTTCTTTCTGATCGTTCGATCGTACTTTTGTCAACCCGTCCTGGATGTCTGTCGTCGGTCGGTCCGCCCGTCCTGAATGTCTGTCGTCCGTTTGTCGGTCCGCCCGTCCTGAATGTCTGTCGTCGGTCGGTCCGCCCGTCCTGAATGTCTGTCGTCCGTTTGTCGGTCCGCCCGTCCTGAATGTCTGTCTTTCCATCTGTCGGTCCGCCCGTCAAAAATGGTTGTCTTTCTATCTGCCACTCCGTCTGTCCTAAATGTATGTCTTTCCATTTGTCAATCCACTCGCCATGAATGTCTGTCTTTCCATCTGTCGGTCCGTTCGATCGTGCTTCTGTTAGCCCGTCCTGAATGTCTGTCGCCCGTCTGTCGGTCAGCCCGTCTAAATGTCTATCCTTCCGTTCGCCTGTTCGTTAGTCAGTTTGCTTGTTAGTCTGAGAAAGCTTAATCTATTTTGTGTTCATAATTGTATTTTATAGCGTCTGATTAATGGGACGATAGAGTGCTCGCTTTTTATGGCAGAGGTACGCGGTTCAACTCTCATGACCTTCACACTCCAGTCATCTCAGCTGCAAATGGATACTTTGCATACGACTAAGGAAGTAAAAGGCAGCTAGAAAAGGAACTTGCCTTTTTACCTCATACAAGCTGTGACTTAGTATACTAAAGTCTCTAACAACTTCATTGTTCGACAGCGGTTTAACTTGTCATTGTCTACTTATGCAGTGAAGAGGCGTTGGGAACCTTAGTTTTATGTCCAGAGCCAGACGCGTCGCTGAAGTAGCCACCACGTGACTATTTAGAATATCCGCAACATGTTCTTTCCATCTAGTTCTCGATCACCCACGGTTTCCAAAACTCGATCGCCGTATGTTATTGATCCACGCGGGTAGTTGGTCAGGTTGCATTCTCTTTAGGTGATCAATCCACTTGATTATCTCCTCATCAATATAGTCATTGCATGGTCTTGTTTAAACTACTTTAACTTGTTTAACTACTGTAGGAAAACTTAATGTTTCTAGATGTTAATAACTACTACAAATTAATTGACCAATTCTTCACCTTTTAATTGAGTGAAAGTAGTGCTCCAGTGGATACCTGGCCATGTCGGAGTCCCAGGAAATGAGAAGGCTGATGAGCTGGCCAGAAGCGGGTAAATGATGCCACAACCACTACTTATCATCACACTACAAACATGCCAGGAAATCCAACAAAATAACTATAGACAGGAGTGGCTAGATCAGTGAGCCACATACTAAACGGGCCGAATATATTTCAAAAACCAAGCGAAACCAGATTCCAAGGATCCAGACAAGAAATTGAAACGAAGAGACCAGAGTTTGATCTTCAAGCTAAGAACATTCCATGCCCATTCAACAGATTCTGCAATGGCCACGGGGAGTCAGTCTAACACCTCTTGACTTTGTGCTCAAGGCTGGCCGATTTGCGGAATCTGCTGCTACCACCACACCCCACCATATATAAGATGCTCTACACATCACTACAACAATTGAAGATGACGTGTGCTTTTGTTCGGGAGGCATTGGGCTGTCAAGAGCTGCCAGCTCACAGCTAAAGGGATCATATCATCACCATCATCACCATCATCACCATCATCACCATCATCACCATCATCATCATCATCACCATCATCACCATCATCACCATCATCACCATCATCACCATCATCACCATCATCACCATCATCACCATCCTCACCATCATCACCATCCTCACCATCATCACCATCATCACCATCATCACCATCATCACCATCATCACCATCATCACCATCATCACCATCATCCCCATCATGATCAACTATTGTAGGACAAAAGGAAGGAAGGAATTTGATTTTCACACATTCCCCCCCCCCCCCTCCCCCCTTTTCCTTCCATCCATATTCCACATCCCGCCGATATGGATGTCAACGAGGCTAGCTAGCCCCATCAATATTCAACACCCTTCCACGGTCCTAAAGGCGTCGATGAAACCACCAAGCCTCCCCCTTCCCTCTACATTCAACGCCGTCCCTCCATCGGTGTGGACAAAGCCAGCAAGGCCCCTAACCCAAACAAATCCATATTCAATTTTAACAAATTTAGCATACACAATCATATTGCCATCAGCGAACGTTTTGGCACGTTAAGAGCCAAATAGCTCTCACTCTGATCTCAGTAACGACTAGACTCGCCATTAACTCTCCCTGTTTGGCCTACTGATTTCCTATTTACTTGATCAGTGGTTCTGGAACTTGTTTTGAAAACGGACCCTTGTCGGGTATGGAAATCTGTTAAAGATATCGCCACCAATTACCGGGGAGAAACGAAACGGGCAAATGCTCATCCATGTTTGTCAAAAATGTGACTAAAGAAAGTTGTGGCTGGGGTTAGCTGCCGTATCATGTAAAACAAGTTTTACATAAATCACTAATGCCTTCTTAGCCTTATTCTTTGTTCACCATGTTTATTGTTACGTCTACACGTGATGGTTCATCAATAAATGCTGCTGGGGTGGAGAGTTCTTCAAGGCTTACAAATAGCTTCGTGTGGATGTTAGTCTCAGTCGGCCAGTGGCTAAAATCAGTACACATAAGCATTTCAGTCTTGTATGATACGAGGCGTATTCAAATAAAACCCGTCCCAGTGAATTTATTACAAACATATGAAAGGAAGGTAAGTAGGCATGACATAATTATACAAATCAATGAAGCAAGCATGCACGGAGGTTTATTAGAAAAAGTCGACATATGCATTCAGACACGCATCCCACTGCTGGCGTAGGACGTCGGATGACGTTCGAGAAAAATGACGTAGCAAGGGGTTCAAACTCTACCTCATACGTTCTTCATTATGGTGGTCGGTCAGCATCCATGGGACCCATTGTAAACACACATTCCCATACTTCAGTTTTTTTCTAACCTTCCTTTGAACTGTCCTGAGCGACATATGGAATTCCTCTGCTAGCGAACGTAAGTTCCGGCTACAGTCCACCCGTATTGCTGCATCAATGTCAGCGATGACTTCTGTCGCAACAATATGCACCTGTCCTTTCTGTCGCAACAATATGCACCTGTCCTTTCTGTCGCAACAATATGCACCTGTCCTTTCTGTCGCAACAATATGCACCTGTCCTTTCTGTCGCAACAATATGGACCTGTCCCGGTCGTGGAAGATGTTTAGTTAACTCACGTCCTTCCTGAAACATCCGTTCGCAGTGCTTCACTGTTGTCTTTGACACACTTTTGTCAGAATACACTGCTTGCAGTTTGCAATGAATGTGGACTGGTCGACATCCTTCAGCTGTTATGAACTGAATCACCGCTTGCTGATCAACCATGGATGGATTCCGAATCACACCCGCCATTTCTCAACGGTCTGCAGCAGAACCAATGAATCAGAGATTGATGAACACGTGCACACTTGTACATTAGTATGTGCTTATTAAGTCAGATGTGACGTCATCACGTATGTTCACATTTCATTTGAAGACAGACTCGCTGTCTGGGCGACTTGTCTGCACATACACATGGGGGTTATAACCAATGTCACTCTGTATAACACAAGGTTCGGGTATAACCGAAGGCTCAGGTATAACCCAAGGCTCGGCAAATCATGGGCACCAGATCGTCATGACGATTTTACATTTACTGTCACGCCTGTAAATGTTGATGTGACGTCTGTAGGGACTACAAATACTGCTGTGCCCCTATAGATTTGGCTGGAGGAGGAGGGGGGGGGGATCTATAAATTTTGCTGGGGCGCATTTACATTTTGCTATAGACGACGGTGTGTGTGACAGGGATGTAAATCCAGCACACAATTTGTTTGGAATCCTAACCCATTGTTTCATGTATATAAAAATGCATGGTTAAACACAGCTTAGGGGTTTCTACTGTCCCAGAAATATAATAAGGAAGGATTAAACCTGTGAAATAGAAATCAAAAAGAGAATAGGGAGGACTTAATCAGTTGTCACCAACATGAGATAAATAAGGACATAGAAACACGGATATACAGAACTGGTTAACAAATTCCATCATGACCAGAACATTGAAATATTTTGGCCACATCAAAAGACTAAATGTCTTGAGAAAATGAGAATGGAAGGTCTGGTGTAGGACAAGAGAGGCAGAGGCAGACCAAGATGACGATGGCATCAAGATGTCAAGTAGTGCTTGGGCATGATTCTGGAGATTTGGCAAGTGATCGAGTTTCTTTCAGACATGCTGTGAAGGGAGCGACGTTCTGCAAAGGACATGTTATAGAATCATAATGCTCATCCAATCACGTCACTCGTTAATCGAAATTGGAGAGTTATCAAGTGTTGTGTATTTCGTGCCATTACTGTATATCAGCGCCTTAATGGATAACAAACATAGTGACAAATACAGATGTGTTAGCGCCAATGGGCATGTCCAGTTTACACACCATGATAAGTGCAGCACAGCTGAGATAGGCTGGCCATGCGGTACGCATGTCGGATCAACGCCTACTAGAAGAGCCTTTCTATGGTGAACTGCAAAAATGGCATGCGATCAAGCAATGGTCAGCGGAAAAGGATTAAGGACACGCTTTAGAGATCACTGATCCAGTGCGGTATTAACCACGATGACTAGGAAATAATCGCAACCAATCCCACAGTCTGGCGTAGCACTACTGCGGAGGATGTCCAGAGACATGGGGCATCAATAATAAATGAAGGTTTACAGAGACTATCGCTCCGCAAGTCTGCTCACATCAACTCGTCTTCAACCCGGTGGTAGGGTGTTTCATTTTCTCTTGTACTAAATGCGACAGACAATTCCGGACTCCGATTGACTTATTTAGCCATCTTCAAACTCATACGAACAGTAAATGTTGACAAAGTGGTCCACAGCAATTTTCATGGACGAACAACATGGAAAGAAGAAGGCAAACATTCAGCGGAAAACAGCGCAATCAATGGAAGAAAAACATCAAGAGAAGGATAAGTTATATACTGCCACATTGCATCGGCGAGACAAGAAATTTAAATATTTAGAAATCTATTCCAGCCGGCCTGCGGGATAGCAACTGCACTGAACCGAACAGAAGTATTTAGTGGGATTTGTTTTTCTCCAGTCACATTAATTTAATTGTTTTTTTTAATGTGATCTTTTGATTTTGTCCAGTCTGTGATAAAGTTGGTCGAAACACTGGTTTTCGTTTACGCAGTTCTTGTGTCAATTTGCCAGGGAGAGGAGACTAACGTCTTGTCAAGCAAAACATACTGGTCAGACATGTTATTTAGGGTCAGGCAAAATATACTGACCAAGTCCTCCCCCCTCCTCTCTCTGTTCGTCTTGGTAGCATGGCTAACTAGGCGGGGGATCGACGTCATTCATGTAGTAGTCAGCGACACGCAGTCGACGACAAGTATAGCACAACCTCCTGGAAGCACCCTGGTCCACTTTTATCAGCACGCTCGGGATGTAAGGAAAGCTACTGCAACCAGCCACTTAATGCCGTTTTTTGTGCGCAAACACAAAAGAGTAAACTTACACAAAACATGTACATTTGCCTTTTAACTTTAATAAATGTTCAGCTTAATTATACACCCTCCAACCCCACGTCACACCACACCATACAGCCCCACCCTCTTAACCTCCCTCTCCAATCTATTTCGACTGCATTTACTTCTGCGGCTATAGTCTCTCCTTTGACATCCCAATGTAATCTAAAAGTATCTTCCATTTCAGAGTTCTTTCTGTACAAAAGATATTCAGTCGTAGTTTACAACGAGAATATGATATTTGAAACTGAAAATGTCTAAAGAAAGCGGAACAAACTGGCCCTAACGTGAAAACCCCCGCTTCTGCTCACCTACTGCTCCGACGTTTCCTACCTTCTTGAGATGGAGAGAAGTGAGAGTCTCCTACAGACTAAAACCAGCATTCTCCGGACAGATGCTCATAAGCCAAAGGTGCTAACTCATATAGTATGACAACTTTTAATTCAAACCATCCACTGACATCCAGCAAATACTGGAATAGCCACAATCTATGAAAAGCGAATAAAACACTTTACGAAAAGCAGTTGTATCGAGCAAAAAGATACAGTTAATTAATGTATCTTATTGAAATCCAAAGAACTTGAAACTGTCACCAAATTAAAAATCGTCAACTCCAACGTGACGTCAGTTCTGTTTGGCTCTGCAACATGAAGGCAACAAATACCTGGGGCCTTCTGTGTGACCCCAAACAACCAATGAAAATGTTCGATTTGCACCGGAAATACATTACTAGGCAATCAATCGAACTACTTCTTCTTCTTCTTCTTCTTTTTCTTCTTCTTCTTCTTTTGCGTTTGTTCTCAGCCTCCCGCTAACAAACCCTGTATACGAATTGTCAGGTAGCAAGATGAAGTCTGTAGTACGGAATGCGTTGTGTCGCTAGTTTACAGATTTACTGCGACATTTGCACATTTCGGTCTGACACATCCGTCTTCGACAGAAACCGAACATCCTCCTTATATGGAGATACTCTTAGAAATAGATGGTCGCCTAAAATCGTTGCCTTGTCCAGAGATTCAAATTTGGTCTCAAACGGAAATGATTCGCGGAAAGAAAGAAATCTGAACGAATCCATTGATATATGTATATAACAATCATATGGTTGTACGCATGGATGTTATTTGGAAATACGGCTCAAATATTGATGACGTATAGTACTTTTAGCAAAATATCACAGTACCACACTAACATCAAAGTCAAAATACACTGTTTCAGAAGCTTACTTCACCATACAAATTTGTATATTCTTGCCTGGCTTCGTTCGTCCCGTTAAGAAATCCTAAAAAGGGCTTAAGTAGCAGAATGTAGTCCAGAGAACGGAATGCGTTGTGTTGTAGTTTACAGCTTGACTGCTATATTTGTACCTTTCGGTCCAACACCACCGACTTCAGCAAGAATTTTTTGAGTACCGTGTTAGCATTCCCACTCCGATCCCTTCTCCTTAGCCATTCTGCCCTGCTGCAGCCTGTTTTCCAGGATCACCACGTGGAGGTGTAGAAAGGTCTTGGCAGCTCTGGTTCGCTGGCCCTGACGCAAGCAGTCAGCTATGGGTCGATGACCGCTGCAGCTCATGTGCAGCTCAGCATGTCGATCCCTGTGTATATTATGATTCATTTGATGACCTTTTATCATAAAACAGGAAAAACCCATATTTGATATTTGTGTCGATTTTAATAACATTATTAACCAGAACCTCCCCTTAAGAAAAATGTACAGATTTTCATAAATGGTTGTCGGCTGCGCAGAATACAAGAGTGGAAATGGTACGATAAGATCAAAAAGATGGAATTGTTGGAAAGAAAGAACAGTCACATATGGAGCATGAGAAACGGAGGTAACGTTGAATATGCACACATTACGAAACCGGTTGATAACATTGCAAAACAGTCGCTGTTCTGGAATCCACAGAGTAGGTGGAATAGTTGACGACCTAGACACTCATGGAAAATGGAGCTGTGGACATTATCGGGGCGGTAGACTAGACGTTGAAAGAAATGTCTAAAATGGTACATTATAGGAAGACTTGGCGTGCATTAGTTGAATGGTATGGTTTTTTTGTCCTTGATTGATTGATTTATTGGGAGCATAAAATTCGCAACAATATATCTTAACTTAATAAAAAAACAACTGAAAAATGAGACAAAGAAAGAAAACAAACAATTACAAAAAATATCTTCCACGTTTTTTTTCCGTTTGATCGCTGCAATCAATTTCCTCTTTCCCCTCTCTTTCCCCTTCTCTCCACACATTTCCACTCCAGACGTTCATTCACTGTCACGCGCGTACACATACACAAGTGTACGCATTCTAGCTTGGCAAACAAATGCAATTTTTTGCATTCCCTCTGTCCAAGAATAGGTTGCGGCACTTACAAATATTGTATCCAACAACATCCACTTCTTGTGAAACCAAAATCAGAATTCGTATATATGTCGGTGCAGATGGAGCATACAGACCCAATGTATGTCACCCCAGTCGATGCATCCTAAACTAAGATACTTAGCTGAACGTCTTTATACTGGTTTAGAAGACCCTGCAGAGTCTGTATACAACCAGTTTAATTTACATCACTTTGCTCTAAAAGCTATGCACATCAAATGTATTCTTAAATGCATTAACTGTCCCTGCCTCCACTACCTCTCGTTGCAATGCATTCCAAGCAGTCACCACTCTCTGACTAAAAAATATTTTCCTAATATCTAATCTGGACCTCTCTTTAGCTAATTTGAAGCTATTCCCTCTTGTTCTTGTTGGTGGTTGTTTTTCTAAAAACTTATTAAAGTCCAATTTATCCATTCCTCTGATCATCTTATAAACCTGTATTAAGTCACCACGAATTCTTCTCTCTTCTAGACACTAGGCCGGTTTTTCTGAGTCTTTCCTCCTAACTGTAATTCTGGAATCCCACTATCATCTTTGTCGCTCTTTTTTGTATTCTCTCCAGCATGTTTATATCCCCTCTATGATAAGGACTCCCCACCTGTACACAGTACTCCAATATAGGTCTAACTAAAGCTATATACAGTTTGACGATCACTTCCTTGTTCATATGTTTAATATTTCTCTTTATCATACATGTCATTCCATTTGTCTTTTTCACTGCTACCTGGACATGCTCATTCACCTTACCTATAAGATCTATTATAACTCCTAGGCCCCTTTCATGTTATCTCTTTCTAATTTTGTTTTCTCTCATTCTGTAATTATGTTTAATATTGGATCTACCAATGTGGATCCCATCTCGTTGACTGGACATGTGTAACACAGCCTGCTTTCCAGAAGCGCAACATGGACAAGATGTAAAGTCATGATCAGTACATTTCACTTGACCCTGAAGCTACTCTTCATCCCCGGGAACTTGTGCTCTTGCCAGGTTCAACCAAGCCAAAAATGTTAACGAACGAGAGGCTAGACGGAGATCACCGTCCTGTCTTGTTTCGGAGGTTGGCTTAACTCTCAAAACTTGCAATAAAAAAAAGTACAAAATATGTTACAAAAGCCGAGGCTCTCAATAGTTCTTGGCCGTCTCTACAAGAACCATAACAACTGATGAAATTAAGCCAGAATTGCTTTCAAATTATTTCTTCGCCCAATGTGGAACTCAGCAGCATTCTACAAGGTAAATACGATTAGAATGTCCAACATGAACATAGAAACAGATCCACTATACGACTAGGAAATGTGGCATGTAGCTAAGAGTATCACACCCAGACTGCAGACTATCACAAATTATCGTTGCGTCATACAATTTGTGTTGGGGACGCCTACATCTAACAACTAACGCAAATACTCGCAAACAATACATGTTCTTCTTCTTTTTCCTTCTTCTTCTTCTTCTTCTTCTTCTTCTTCTTCTTCCCCGTACGCTTTCAAACGTAAACTTGAATATCTCTACAGAAGTAGAGGGTCCTCGTGTAGTCATTGGTAGCTCTTTAGAGCTTGTCTTGGAACGGGAGATGGCCAAATATGCCTTATCTATAACTCGTATGTTACTTCTGCAGCAGATGTTCATCAGTCACTTTATCATTGCTTTAAGGCACATTCATCGGCATGATCTAATTTGAATTTGTTGAATGTATGTTTTGGTAGCCAGTTGTGACATGTGCGGAGTCTGAAAATCACAACCTGTTCGGCACTGCTGAGCGTCATTTTGTTTTCGTCCTGGAAGCTCCGCTAAACCACTAGCTGGTGTATCTGTAACAAGATGTTGTTTGTTTGATTCGAATCGCCACAATGAGTAGGTTTACTCTTTTGTGCGTCCTGAAAAGGACGTTAAGTGGTGGGTTGCAGTAGCTTTCCTTACATCCCGCGCGTGCTGATAAAGTTGGACCGGGGTCGTCGAGTCGGTTGTGCTATGCTTAGCTTAATCTGCGTGTTTCTCACTACTGCGAGGATCACGTTGATCTCTAACTTCGTTAGCTAGGCTGATATGACAACAGGTCGTTTCCAGGGAGGGCTATAAGGAAGCCGAGGTGAGTGTCTTGGCCAGTATATTTTGCATGACCCTGACTAACATGTCTGATGAGTATCCTGTTCCTGACCAGACGTTAGCCGTCCTCGCCATCTGCACATGTGAACATGTGCATTTTCACAAGCTATATGTGTATTATGAAGAGACAGCAACTTGCTTTATCTGTCTAGCCAGTGTGTCATTCTCATGATTGCAGGTATGGTGCAATAAGAAGGAATCCACAGAGTCACTTTTTTCCTGAATCGGAAATAATACAACAACACGGCGATTACTGCAAAAGCTTAATTAGAGAAAGTTACGTTTAAGAGAATAATCCCATGAGAAGAACCAAGAACCAGACA